>JASJFJ010000001.1:9002500-9514376 GCA_030412805.1 Westerdykella aurantiaca
ATGCTTCATGATGCATCATCCTGCTCCATCGTCGCCGTCGCGTCTCTTGCTATCCTCACCATCCTGACTCCTAGGCTCCGTTACGACTCGGTAGGCCGGGATAAGGGGTCATGCGAAAATATCCGCTGCTACACCAGCAATCCCTCACCAGCGAGACCCCAACCCAACGCCATCCTTAAACAATGCGCCCGAAAACCGTCTCATCATAATAGCACAGCGATATAGGCAACCTCAAAAGGTAAATTGGAAAGAAGGGAAAAAAGTCTTCGCACGGCCCGAATAACCTTGCAAACTTCAACCAAGAATGAACAGACAAGGAGAAGACAGATAAAAGACATCCCAGACGCTCGCCGTTATAGCAAGGCCAAAGAGCAATATGCCGCGGCCGGCACTTCTCCTCACCTCGATATCAATTCGCAGCCTGTTGCGCTGCCTGTAGCCTGGCGCCTGGCAGGCGAAGTAAAAATAATACTGTACCATAGGTAAAATCCCTCCCCGGTCGTAACAATCGGCCGTCGCGTTGGGATATATCCGGAGATCTTATAGCCCTTTGTAAGAGTCATACAGTAGCAAGATAGGGAGAAGCGGTCCGCATGACGGGAAAATCCAGCAATTCATCCAGGGAAGCGACGTTTCGGCATTGCAATTTGCAAGTCTCAGGAGTAGTGGACACATCTCTCCTTCACCTCCCTCTTCTTTTAAATTATACTAGAAAAAGATAAGGAGTAGTAATCGAGTAATGGATAGAGTCAGACCGCCAGAAGTCGCGCCTCCTGTTCCTAGAATTACGCCGAGACTCGCGTGTGTCCATGACTCCATCACCGACTCGAGAAGTAGTGGGTTTCAAAAGAAAAATTTTTGGGCCTTTTCTTTCCTTTTCTTTTCGAGAGTCAAAGCGAGCTCACAAGCTCAAACTCCTAACGACCGGCACTTCCTCGCCAAGTCCCACGATCGTTGGCTTTCAGGAACCGACCGCTTCGCGAGCAAAAAATGTAGCGAAGAAAAAAGAAAGAGCTCAGGAGGCTTGGCCGCGCCGGCATCATGGGCCATGGCATGACGGCGGAGCGGCATGAAAGGAAAACCGCCATGCCCGCCGCCCGCCGCAAGCTCTTCCGGATCGGATGGCGGACGACTCGCGAAGCTGCTGGGCCTGGCGATGGCAGATGCGCTAGGCGCGGGAAGCCCGAGGAGCAAGAACCCCGATTTTCCCAGCCCTCGGTTGCTCGGTCACTCGGTGACTCTAAAAATGACCACCCACGCGGGAATAAAGAGAAGAGATAATGAAAAGGGAAGATCATAGAAAATCACCATCGCGGTCCAAGGAACTTCCCTGAAAATGACGGTGGATATCCTTCCCCCCATGGTCCATCCACGGAAAACCAGGGACACGAAAAAAAAGCCCAAACTTTGGGAGAACCTTGGGAAGACCTTGGTAAAACCTCGGCCAATGGCCTCATAATACCAGTATGTAATAACCCCCAGCCACGACTCCTGAGTAACGAGTTTCCCATTCACGCTGAAATAGGCATGGCTCGAATCGAACTGGGCACCTTTCCCAGACGGGAAGCTTGAGATGGCGATCTGATGTGCCGTTCGACCTTGGGAGTTTGCAGGCGCACTGTGATGATAACCCGAGTGCCTGGGCGACGCTCCCGTCCCCTCCAACTTACCAAGCCTGCCAGCAACCTTGCCTGCGGCCTGCCTGCCGTCTTCACCGTGAGTGTGTCACTCCGTCGGGATGTTTGATCATCTGTACTGGACCCGAACGCGAGCAGAAAGTGGGATTGGATTCTGGGGCACGGCACGGCACAGGATCATCATAGAGACCATGGCGTTTTCGAATGGAGATTTGCATATTGCGGATGCGGTTTTGGCGGCAATTGAGTTTGGGATCTCGGGGCGAGTGTTTCGTGGATGGAGATATGATCATTGATGGTGGAGAAAAGTTGGAAAACCTGGCGGGTGTGGAGATGTGGTGGTGTTGTGCCGCGTTTCCGTCATCTGGGGTAAGATTAGGTGTGGAGTTGATGGATGTGTCTGATGAACTTTGTGATACACACCTATCGACACATCCCCAAGCAGTCACTGCCTCGCCATTAAACTGTAAATGACAGCGACACGTCGGCGATGTGCCTCCAGGGGTACCAAGGAGCTCAATGACCCAAAATTCATGTTCTCAAATTCTTGATACTGCGGAGACTGCGCAGACGCTGCGCAGACTGCGGGAACTGCGGCGAAGATGATTGCCAGCAGGGATGCTGGGCTATCCGTGACGAAGTGACAACTCGTGCAGGAGACCGCGTGTGCATGTGACTTATCGTGCTGCTGCAACTGTCACGCCCTGCAACCTGCAAAGAAGGCAAAGAATGCAGGATTCCATGCCGGATACCTGCAGGAGATCGTGCTCGCGTCACCACTCTGGTTGAGACATCAGGCGAAGACAGTCGCAAGCCGTTCGACGTGACGATGCCCATCATCCTGGTCCAACTCCAGTCTCCACATCATGGTTTCGTCCCCCGCTGGCAAGCAGGATTCCTCCAGATTCGAGGAAGCGGTGCTCTGCCCGCTCCGTCCGCTCCGTGGTGGACATGGCAAATACACCGTCGTCTGCAGGTCCCAAGCCCTGGCAAGACCATGGCGGATTGCTCGTCTTCGTATCAGACCTGATCATGTGCAGCGAGGCAACAGCAACGAGCCGCCCGGACAAGCAAGCAGCCGAAACATCGAGCGGTATGGCAAGCCGCGTTGCTGCTGTCCAACCGGGTACAATGGGACGCCTAAGCCCTATCGCCAGGGTCTTCCCGCATCGCAAGACTTAAGAGAACAGCCCTTTATTATTGGCAAGCGCCGAACATGTCTCAGTCGAGCGAGTAGTGACGTACTCGCTGGCTACTTCCAAGGTTGCGAAGGATGGAGTTCCTGCTCGGCAACAGCAGGCACACCGATTTGATATACGAGCGTCAGACGCCTGGACCAGCTGTTTAGGTTACTGCATGCTAGACGGGGTAAATGATGCGGCGTTAGCCGCGCCTTATAGGGGTCGGCATAGTATAGGCGGCATGGATATTCTGTTTACATACAGTGCATCCTGCAAGGAGGATGTTGAGGGGTGGAGGCACTGCTGACCGCTGACTGTGTATGAGGGCTGTGCCTGTCAGCTGGGACCTGGATTGTGTAACCGTGGCGCCGTGAGTGGTGAGCGCCAGCTCGTATCTCCGCAAACAGAAGAAATTATCGGCGATGGAGCTGGTGACGGTCGGTGACTCACAGAACTGGGCCTGTCGTGGCGGTGATGCCCAGGTGCGATGTGTGATGTGTGGGAGTAGTGGTGGGAGTACACCGCAGGTGAGGACGCATCTCTACCCAACCTGGTGGGGCGATGGCGTCTCATGGCTGAAGGCACACCTTTAGGCAGGGAAGCTGCTATCAAGCACCGGTGAATTGAGGAATCCTGCTTCGAGGTCAGCACGGCAGGGTCGTGAGAGCCAGACCGACCGGCGTCTTCTCTGGCAGTACGGAGTAGTGGAAGTCGCAGTTTTAATCAGCTCACCGATCACCATACACCTGCAGCTTCACCGATTGCGCAAGTTCTGGCTCGACGCCGCGTTCTCTATAAGCAATGATAACACCGATAATGCAAGGTACCGGCTTCGTCAAGCCGCCTCAATATGGACAATGGCAGGCATGTGAAGCCGAGCAGCGTCAAGTGACTTCCGGGTTCCCATATTCGCGACGTCAAACCGCAACCATCATACCACGTTCCGACAGGGCGGTTGCTGTGGGGAGAGAACCTCCGTCTGAGGTGAGATTGAAACTGTCCACCAACAAGGTAGCAGGGCAGGCCACGCAGGCTTGGGTGATTATTCTCCACACAAAGACGGAGCGAAGCGGATATTGATTCCGTGAACTAAGAGACGGAAGCTATTATTGCGTCAGGAATGGTGGTGTGAACTACCTACGGCGTACGCAGTACACGGCACGGAGAGGCTACGCGGCGGACAAGGCAAGGCAGCGGTGGACCTTCCTAAAGCATCTCGCATAGGCATGATGATAGACGAGCATGACGTCTCGATTATTTGACTGAAGATATGCCGCAAGCCAGCATCGGCAATGTTGCACCAAATACGGGGATATGTCATGCGATGGTCTCATCACGGAAGCGAGTTTCGAATAGAGCGGCAGTCAAGAGGTGTGTGGGTGTGTGAAGTGTGGAAGCCTTCAAGGCGATCGACAATCGACCAATAGATTAATGCTAGTACGATACATGGTGGGGGTATTCCGTAGATTCCTGGTGCATTGCTGACCGTCTATAACCCATTAACTCCCAAGAACAGCCCAAAAGAGACAGAGAAAGACCGATATCATATCGTATGTCCATGTTGCCCACCCGCTGATAATGCAGAATCGGAAACAGGTAAAGAAAAATCGTGCAGTATTACAAGGTATGATGAGAGCCGACTAGAGACAGCAAATCAATTAAACCACTCTGCTGTTTCCTTCCACCCGACCCGCGTGTGTAGGCGAACAAGCAGGAGTAAGACCAAACATGAGTCAGAAGGAGATCCCAGGCCGGCATGGATGATATGCGCCGGGGGTGGTGAAAGTCTTGATTGCGTAGACAGTCGTAAGCAGCGAACATGGAGTGGACTGGCCAGATAGGCCGGGATGCGCGCTTTGGAGTCGAGGTTCGTTGGCTTGGTGAGAGGGTTTTATCCGAAGAAACTTGGAAGGCGTAGTCGGTTAACAGGGGATGCTGCTGAGCCGACCAATCCTACCAATCGAAAGCAGACCGTGTCGACTGGTCCAAGGCTCTATAAAGCGGCGGCATCCAACTCATTGTGCCACAAGCCATGGGGATGCCTGATGGAAATGGCTGAATACCATGTAGAAGTCGATAGGCCGGAAGACGTGATAACCAGAGGGGAAGACCGATAAGGATGCCATTGGTGGAGTCCATGTCAGGCGACACAGGCAGGCATGTTGCAAGTCTGGCGTTTCTTTATTTCGAAGGCACCGGAGGCAGAGGACGGGTCGGGGGTGGCCCAGGGCAGGGCGGGAGGTTCTGCGTCGACATGTTGACTTGGTCGCAAACGACTGCCATTGTGTGTGCTTGGATGAGGGCTTGATGGGAGGAAGCCAGGAGGATCTGAGGTGGGAGTTGTCGGTAGATGGTGGTTATGTGGTGATAGTGGAGAGCTGGTATGGGCCGAAGAGAGGCGAGAGTGCGAGGTATATATTCGAGTAGTGTGTGTGTGAGTCTGTGAGTGTGGTGTGCTGGTATTGTGTGGGGGATGAAACGAAGGGGAGCAAGCGCCGGGGGCTCTGGTATTTATGTTTGTGCACGGATTGGCAACGAGCAAAAAGTCGGTCAGGCTACGACGTACTTTTTTGACGATGGTGTAATGAGCCGGGCAGAGCAAGGCATGGTCCAAGCGGTGTGCTGCGGCATGATGGGCAAGCTGGGTCCTGGACTCCTGGGAAAAGGAGAGATGAAGCTTGGACGGAGTGGTGAAGTGGGCCAAGGGGGACCCCCTGTACGCCCAAAATCATCGCTCATCCCGGTCGACTTCTGCGCAGGTTGCAGGGCAGGACTGGAGGGAAACACGGGGGCGTCGTCTCTCTCACACTCGTTTCATCGACCCCTCGTGATTGTGACAATCGAGCCCTGAGTGCTGATCCGATCCTGAAGCGGCGCCGTGAAGCCATACCTGGCGGACACGCCATGGTATCATTCGTCTCCAGGGCTGAAGGCGAGCATCCACGACGGCGAGATTGGCACGCTCGACAGTCGCACAGTCGCAGGGCGGGCATATTGGAAATTGTTCTGACATCACTGCTGGTGGATATAATTAGTGTCGACGGTGCGACAAAGGTCAGCAGTGCTGGGCGCGTCTAGGGGGGCGCTGGTCACTGTGGTCATGCCCGGCATGCCCAGCCCAGCTGGTTGTGCGCTCGTGTGCCGGCTCAGGAACAGGCAGGGATGCGCAATGCCCAACACGGCGCCATGTCGCTGTCAGGCTGAAAAATACGCTGAGGAAAAGTAATCACGCGGGTGACTAATATCCTTCACTCTGCCGACGTGTGCCTGGCAATATGGCTGGCATCACTCCTGGCTGGTTGCGTTGTGCACCTCGTACATGGACCCGTGCGTGGATATGCCGAAATTGAGGATGTGTCTGCCCAGAGTCTCTGTGCGCGCGTGGCAACCTGAACAACATGGGGACTAAGGACTTTTTTGCATTCAGCCCTTCCAAGGACCAAGGTTCTTTTGCGAATCCTCTGCTTGTCCGATATCTGGGTACGAGCATCATTGTTGTTGTGGGGGACTCGGGGTGGGAGGGACCAGCTTGCCTTATTGTCGGACATGCCCAATCGGTCATCACCACACCCCATTCGGCTCGTTCGGCAGCGCTCCTGAGCGGAACTTCTCGCGAACCGCAGTAGTAGTCGTAGTCGTCTCGTCTCCAGCATTTCCTCCTGCTCGTGGGACCGTGGAGGCGTCCACGTGGAAACAGGGATGTTGCCCTGAAACTCTCGGGACGCCAAGCCTGCACTCCTTGTCTCCGACCACCGCAGATTCTGAAATGAGTTGCCACCCACCACCCCGGCGCCCCTTTTCCGTCCTTCACCAGCCGCATGAGCCGCGGCAGTCCAACTCGCCAGCCTAGTCGGACGGTTGCGATCCTCCGTGCGCCGTACCTGTACAACAACGACAAATTTTTGGTTGGTTGCGCTCCGTAGCCCTCCGTACTCCGTACGAGGCCATCCCCCCAAAGGAAAGCCATCGGCCACAGGCATGCAACGATATGCATGCCATTCTCACGCAAGTCCGCACTGCGTCAATAATTCTTCTCAGCTGCATGTTCGCAGCCTTTGGCTTCATTCCTGCATGCAGTGTCCAGGGGAAGATTGAGAAGATTGCAACGTGGTATGATGTCGGTAGACCAGACCACTTTGCTGATGGTTCCAAATCGCCGTGACGGTCGATCGGCTTGAAGGTTCGGGCCCTATGGCATGGCCGCTTGGCTGAACACACAGATCTCGATGGGCTGGAGACTCAAAAAGCGCCTCATCCGTCTCCAGGTGGTGTCAAAGATGTTCCAGACCTCACGATATGTCCAGCCCTGCTCGGCGGATGAGCTCGTCGCCGAAGTGCAACATTTCCGATTGCGCGCTTCTCCAACACCGGTCCTGTGTACCTGAATTAATGCAGGTACGCGCAAGTGGTCCCACAATTTGGCGGTGCAAAAATGTAGCCAAGATGTAACCCGCTCCGGTGTGGATGTGGCTTGCGTCCGTGTTGGGCGTAGAACACCACTCCACCATCGAGAGGGACGCCACAATAAACACATGCGCCGGCGAGTCCGGGACCCAGCCGTATAACGAGGACTTCTCTCAACAACGGAACGCTCCGAGTGCGGTGGCATGATCTGCCATAAATGGTCATGCCTCTAGCCAGCTTCTGCAACAATAGCTTCAGAGATGGGGGTGGTGTTTCGCTCCTGCCTCGTTCTTGCAAGCCCAGGTGCCCGAACTCGTCTTCCAATAATCGAACCAGCCGATCGCCTAGGTCATTTTGATTGAAGGGGCGCAGTATACAGAATAGACTCTAGAGTCGTGTAATGAGTGTAAGCCCCAGAGCTTCCAGGAGCAAGGCGCTCGATGAGGACCGCGCACGTCGCCATCCCTTTGGTATTCACAGTGCGTCCACGTGGGGGATTCCGACAAGGGCCAGAGGTGACGGTAGAATGGTACCTTTTTGCCGTGGTTATATTTACCCACTTCGAGCTCGTATCATGACCAATCCGTCCTCACATTCCCGGTGGTTGCCTTCCAGAAGAGCTGAAGCATGTGATAGACCGCGCATAGATATCATCAATTGATCCCAGGGTTGGATTATTGACCGTTATCATCGTCGTCATCCAGTCGTTCAGCTGCCGCCTGGGTTGACACCCAGTTCTCTAGCATGTGTTGGCTTGACCCAGCGGAACCCGTTGTGTTAGTCCTAGGTCCTTTGCGTTTGACTATCAGGCAGAGAATTCTTCCGTAGATGCTGAAACCCTCATACGTGGTGCTCAATCCGAGTTTCTTCTTGTCATCTGTGCCTTCAACGACACCTTCCTCATACGAATCACTCTCCCGTCGTTCAGCTCTTCGCGTGCGCTTCCTCGCGGAAATCGACCTTGCCTGGGCGGAGACATCAGCCTCGCTGTCACTGCTGATCGTCTCGACACTGCCAGGCCTGCTGCGTTTGTTTGGCCTGGTGGTTCCGCTAGCCTCAGGGATATCTTCCAGGTGAACAGCATCGTCGTCGTCTTCTTCTCTCAGAATAATTGGCTGTTCAGCGTCACCGGATGGGCCAACGGACTGTTCTGCTGCGCCTGTAGTAAGCCAATGGGTAAGCTTGCTTGAGTTGCTCTGTATTCTTGGTTTGTCTTTTGCAGTCTTCTGCTTCGTCAAGACAGAATGCCGGGATGAGAGGTCAGTAAGGAAGATGGAAACCTCAAAGTCATCTAACTAGAGATCAGCACTGTGCTGTAGTTGGAGATTTGGGTTACCGCCGCATCCCTGGCTTGCTCAACTGCTCCAGAGGAGCCAGTTGCTTTCATCTGAGCGAGCTTACCTTCAACCACCACATCTTTGACGCCCTTTTTTCTAGACTTTGAACCGCTCCTACCTCTAGCTCTTTCATTCTCTTCTCTCAATTTAGGCAATACCAGAGGCCGGACGGCTTGAATAACACGCGGCAGCGCTGGGTTGTCCCGCCTCACCAGCCAAGTTTCTGCATCAGCCGGTCGATCCAGGTAGATTCGGACTTCAAGAACGGAATGCTTGGTGATCCTCAAATATCTCCTGAGCGGTGCCATGATGGAATGGGCAATGCGTGTTGAGAAGGAAAGTTGAGAGTTCGTATCCCAGAGGACGTGCAATGATGCAAGTGGGTCTTTCCTATCCCGGTAAAGACAAAACCCCGTGATCACGTGTAGACCAACCGAAAATGACTAGCGCGTTTCTATCCAACCGCATCTGATTGTCTACCTAGGTATGAAGAAGCACGCTGAAAGTCATCATACATCGATCCACGAACCCCGAAGGCATGGTGTTGGAGCTTCACGTATGGGGCCCGGCTTTTGGGCTTCCCTCAATTGACGCCGAATGCATAGCTGCCATAGCATACATTCGGGCTATTCCAGTTGAGCAATGGATCCTTGTTGCAGACTATGATGTGTCTATCAGTCCACAAGGTAAGTGTCCCGTACAAACATATAGTGCTGTATGGCTGGTGGTGACGTGACTCAAAGCCCAGTTTCCTCTCCTCATCGATGGCTCAAAACGTGTAGCTGGATTCCGGAACATCGTTTCCTACCTCAAGAGCTGCGCCGGGAGAACATATGATTTGGACTATGATTTGGACGACCATCTCTCTGCCCAGCATAAGACTGATGGAAGCGCGTATGTTCATAGATCTATCGTTTGGGGTTATACTGACTCTTTGCGAGTTTCCTTGCCTTCCTAGAATCCACGGCCATTCCATTACTCGACCTCTATCTATACGTCTCGGCGGAGAACTACAACGCAACCACTTCTTCTGCCTATACTGCGATCCTTCCGTGGTATTTAAACTACACCATTCCCCCCACACGTCGAGACCTCGCAAGGTCGCGGACAGCGCATCTTGGGCTTAGCAGCCTGGATGTAAGCAAGACTGAGCAGGATGACGCAAAACCTGGATCCCTTGGCGGAGCATCGAAGATAGAGGCAGCAAAGCGGGATGCTGGGATACCTGGACAAGGGGGTGCATTGAGAATGGGGCGTGGCAGAGGAGTACAAGGATTTCTCGGCTCCCCAATATATGCAGCACGCATCAGGCTGGATGCTCTTGCGAACGAGCTCCTAGAGCCCCTTTCCGACCTCCTTGGGCCGAAACGATACCTGTTTCCCGGTGATATACCCTCAAGCTTAGACAATGCCGTCTTTGGCTATTTGGCCCTTATGTATTATGCCCCAGCACCACAAGCTTGGCTCAAGGAAGCCATGCAGACCCGATTTCCCCGGTTGGTTACATACATCGAACGTATCCGATCCGAAGTGGTTGGAAGCGCAGCCGTGGAAGCGAAAGACGTGTGGGCCATTGCATCACACCAACGAAACGGAGGTGAAATACCAGCTAGGTTGCCGAAATCAGGTTCACAACTGCCCTGGGGACCGATTCCGCCTCGTCCATTGTCCTCTACACTTACCATGGCAGTACGGGAGATCGTGCCCAATCTTCCTGTACTGTCCACCATTCTACGGCGTGGAGCTCCCCTTCAGGCAGCTGATTACAAGATGTCAGAGAAGGTCCCGTCGTCTCTTCCTTCGCCGTTCGCAGTCCGAAGTATGTATGCAGTATCCACTGCGATCCTAGCGGGTGTTGCTGCTATGGCAATTCAACACCGTCGATCTCCGCGTGAAGGAGATTTGATCTTCTGGGCTTTGAGGCCCAGCGCGCAAGGTCTTGGAGAGGCCGGCAATATATTAAGTGTACTTGCCGGTCAACCGGCTTTGTCGTTAGCCATGTAGAAGTGGCCGGTTTGACGCAGCACCGCGTGTTGGAGAGACTTCCAATTTGTATAAACACCAAAGATACCCAGCTTCAATGTTAACATGATATCTACGTAGCCGGTAGGACTGCACCGGATCTCCGCAATTGCCTATGTAATGACCTCACATGTCACGCAATGACCGTCTGGCCTCTGTCTGGTCCATTCTTCTGCTAGCCGTCCGCGTCATGTCCGATGATGGGCCTTCGCAATCACATGTAGTCGGAACTGGCAACATTGGATGTCAAACGTCTTGTCCATTGCGTCCCGAATCTTGCTCCAGCCTTGTAGGAGACAATGCACAAGACAATTGGCGTTGCCTCTCGTCTAAGGTGTGAGGCACTCGCAAACAGGCTGCTTTCCTGTTTCTCGGTGCTGCTACGCCATGTATCCATATGAGCCTCGCCCAAGTTCATGTCTGCACTCGGATTAGGCCGAGAAGTCTATACCAGATCGAGGGCAGGGCTAAGCAAAATACGCCGATTTGGGCTCACAATGAGGGAATGATGCGCGCGGGGTGTTCTGTGACCCGTGGGCGATCGCCCAGCAGTTGATGATGTCATCGTCAGCCCTGCCGCAACCACGCAAACAGAACGTCGCCTACATCACCACCTCTCTCCAACTCCCCCTCCGCCGCCCCCGACCAGAGTCGACGTCTATATCGCAGCGAATTCCTTCATTTGCAGCAGCCAGCCTCCCAACATGCACAGGACGTACAGTATGCGCCAATCGCGCGCCCCTACGGCGTCGCAGATCCAGAATCCTCCACCCCCGGTGTCGTCGACCAAGGGTGGGCGCCTCTTTAGGGGTAATCTGGGTAAGTAGAAGCTTTTTGAATCATTGGAATCGCAGCGAGTGCTTTCCTGGTCGCCATTAGGCGTGGAGGCCCTCCGCGCGGGATCTTGCAGCGGACAAGCAACATGGACGAGCCCACGCAGCGAGGGACCTGGATCGCGCGTAGTGCGACCAGTTCTGCGGATTTCTTGTCATCAATGTGGCTACCCGTAGGACGAATATTCGCTGACCACATTTGTAACTGTAGGCCATACCTTCCGTCACAAGACTGCGGCCGCATTTGGCCCCGATCTCGCGAAGAAGCTGTCCCAGCTCGTCAAGATGGAGAAGAATGTTATGCGTAGCATGGAGCTAGTCAGCAGGGAGAGGATGGAGGTGGCTGTAAGTTTCGCGCGGTTGTAAGAGGATTCTCCGGCTTGCTAACGAGCTGGTAGCAACAACTCTCTATCTGGGGGGAGGGATGCGATGACGATGTCTCAGACGTCACGGACAAGCTCGGCGTCCTCATTTACGAGATTGGCGAACTCGAGGACCAGTTTGTGGACCGTTATGACCAGTATCGTGTTACGATCAAGAGCATTCGCAACATCGAGGCATCCGTCCAGCCCAGCCGTGACCGTATGTAGTATCCACGAGGCAATTCGCATGGGATTTGCTGACTCCACAACAGGGAAGCAAAAGATCACCGACCAAATTGCGCAGCTCAAGTACAAGGAGCCCAATTCGCCCAAGATCGTTGTGCTGGAGCAGGAGCTCGTTCGCGCCGAAGCCGAATCCCTTGTTGCCGAGGCCCAATTGTCCAATATCACCCGCGAGAAGCTCAAGGCTGCCTTCAACTACCAATTCGATGCTCTTCGCGAACATTGCGAGAAGCTGGCCATCATTGCCGGTTATGGCAAACATCTCTTGGAGCTGATTGACGATACTCCGGTGACTCCGGGTGAGACGAGGAACGCATATGATGGCTACGAAGCCAGCAAGGCGTAAGTCCGACCTTACAAGGGTTTGTGAATGATCGTGGCTTACAATTCCATATAGTATCATCCAGGACTGCGAAGAAGCACTCACCAACTGGGTTCAGCAGAACGCGGCGGTCTCTGCTAAGCTGTCCACGCGGGCTCGTACTCTTTCCCAACGCCGCCGAAGCCGGGCTCGTCAGGCCGAGGGTGTTGATCTCTCGGGACAGGACCAACCCATGGAGGGCAGGGAATCCGGCCTTTGGATTCCAGCATCAGAGCATCAGGGTAACGGATACGGGGAGGAAGAGGAGGAGGTCGCACACTCTGTAACTTCGGAGAATCGAGGGCGTGAAGAGGAGAGGGCTGTTCCGGCTTAATTTGCAGGTCCGACGTATGCTGGTCATCGTCGCCGGAGAATATCCGATAAGAAGATTCGATACAATGTGCAATACTCCGGCGGCGGGTGACGGAGTGGTCGATTGGAAAACATATACCCCTGGCGACAAAGCAGTACATGGAGTATTTGAGTTCTGGTCCAGACAAGCCCTCTTGTCCTCTCTCACACAAGGACAGAGGAGTGGGGCTTAGTGAGCGTCAATCTTCTCTGCTTACGAGCTTACGAGTTTCGGATGTAATTGGGTTGGGTAGGATGTTTATGGTGCTTCTGGTTTGAGTCTTAGCTAGTTTCCTAACGTTTAATACAGGCGGCTCTATGGAAGACGAATTGCCAATCTTTCTCCAACCACGAGTTGCCGTCCGACTATTTGCAGTTGCCTGCCTGAAGAGCCTGATAACTATGAATTCATTTCGCCACAACAACATTTGGACTGATGCTGTACATAGGCCTTGGGAGATTACTAAGCGAAAGCTTCACCGATGTCGGAGCACCCATGAGCAGCTACCTTCCGGATACCTCTCCAACGCTGTAACCATCCACGACGGGGAGCGAATGAAAGAAGAGATGACTGCACTGCAACGGATCAGCTGGCTACGGCCGCGGATTATTCCCGTCACATCCACGCAAGCTTCTCCTTCACGGTCCTCAACCGGTGAGGTTAAGATATATGACGGCTAACTTCCCCCATTCTCCACTTACCACAGGATAGACATATATCTTGCAGCTCGAAGAAACCCTTCATATTCAACCTATATCAATCCCACCAGATATTACTATAATGGCCACCAAAAACTATCTCCACGGCCACCATGCCTCCGTCCTCCGCTCCCACACCTGGCGCACCGTCGAGAACTCCGCCCCACACCTCATCCCACACCTCACCTCCTCGACCCTCAAGATCCTCGACGTAGGCTGCGGCCCCGGGACCATCAGCGTAGACCTAGCCCAGCGCGTCCCGCAAGGCTTCGTCTACGCCATCGACCCCTCCGAGGCCGTCATCGACAAAGCCCGCCAACTCGCCGCTGACAAGGGCGTCACCAACATCCGCTTCGAGATCGGCGACATCTTCAACTGGCAGGCGTTGGATGGGGTCGAAGAGGCGAGCTTCGACATCGTGCACGCGCACCAAGTGCTCCAGCATTTGCAGGACCCGCTGGGCGCGCTGAAGGAGATGAAGCGCTTGACGAAACCTGGCGGCGTCGTAGCGGTCAGGGACGTCGATTACTCGGCCATGACGTGGTATCCCGAGATCCCCGGGCTGCGGAAATGGTCAGAGTTGTACCTCAAGGCGGCACACTCAGTGGGCTGTGACCCCAACATCGGGAAGAGGCTGCATGCCGTCGCTATGGAGGCCGGGTTCGCGAGGAAGGATATTGAGGCCAGCGGTGCGATTTGGGTGTTTAGTACGCCCGAGGAGAGGGCGTGGTGGTGTGGGCTTTGGGCGGAGAGGACGGTCCAGAGTGAGTTTAAGAGTAAGGTGTTGGAGAAGGGGCTGGGGACCGTGGAGGATTTGGAGGCCGCTGCGGAGAGTTTCCGGGAGTTGGAGCGGAGGGAGGATGGGTGGTTTTCCGTGATGAATGGGCAGGTGATATGCCATGTTAAGGAGTCGTAGACATAACGAGACCATGTATTGGAAATACAAGTGGATATAATAGGCTCCTCTTACTTCCTACTCTGTTTGCTCTTGGACCTTTAACGCCATTACCAATTGACAAAACACTCGACCCCCACGCTTCCTCCCTATACCGACACTATCCTTCTCCTAACCCACCACCACACTGTCATCTGACGACCCTCCCTGCAACCCGCGGCATTATTAGCTCCCAGACCCTGCATCCGTACCCCTCCGCTCCAGAGCTCCAGCTATATCAACCCCACCACCCCGCTTCCCGTATCGTATCCTCAGCTCAACGTCCTCGTACACTCTCTCACCAACCAACAAACAACCTCTCCGCAAACAGACATTCAGCGGTAGTCAGGGAGAAACCAGCAACAATGCAGTCCACCACCGTCCTCGTCAACGCCCACGACAACAACTGCCCCAAGTGTGGAGCCGGGATCGCGAATGGCGGCAAGACCTGTGGCTCTTGCGGAAGCGTATGTTCTCCTTCCTTCCTCGTGTACGCAAACAAGTTACTAATGCTGCTTAGACCTGCCCTGTCTAAGGCTTACGGATTTCGAAATAGGGGGGCCATGTGTACTGAGCCTTTCAACGGGAGATACCAGATTTGAACTTGGAGTCGGGGCCGGACGGAATGTGAATATGATATTGACAACTATATCTTAAACGAAGCACGAGTCCCATGAATGCCCGAACCATGATCATGACTGTACAGATCAAGTCAAGCCAAAGCCTTAAAACCAGGCGAACCCACAGCACTCCCACCCACCATACCCTCCCCTTCCCCCTCTTCCCCCCCATCTCCCTCAGCCTTCTCCTTCACCTTCCCTTTCCCCTTCTTCCGCCCCCTCCCCTCCCCAGTACTGGGCGCTGCAGACCTCGACTTCGCCCTCCCCGCCCCTAACCATCCCTGCTTCGCAGTGATCGGCTGCAAAAACCCGTCGATATGCACGCCCCCGACCTTCCTATCCTCATTATCCGATTCATTCGTCCTGGGATCATATCCATGCACACGTTTACAATGCTCGATGACGCGGTACGGGATAGCGTAGTCTTCGTGATGCTGAGGACATTCTGGGTGCGGACAGCGTAGGGTGCCAATGTTGAAGTACGGTCTCTTCTTGATTGCATTTCTTTTATCTGTAAGGTCGAGTGGCGGGCCGGTCAACGGTGTGACGACGATTGGTTCCGGAGGCGTGGGTTGAGCAGCGAGGCCTTCGTCGAGGGGGAGGAAGGACATGCTTTCCCCGAAGAGCGCTGCGCAGCGTTGGGCGGTTCGGGCAACAGCTTTGGAGTTCCAGCCCGTCATGGATGCTATTCCGAGGACTTCGCTCCAGTCTAGGAGGCCTATTTGGATCGAGGCTTCGCGGTTGGCGGAAGAGACGCTGGTTTCTCTCGAAAGGCGTGTTCTTTTGCTTGATGGAGACGGAGTAGATTGCTCCGAGTCGGAAGAGACGTCCAGGCCGTATTCGGCACCAAAGTCGGAGGCAGAGTCGCTGTCTTCGTCGGCTGGTCGCCTACGCTTAGGAGTTTTGCTATGTTGGGAATGGGTTGGGCGGGGTTTCTGGGATGGGGAGGGTGCCTGAGACGCAGTGCGAGACCGAGATCTAGGGCGCGATGTCGACCGCGTCGTCGAAATGCTTCGCGATCTGCTTCCCGACACCGACACGGACCGGGAAGATGATCGGACAGACTCCAAGTCTGAGACTCCTTCGCTTCCAGAGGTATCGCCGCCGGCTCCTCTCCCAAAGTGATTGAGGCGGGTGCGGCGGATGCCCTCTGCTAGACGATCGATTCGCCCAAGAAGGGAGTTGATGCTGGGGCCAAGAAGGCGTCGCGCAGTGTCATCGTCCGCAAGGATAGTGGGCCTTCGAAGGTTCCCATGCAGCTCCAACCGCTTCCGTTCAGCACCGAGTATATGTGCGAACTTCGCCTCAGTCTCACTTTGCGACTCCTCTTCGTCCTTTTGAATTTCCTCATCCAGAAGTCCAGGGCTACGGCTCGACGGTCGAGAAGGAGCAGGCGTCGCTGTGGCGCTTTTCGACCTGGCCCTTGATTGTGCTCTTGAGCGGGTCCCTTGCCCTTGTACGCTGTTCGCGACCGGCTCTCTGGCTATAAACCTCTTCTTTGCTAGCCCCAGGCACACAGCCAGAACCTCCTCTCGTAAGTTGTCCCCGGGATCATGCCATTCCGACGGTCCCATGATCGCGCCATCCACCCACTTCCGGCCCTGCTCTTCCAACGGCATAGGAACATCGTCAGCAGGCAACGGCCATGCTGTCCATCTCTTGGGCGGAACCAATTCAGTCTGCTTGTCGCCAGCAATATCCACGAATTCGAGGGCTTCCCCCTTTTTCATCCAATCATCCTTGATTTGCCAATGCTTGACAAATTTGAGCTCCGCATCCGGTCGTCGCACTCTACGCTTCAGCGCATGAGTATTGTATAGATGCGCGGCAAGGTTCCTGGCCTGTGTCTCATCTAGAGATGCAGCTATGTTCCGCTCTGAGGCCGTGTATCTCCTCCACGTCGAGGCTTTCCCCACAAATCGGTTGGGACGAGGAGCAATGGTGACATGGGTGTCTTCCTCGCTGTCATCATCATCGGCGTCGTCTTCGTCCTCCGCATCATATGTGGTATATGACACCACTTGCGCATGCTGCTCTTCTTGCGATATATGGCTGGTCGCTGATGACGGAGCTGCGGAGGCCGCGGTGGCTACGGTCGCTGTGGGATCTACGGCTTCGATTTGGGAGGGATCATCTTGAGATGCGTCGCCGCCGAACAGCGACATCTTCCGTCTGGCATGGGTCCAGGATCCGGAATGGTTGACTGGGGAATTGAAGTTCGTGAGCACTCATGGTGGACGTGTGGTGAGGGTGAAGATATTGCGGGGGTTATCCAGCAAAGTACTTTTAGCGCAACGCGTAATCACGTGCACTGCATCTACCACCATTGGACGGGGAATTGAGACTATCGACCTTAGAGGAGGTTCCTGAAACCTCCTCTTGTTGCTGAAATTGCGGACAGCGCTTGTGGAAGTGGTACACTCCGAATTTATAAGGTCTTCACTGGTGATGTCTTGCAAGGCCTAAGTCTTCAGGACTTATTGAATTTGGATACATATAACAATATCTCGAAATTGTACCAGGCGCTTCGGGGTATCTCATAAAACTACACATACAAATACAGCCGCCAAGCCAGGGTATTTTCCAGCCAGAAACGCATACCTAACCTTCGACCAGTCGGCTAGCGGACAAACGAGGGAAAGACGCTTTAAGAGCAATGACGAAAAGAAACGCCGGTGGCGTTTATCATCATATCGGTAAGTTGTACAAAAGAAAAGGTCATGAGGCGTCGAGATCTCACTCAACGTGTGGTGCCAATTACGCCGATGTTAATGAAAGCCCGAGATTAGGAATAGAAAGAGTGAGGTTTGGGAAGTCCAAAATCATGCCCATTTCAAGCACCGCACAAAGGAAATAGAAGGTAGAATCTCTTCAGGCAGTTAATTCCAGGCTCCCTTCAGTGAGCCTAGGGGGCCGTGAAGGTATGTCTTGAAGAGGCGATCCAAGGACATTGGTAGCGCCATGCATCTCGACCATGGTCGCTCCATGTCCGACGAAATCTGAATCATGATCTGACTCTGCCGAATCAGATCCTGCCAGTAGTGCTCGCTCAAAGAATTCCTTGGCGCCTTGAGCAGGACTCCAAGGGCTCAGCAAAGTTTTGGAAACACCCTCGTCTTCAATCTCGGGGTTTTCTTCCGTACTGAGGACACGACCCCCAAGTTGCACGTCGCTAACCCTGACTTGGTAGGCTAATGCCTTGCGCCCGTCTTTGATAAGTAACTCTGTCCAGTCCAAACAGCGCTTAAGGCTCTGGTTCATCTTCTGACTGTCGATCAGAAGCTCGCGGTGCTTGGTCAAGTCCAGTTGTAGCCGCTTTTCGTCCCGGAGTCTATATGCAGCGTCTCTCTCTGCAAGAACGCTTGGGCTCATGGTACCTTCGTCGAAAGATGATTCACTGCTGTATTCAGGCTCTTCAGGCTCTTCCTCCGCATCATCATGCTCCTCGGACATATCAGACAGCTCGCCGAGGTCTCCAGCTGCAGCGGCAGAGAAGCTCTCTGGAAACGACACAGCTGTGTCGATGGAAAATCGTCCGGCTCGACTCATCCGCCGGAACCTCCTGAGCTCAGCCTTCTGCTTGCGAACCTCCTTTTCAAGCTGTCGGTTGATAGCCAATAAGGACGAGTTGCTGATTTCCAAGTCCAAAACTTTGCGCTCTCGGCGAGCATTAGCAGCAAGATCATTCATATGTTCCAGTGCGCCTTGGCCGCTTCTAACGGGACTCTGAGGACTTGGCGATGGTAAGCCTGAGGGTACGTCTCTCGTAGGACCTGGAGCAGATGCTGGGCTCTCGGGTAATGAGCCATTGCTGGCCGATCGATTCTGGGTATGAAGAGGGCTGGGCCCAATGGTGGTGGATAGCTCATTGAGCGGCGTCTTCCTCGGCGTTACAGAATCGATGGACGACAGGCTAGCGCTTTTACCATGACCAAGTCGGACAGCAGATGATGCTGCGCTGGATCTTCTTCTTGACGCATTGTGGTCCGTCTCCTGACTCTGAGAATGGCCTGATTGGAGAGAAACCGCTGAATTCCGGGTGTGAAGGTTGGGGCGGATCACCTGAGATGCGCCCTTCCTATAGGACAGATGTATGTTGTCCCTTGGAGGCGATGGAGGTCGAAGGGAAGGTGATTTGTGGTGGTGGTGGTTGCTATTCATCCAAGGTTCTAGAGTGGTGGAGACAGGGGATGGGGTGAGCACCGGCGAAGCACCTCTCGGCTCAGGTAAAGAATCTGCATGAAAGAACTTGCTCTCGTATGGGACTCTACCAGCGGCCGAGAGAGGGGGTGAAGGCAGTTCCTGGTTCTCAATCGCATCTTGCTGTCCGTTTGCGTAGAAGAAGACTGGCGCCTTCTTCGGGGCAGGGGTTACGTCCGCAGTACGTGCATCGTTGGCGTGGAAGAACTTAGGGGATCTCGCACGCGAAGGCCCCGTCTCGGCGGCGGCAGGATTGTTGTATATGTTGGCTAAAGGGGGCCTAGGACTTGGTGTTGAAGTGTAGTGATTACCCCCTACCATGCTTCGCGGTCGGTTCGAGGCCCGGCTACTTTGAGAGCCATTGGTGCTGAGCGTGCCAGATCCTGAGCCATGTTCCCTCGTTGGGACGTCAATTGTGGACGGGGGACGTGTGCTACTCGGTGTAGCTGAGGGCGTTACGCTTGGAGTCGAAGTGGAGCTCAATCCCAGACGGGGAGTCGAACGCCCATTTGGTGCGCGTCCCGCTGAAGCGAGTGAGGGGGCAAGACGAGGAGTAACTGGAGTCTTTGCGGTGCGCGTGGATGACGTTGACAGTTTCGGCTTTTTCGTGTTCATATTTGATCCAATGGTGGGATCCAATGGTGGTAGGAGGGTGAGGTAGAAAGCTGGGCGACGTATTTGGGGCGGTGGGCATGATCGCCGCTGGCGAGTGGACGGTTGCTCTGGCGAGGTGATTTGTTTACCGAAGACTGACGTACAGCTCCAAAACAAACCGGGGCGTGAGGATGGCGTTACAAGCCGCTGCGAAGTGGTGAACGTATAACAGAGGCGCGCATTCTCGCAGCCAGTGGTGAGAAGAGGGGCTTGAGGGGTCAGGTGGGCGATGGTGTACCGCTCCCAAGTAGGGACGATTCAAGATGGCGAGATCCGGATCCATGGACGTTGTTGAGGCGTGAGGTTCTGGGCAGACCGCGGCACGTGCTCACGGAAACATCACGTGCTCACGGGTACGGCCGGGCCCTCCTGCACCACCAATGCGCGTCATCTCATCTACGCGTCAATTTTGACATTCTTGTTGACTTGCGCACTGCCTCCCTCCGCACCGGGGCTGGGATTGAAGCAATCCATATGCACGCTGCCCGCTTCTACTGCCTCTCATGGCCCCGCAGTGCCCTGAGTCTACCTCAGAGCCTCCGTTCACCAGCCCCAGCCCGTCCGTTGTCACACCCTCCTTGAGCAAGCTGGCGCACGTAGAGCATGCAGGCGCACCATTGCGGATTTCAGCATCCCGTCCAGCCAGCGACGGTGCTCCGAATCCAGCAGACACGACAAATGACACGTTGAAATACTCGCTGCTCGGCCCCTCCCTAACGAAGGCTGGTCAAGATGCGGTTGATCAGAAGAAGGTCGCAGAGACGATTTACGACGCCTCAAAAGGCTCCAAGTTTTTCAAGAATGAAGAAGCGAGAGATCGGAATCTCACGACCAGGATCGCTGGCATTTTGGCTAAGAAGGCGCAGTTTGAGAAGCTTGACCTGACCCATGAATTACGGAAAGCGGACGAATACCTTGCGGAGCTTGAGGCGGGCCGCGACCTATCCCAGGTAGTGGTCCATATAGACTGCGATGCCTTCTACGCAGCTGTGGAAGAGCTGGACAGACCAGAATTGAAAGATGTTCCAATGGCAGTGGGAAAGGGTGTTCTTACAACCTGCAATTACCATGCACGGAAATTCGGTTGTCGTTCTGGTATGGCTGGTTTCGTGGCCATGAAGCTGTGTCCCCAGCTGATCTGTATCCCTCTCAACTTTGAGAAATATGCCGCCAAAGCAGAAGAGGTCAGAGCAGTGCTGGCAGAGTACGATCCCCGCTTCGAGAGTGCAAGTTGTGACGAGGCGTATTTGAATCTCACACGATACTGTGAAGAGCACAGAATGGATCCAGACGATGCCGTCCAACAACTGCGAGCGGAAGTACACGAGAGGACAAAAGTGACCGTATCCGCTGGCATCGCCGCCAATGCCAAACTGGCTAAGATAGCCAGCAACATAAACAAGCCAAATGGGCAATACCGGATCGCTAGTGACCGGCAAACCATCATGGATTTTATGCGGACATTACCTACCAGGAAAGTGAATGGCATCGGGCGAGTGTTCGAGCGTGAGCTTGACGCGATTGGCGTCAAGACCTGTGGAGACATTTACGCACAGCGTGCATATCTCACCCACCTCTTCGGACAGAAGGCGTTTCAATTCCTGATGCAATGCTTCCTTGGTCTCGGCAGGACCAAGATCCAGCCCTCGGAGGAGTACGAGCGAAAGAGTGTGGGCACAGAGTCTACCTTTTCCGAGATGAGTAGCCCCATCGCCCTTCGAAATAAGCTACGACATATTGCCGAGGAGCTGGAGGGTGATCTCAAACGGACAGAATACAGGGGGCGGACACTCTGCTTGAAGATCAAGCTGCATACGTTCGAAGTGCTCACGAGACAGACCGCTCCGCCATTTGCCGTGCAGGCTGCAGATGATTTGTACAAATACAGCCTCCCAATGCTAGAAAAGCTGATGAAAGAAATACCAAACATGACTTTACGGCTGATGGGACTGCGGGTCACCAACATCGTTAGTACGAAGAAACCGGCCATAGACTTTTTCGGCCGACACAGGGCTTCCGCAGTGGCTACAAAACAGAAGCTCACCCAAAAGGACTCCACTGAGGATGGTGAATGGGAATCGTGGCCTGAAGCTGAGTTTGAGGAGGCAGCACGCCAGGAGCGCGACGATGAGATGAACGCAGTGGAACAGCTCAGCCAAGAACACCAAGACTCGAACGGCGAGCAGGCCGAACAAACACAGAAGCCCGAATGGACTTGCCCAATTTGCACGCTTCCGCAACTGCCTGACGACAAGAGTTTCAACTCACATATCGACTTTTGTCTGTCTAAACAAACCATCAAAGAAGCGGTCAAGGACACTACTCCTCGGGACCGTACTTCGAATTTAGCCGCCAAACCCATCCTAGGGAAAGGAAAAGGAAAGCGTGGGCGACCTAAAGTGGAGGCCTCGACCCTGGATAAAGGACGGGAGAAGAGAAGAGCCTTCTTCTTCGCCAGCGGAACCTGAAGAATCAGTAGCGCCATTCAACCTCTGATCCAGGTCTCCAGAGTCTAGACCCGCGCGCTCCCCTATTGTCGGCACTTGGAAAGAATTTGTACTAGGAGAATGGTCCGTCAGTGGCAAACGCTCCAAGTATTGACTGTCACTAGGACCGCTCCGTTCTGAGACGAAAGTATGCAACAAGGTGGCCACGCTGTGTCGTGATTCCTAGGATTCTTCTGGATGTCAGCAGTGCACTGTCCGACCAACTTCTCGGTGTCGGCAATCCCCATTCAGCGGTGGGCGAAACTGGTCGGCCATGTATTTGCGCCGATACCCGGTTGTTCCGTGACCCAGTTTTATAGCAACAGGAGGATAACCTGGCCGGTCATGTATTTGCGCCGACGGCCGACATCTCCGCGAGCGAGTATCGCCAGCAGCAGAAGGGTGAACTTCAAGCGTTCTTTCATGTCGGTGATAAACGTGCTCATGTAAAGAAGACAACATCGGCTGCGAGCTTAACGACAGCATTTGAGCAGTATGGAGATGCAAGAATTCCGAATGCCCCGAAGATCTTCGCGTTGGGTAGACGGCTGGTACTCCGCTCACGACTCGTCCGCGGTTTGTTGCCATTGGATATCTCATATCCGACAGATCTCTTGGGCAGACAAGATGCATTGGGAGGTATGATGTAGGTTAGCACCTGGGTGGCAGAGAAAGTGTCGCTCCAAACTGGGAAGTACTGTAAGCTCAAAACCACTGCGCCCCAGTCCGCCTCTTGCAGGAGTATCATATCGTAAAGACCACGTTCATGTATCCAAGTCTTCTGTCCTATAGTGCCTTCTTTTCTATTGTGTTGTCATATCGTACATGTTGAGGCATGCGGCGTTGCGTGTCAGCACTCAACGCTGGCGCCTGCTCACTCTCACCACGCGTTCACTTCACCACACGTCTCTCTCAGTATGCGTCCCTCTCACCACACGCTCGCGCACAGACGCGCTACATGCGAGGCGTCCTTTCCGTCAACGCATCCTTGACATGCCATCTACAACTCTCCCACTCACCCCCATCCTCTGTCGTCTTTGCCGTCTCTTACTCTGCGCTGATCATCCTGTGCTTCGGCGTCTTCTTCACTCGTTTTTCTACATGATTTCAGTCTCGTTTCCATATACGCATCTTCTTCTCATTCTCATTCCACATACGTTCCCTGATTTCTCATATACGCCCCTTCGTTTTTCCGCATACTGATCTTCCTCTGGCTCTCCAAACGTCGCAATTCTCATGTTCTCATAATTATACGTCACTTTCCAAACCTTCTATCATGGCACACGGCAATCAAAATTGGAAGCTTAGCTGCGTTGGGCCTACTGGCTCGGTCTTCGTGTACGCAGCTCCTTCGACATCGGACGTTACGGACGACATGTTGTATGATGAGGTGCTTTCCGGGGATGAGCAAGACATGACGATAAGAACGACCCATAATGTAACGGAGGAGGAGATTGAGACGTCTCCGGAGGACGTTGTGCAGTCTATAGAGACCGACGAATACGGCATTCCATTTACAAAAGAAGTGGAGGACAATCTGTCTCTAAACGCAGGCGACATACGATGGGAGGATGACGGCACATTTCCACAACTTCCCTCTCCTCCTGGACCAGGATGGTCACTGGCGGATGATCACACCGTGGAGACGATCGATACGCCTATGAGAGACGACGAGATTCAGGAGTCCAACTTCGGAATCACGAATTCGACCTCATCCGGGACGGACTGGCCCACTTTCTGGGAACAGCTCATGAGTGAGGGTTTGCGAGACGACGGAGGTCTGCCAACCGGTCAACTCGACCCGAACCACGATCGGGAAGTCAACAGCGATATGGAAACCATCACTGTAGGAAGTAGTGTCTTTGACACGGACGATGAGAGCGAGGGATCTGTCCACAATCCTACCACGGTGCTACAGGACGGATCCTCCCCCACGGATGGCATGGGGAGCTATGGGCGCGTAGACCACGACGAGGAAGACGACGAGTCCGACTCCAGAGCAACCGACATGGAGTCTCCATGCCGCCGTGCCCGACCCATGGCAATACCGAAGAAGAGCAGCCCAAAGCGAGTGAGTCGGTATTTCAAGAAGAAGACGAAGAATGCATCTCCAAAGAATATCCCCCGACCAGCCTGGCTGAAAACAAATGCCTCGAACAGGAGAGCTGGCCAGAAACCCCTATCTCGACCAAGCAAACCCCGTCCAACGATCCCAAGAACCGACAGCGGGATGTCCGAGAACTCAAGGACGCTCGAAGAGCTACGGAAGCTTGAGAGGTCGCCTCGACATAGTGTATGCTGACTCCCATTCAGACATCATCAAGAGTGCATTGCTAATCACACTCAGTGGACAACCCACCAAAGATTATTCCTCTGCGTTCTCAATCGATGGTACTGGCGCAGCCCCGACGACTTCGCCGCCATCTTCAACAGGTACTACGGATTGGAGCTTTCTGCTCGTAAAGTCACCGACCAATTCGAGAGCTACATCCTCCTCCACGGCCGGCACGCCTTCAAGGAGTACGACGACGTCTTCTGCCGCACTCCCTTCGACGATCCCCAGGACATCTACGGGAACATCCGAAGGGGAATCGAGCGAGAGGCGAGTGTCTTGGGGATCCTGCTCCGGCGAAGGGACAAAGATGCGGGTTCTCCTGACGGGAAAGCAGCGAAGGCCAGATCCGAAAATACCAGGCGTATCAACAAGCAACTGAGGTTGAAGCTGAAAGCGTCTCAACGCGCCGTCCGAACGGAGCCGCGACGAAATGGCAATGGCGTCGTCCGTCTCGCCCGCGCAATTAGACCAACTGACTCGGATGAAATCATCATCGACATCGAGGAATCCGCTCCTTCGCCGAGCACATCCACTCACCCATCCAGCAACGAGCCTCAGCCACTTGAGGCAGTACCGCCACACAAAACAGGCACACCACAAGAACCAGACGCACCCGAAACCCCCTTTCCCTCCCTCGCATTCAGAGTATGGTCCGACGCAAGCGGAACCCCCTACGACGAAGCCACCGGCTTCTGCGCCAGCCTCTTTGCGTCCCAGACAGCACCCCCGGACTCCTCCCCACCAGCGCCGTTACCCCAGAACGACCGCTACGGGCTCTTCACTGCCCTGGCGAATTCGCACTTGAGCATCAAGGCTCGCGGGCACTCGGCCTTCGTGAGCGTCGCGTCGGTGAGTTGGGACTTCCATAGGTACCTAAGGTGTAAGATGCTGATGCTGGTCTCCAGAGTCTCCTGCAGGTCGTTACCTATGCAGCGAGGATGCACGCAGAGGCGCCGGACAAGCCCGTTCGCCTGGCGCTCATAGACCTCGATGCCGTCGATAGAGCGACTCTGCATCGTGGCAGCCAGGTCATTCGCGTACGTCCCACCCTTCCCTTCCCCCCACGTCGCCCCCGAGGATGCCCACTCAACATGAACAGGATCTCAAACGCACGGGTCAATTGTCCTTTCGAACCAAATACCAGGCCATACACGACATCATGTACGTTCCCCGTCAAACTGCTTCCCTCCTCCGCACTCACTTTCGCTAACAAGCCACCCAGGATCTGGCGACACATCCCGCGCTCCGCGGTCCTCTCCACGACGCTGATGAGCGACGTCGAAGACATCGCCGGCGAACTGCTCCGTCTCGACGTGTTCGACGCGAACGTGCGGACGCCGACGGTGGCTAGGCGGCTTCGGTCGATGGGTCGGGCTATGGACGGCGAGACGGCGGAGACGCTGGGCCTGCTGGGTACACTTGTCGGGTTGCGGAGTACGCGGGTGTCGGTGCGGCATGTCAGGGAGTTCGTGGCGAGTCTGGTCGATGGGTAAGTCGTCATACATCATTCATAGGTCGTTGAGTTTGCTGACTCTATCGATTAGATGGTCGATTCGCGGCGAGGTGGATGCGACCGTCCCTCGAACTTTTGCAAGGAGTAGGTGGCGTCTTCCCTCTCTTGCGAAATCCCATGTGCTAACATATCCGTCCAGCACTCGATCATCGCGCTCTGACTATGCAAGCCGTGATGAGCGCCTTCATAGAAGGTTTCGGGCGGGGAACGAAGAATCTAAACCGCTTCTTCAAAGACTAGGCCCATCGCATCGCCACTTAGGATACCAGAGGCGTTGCAGTGCCGCATTTCATATTTTGCGGATATTATGAGCGGAATGGAATGCATGGACATTATGGTATCGTGAGGGTTCTAAGTTGCGACTGCCGCCATCTGAGCCACCCCAGCCTACCCAGGTTCCTTTCTCTTCACTGTTGTACCTTTTTCATCAAAAGGTCGGATACCCTGTTCTTTCGAAACATGTACCTTTCCGGTTTGTCATGGGGTTCACGGTTTTCTTTTTCACATCTGGGGGAAGGCAGTGTGGTGAGCATATAGAACGATTTTCGTATACACCAGAACTCCTCCTATCACCATGCCTCAACCATTAGCAACCTCAACCTCAACCTCAACATCAACATCAACATCAACCTCAACCTCAACATCAACATGCAATCCACTCCATTCACTACCAACCCACCACTCATCCACCACCCCCATCGCCATCAAATCACACACAATCTCCCTCTCTCCCTCCACCCCATTATTACCCCTCCCAAGAAAAAAAAACCCCCCCCAAAACAACCCAACCCAAACTAACCAAACAATATCAATGAAAAAAAAACAAAAACAGAAAATCCATTTTCCTCCCCCACGAAACCCATCCCATGTTATCCCATCCCACAAACACCAAAAATCAAAGAAAGACCCAGACCCAGACACACAAACCCCAAAGGAGACAAGACCCCAAAACAACGCACCCCCAAAGGAAAAGCCCAACAAGGAGATGAGGAAAACCCACAACCGTCGATCGGTCGGGAGCTGGACGGACCACGGGACCAAATGGGAGATGTGGTGGATATGCCGAAGACGGAATCAAATCGACTCGAAGCTTGGGAAAGACGCAGACGTGCCGACCGGCAAGGACGAGGAAGACGAGGGAGACGACAGGCGGAGGGAACGGCGGAGGGACACCACCAGACGACGCAGAAGAGACCACCGTTCTCCAACAACGACAAAAACAACAATCCCGCTCCCGCACCACAAGCAAACATGCCAACCACCCGAGGCTCATCGCAACAGAACCCCTACAGCCCTAACCCCAACGAAAACGACCCCCTCCTCAGCGCCCTCGAAACCCGCCCACCAGCCGAAGCCGGGGCCGGACTCGCCCTCCTCACCGCCCTCCGCGAACTCTCCCCGATATCAATATAATCATACCGATACTCTCCTCCCGTCTCAATCTCAACACCCCCACCCACCTCCACCGTGGCCGCAGGCAGTGTCCTCTCCCAGAGTTTGCGATTCCTCTCCCGCTCCCGCCGCCGGTCCTCCGCATCTGTATCCAGATCCCCCGGCCCCGGCTCGTCGTCCACGTCCGCCGAGGACCCGGAGTCCATCCTCCGCGGCGGCGCACCTGCGAGCGCGACATTCTCCTTCGACGCCAGCGCCCTCGCCGTGCGCATCCGATCCAGCTTCGTCGCGCGCGGGCTCGCCACCGCGTCCGCGTCCAGCCGCAACAAGCGCGACCGCGCCACATGCTGCAGGTGCGTGTACCCGTCCAACCTGTCGCGGATCTCGTGGCGCTCGCGTTCGTTCGCAACGGCGTACCGATGAAGTAGGCGGATGTAGTCATTCTCCTGCTCTTGAGAGGGTTGACGTCGGGGAACCCGGGGAGGAGTCGCGCCAGTCGTTGCAGAGACAACCTGGCGTTTCGCCTATCGTGGCCCTCACGTATTAGTAACTCTGAGGGAATTGGCTGGCAGGCTATGTACATGTCAGTATATATGTTCAAAGATGGCCCTAAAGCAGAATTGCTCGTTAGCCGGGGGTCGAGGGACGTACTGGTGAGTTTAGGATGCTATGGCGCTTGTTCCTGCTCTTCTTGATGTGGCTCTTCAGCTGCGTCGAATCCAACGGCTTCAGGAGCTCGAAGCTGCAGAGCAGCTCTGCAGAGACGGACATGACGGCGCCCCAGTTGTCGAATTCTCCACAGTACTAGTGATGTCAGCAAAGGAAACAACGGTGGGTGAAGGTTACGTACATTGGGAGCAGAAAAGACTGTGACGAGCAATCGATCAGTAAAGAACTCGTAACCATCCTCGACAACCATGTGCGCCCTGCACACCAAATCGAAGTCGTTGCGATGCAGGAACTCTTGGATCACCTTCTTGCCAAAGCAATAACTGACACCACGCTCGTTCGACTCCCAGTCGGCTTCCTGGTCCGCCGGATCGCTCCACAACAAGTCGTTGAGTAGACCGAAATCGGGAACATCCGTGGGCCGGGCGATCCTGCGAATGTCGTCCATGTGCGTGAGACTGGGAGAGAGGCCTCCATGCACACAGAAGATCTTCTCCGCGACGATGGCGGCGACGGGGAGGGTGTTGAACGTGTCGACAAACGACTTCCACACTTTGATATTGCATCTCCTCTTGCATTCATCGTAGAACCCGTAGACGCGTGTGACGTTGGCGCACTCGTGGTTCCCTCGCAGGAGGAAAAAGTTCTCGGGGAACTTCAACTTGTAGCAGAAGAGCAGGAGAATCGTCTCCAAACTCTGCTTCCCGCGGTCGACGTAGTCGCCCAGGAAGAGATAGTTCGAGTTGGGCGGGAACCCGCACATTTCGAACATGCGGATGAGGTCGGTGTATTGGCCGTGGACATCGCCAACAATCTTCACGGGCGCTGAAAGCTCCAGAAGCGAGGGCTGGTTGAGGAACACTTCGCGAATCGCCGCGTTGATGGCAAAGATCTCCGCGTTCTTGAGGCAAACCGTCTTGGTGACCTTGCCGGTATAGGCTGCGTCGAGCAGCCTCTGAATGAAATCGTCCAGATCGGCTGGCTTCAGCGCGCTGGTCTCCATGGGAGACCCAGCCCCCTCATTGGAAGCGACCGGCTGAGGCGCCAGCGGTATGTCCTGGCCCTTCTTCTTCAAGATGGAGTCGCCCGCTTGTTGCGTGCTCGAATGGGGTGGGAAGTGGCTGGGAGGCGCGTCCGAGACGTGGTCGACCTCTCCCGTTCGCTGCGCTGCGTCAACCTGATCATGGCCAGACCCTAGGGCACCGTGGACCGGCGAGGGCGGTGGCTGCGGCTCCTGGGGCGACGCATCTTCCTTTGCCGCGGCGTCAATGGTGGCCATCTGCGCGGAAGCGGTTGATCCGCGCCGAGACCTGGACTTGGTGGAGGCAGCATCGGACTTGGTATCATCGAGATTGGCGATGCTGTTCCTGGGGCTGTCGACTTTGGCGGAACCGGGGATCTTGGAGCGGACGGTGTTGCGAAAGGAGCGGATGGACTCGCGGGTGTCGGATCGGTCAAAGGAGCGATATTGCTCCCGCTCTAGGGCGACGCCATCGACAGTGGACCCGGTCTTGTCTCCCTTATCTTTCTTGGTGCTGGAGGGCTGATTGCCCATAATGCGGAGTTATGGGCCGCGGGGTGTTTGTGGTGATTCGGTGGGGGGTGTACCTTGTGTTGATATGCGAGACGGTGGGAGTCAGAGGGATGGGTGGCGGGAGCAACGTTGGTGGCGCGGGAAGGAAGACGCCTGTGCTCCTTCTCGAAATACAGCAGCGGCGGCAGCAGCAGCTAGGACGCCTGGCTTCTGGAAAGGTGCTTGAATGGGTTCAGGCTGAAACCGGCTCGGTTAGGGAGGGCGGTAGAGTCGGGAGAGGAAGGCGAGGAAACGAGCCTCAGTGGGAGCGGCGGCGATGGGGTTGGCAGGACGGCGGTGGAGCAGAGGAGAGGTGTGGAGGGCGTCTGGCGGCAGATACGAGTCCTGTGTTGGATCCAGATCGGTGGTGTTTAGTTATCAAAGCGAAGTGGGCGCTCTCATGGGGCGAACGGACGAAGGCGGAGGTAAGAGGGTGAGGGCGAGGGCGAGGGCGAGGGCGAGTGGTGGTGCTGTTCAATGCTCAAGCTGGGGGTACCGGTGAGACGGGGAGTCCGCCTCTTGCGTGGCGCAGATGAGGCTGGCTTGTGAGACTGAGGCACTCGAGGTGGAAAAGCGACGCGGCGACAGGGCAACGAGGCGCAATGAGGGAGTTGTGCAACTGAAGGGTGGTGCTATCGCGGTGACGGAGACGGAGAGGGAGAGCGAGTGGGCGGAGAGTGGGTAGGGCCGAGAATCGAGATGCAGAGGGATCAACCCGCCAAGGCGCTAGTCCTTTGGGCGCCTGAGAGGCTCTTGGGAGCAGGGAGCCCTCTCCACCCTTCAGGCGGACACGGATGAGAAGGAGTTTCTAGGATACACAACAGCATTTTCCCAGCCCGTCTTCCACTGCAGGAGTCCCCCTTCCCTGAGAGCTGCGTTGCTGTTCCACAGCTTCTCTCCGAGTCCGTGAAGGAAACCCCCGGTCACGCGCCCTCCTTCCCATATTATTATTATTATCCTCCCCCCCAAAACCCTAACGCCGCGTCCCGCCGACGACGCCGACGCCGAACGACATCATCGAGCCCATCTGGACCCACACCATGCCAAGAGGGATAGATACTGGGTGACCGTGACGGGCAGTGACTGGGTCCGTAGCACCATTTGGTCAAAGCCATCTGTCAATGGCCGCCAGAATTCAACGTCGGGCGTCAACTGTAGTCTGTTCGAGCCTGAGAGAAGAAAATTCACGCATTAGTATTGCTTTGTCCGCGTGTGTCAGAGATCAGGGATGCGGCATTATTATTGCTCTACCAGCAGCGGAGCAGGAAACATCTTCCTCATACCGTTGCCCTTCCTTGGAAGTTTGACCAAGTCTTGAAGTTCCAACCTCCCCCAGCGCTTACGCAGTGCAGTATCCAGACCGTGGCGCCAAGCCAGCAAAGCAGATCCGGGGGACAAGGTCTTGGAGGGAACTGCTTTCGGGAACACATGTTCGTACTGGGAATGCTCCCAGAGTTTCTCGTACCGTATTCACCCTCCCGTGCCTCGACCTCGATTGCGACAACCATCTGCAACGCAACATATCGTAGGGGTATATTTCTCTACCTCTCTCCCCGCATATCCCTCCAATCCCTCCAATCCCTCCAATCCCCAACCACGTCCCGTCCTCGCCTCCGGACAGTCCAATCCCCAAGTACGCCAAAGCTCCTTTCCAGAAGGGACTTTGATCCTCCTTTTACCAATAGCCTAGGAATGTGATCCATCCGTTTCAAAGTAAAGGGTAGGGGTGGTCAATCATCTCATTCAATCCGCGTCCATCTGTTCTCCAGCGTTCGTTGCGTAGGGGAACCGTCTCATCATATCATCAACCATAGTCTTGCGCGCGATCCAACCTGCACAAAACGGCTTAGGATCGCGGCTCCCGCTCGGAATGCATATGCTCAATCGCCATGTAGAGAACCGCATTCCTTTTGCCACCTTTTTCCAGGTAGATTGGGACCGAGGATCCGTATGCAAGAACTCCACCTCATAGCTTCACCCCCCATATTCCTCGTCCACCGGCGACGCCCACCCACTCGCCTCCTTGGGACGTGAGCACGCTCTGTGGTGCCCAGCTGATGTTGCCAACCTCGTAGTCGCACTTCCAGCTGGCATACGGTCCTTTCTGGCTGACATTGTCGCCTCTCTGCGATCCGGCGCCACCATTCGTGGGATGGGCGCTCCTGGGTGTGCTGGGCTGCGTCCCTCCTGGCGTGCTCTCACTTATGGTTGCAGAGTTCTCGGCGTGCAGCAAGTCCCAGATGAGGACCATGTGGTCGTCGGCGCCAGACGCGAGCATCCCTCGCCGCGAGGGGTTCCACTCAATGGAGTTGACTGCCGCAGAATGGCCGCGGAGCTCCAGGAGAGCCTGTCCAGGTTGGCGGACGTCGAGGACGCGGATCAGCGAAGAGTCGGCCGCGAAGGTGGCCAGCAGATGCGAGTCGTGCGGCGAGGCGGCAAGTCGCAGCAGTGGTGGAGCATACGACATGGTCTGCTGTGCCTTGGTCGGCGACATGCGCCCGGAGGGGGAGCCTAATGAGCGGGTCAGCATGGGGCTAGAAAACAGCATCCAGAGGGCACTCACCCTTGTCTCTGTCACCCAGGGTCTTTTCCGAGGGCTCGTAGATGATGGTGCTGTGCTCTAGACTCCGGAGGTCAAACATGCGCACGCTGCCATCGGCGCCGCAGCTCACAAAGACGTCGACACTGCCGGCGCAGAAGCGCACGTCGAATACCTCCTTGTCGTGCGCGATGAGTTGGGTCTTAGCCGTCAACGTAGGTATATCCCAGATGGTGCAAGTGGTGTCTATGCTCGAGGTGATGATAAGCTTGGGTGACATTGTGTTCCAATCCAACGAGGTCAGAGGAGCAGTGTGCTCTGGAGTCTTGGAATTCGAGAGGAGGGCGAGCGGGGTGAGCTTTTGGGGCGGGGGCTCCCTCGTATTGACCGACGACGACCGGGTGATGGTGTTGCTCACGGCCGGGCCCGTCGTTGGAGGGAGAGACCATAGGCGGAGGTGGTCACCCGAGGTAGCAAGCAGGTCGGTGGACTGCTTGTTGGACGCTGGAGGCTCCCACAGTATCCTGGTGACGGGGTATGAACAGGTAGCTTCGGCGATGCGGGTGTACTCGAGGCCGTAGGGAGGGGAGCCCGGGGCCGAAACGTCCTGCGGAGTGATTTGGGTATCGAGGATCTGGATCTGCGGAATCTGGTCAGCGACGCATCCAACCCGACCATCTAGCAACTCACGAAATTGTGGGTGTCCTCGAGGTAGCTTCCGATGGCCATTTTCCCTGCGCTATTCCCCCCATTCACGTGCCACTTGCACCAGTCGAATGCGTATACGCCCCAGGGCGCGAGGTAGTTGCTGTTGGAGGGTGCGCGATCGCCATCGTTGAAGAAGGTCGCGGCGCCCATGCCGTCCTCATTGAGGCTCGAGTTGGCGCGAGGTCGAATGTCAGCGAGGCCGAGGGGAGAGTTGGAGGCGGCGCCCGAGGGGGTAGCCGGGTAGTACTTCGGTGCGGGGGTGCCGGCGAGGTACTTTTGGGTGTTCTCCGGGGTGTTGGAGAAAGGAATGTACTTCTGGTCGGGGCCCATGCCTGCCGGACTTGACCGCGAGTAGTTGTGCGATGAGGAATGCTGCTGGTGCTGCTGTTGCTGGCTCATGGTGTTGGAGCGGGTAGGGAGGGTGTATTGCTGGGCGTTTGTGTTGATCTGGGGCATCGTGGGGACGGTCGAGGGCGCGGTGAATGCGGAGGAGGGGCCCGGGCGCTGCTGCTGGAGCTGCTGGAGCTGCTGGTGCTGGGAGCTCCCTCCGGGCTGCAAGCTGCCAGGAAGGGCCGCAGAGGAGGAAGCGTCGGCGAAGTGGGAAGACTGAGAGGAGGAGGACTGGTGAAGGTTGGGGTTGGGGCCAGGGCCTGCGGAATATTGATCAGGCGAATGGTACATCTGCTGCTGTGGTTGCTGGTGGTGGTGAGGCGGTTGCTGCTGCTGCTGCGGTTGTTGGTGAAGGGGTAGCTGCTGGGCTGCTGCTGACGCCGTTCCTTGCGTAGAGGCGTGCTGGCCCATGGGCATAGCCGCCGACGAGGTCTCGATATGCAGCTCCTCAGGCATGCGCCCCAATGTAGGGGCGCCGCGGGGTTGGCTGAAGGAGCTGTTGGGGATCGGATTGGGAGCGGCGCCGCCCGGGTGAGGTAAGCCCGACGCGGTCGCGGGAGCACTGTGGCCTCCAGCAGCTTGCAACCCAGGGGCGTTTCCGCTGTCTGGGAGCAGAGCATCCGTCCCAGCGCTCGTGGTGCCAGAGGTTGCGACGCGGAGATTTCCTGTGGGCGCCCCAATGGAGCCCAGGGCCTGCGCGGCTTGGTAGATGGCCCCCGCCGGCGTGTGCTGCTGCGAGCTCTGGGAGCCCTGATGGTGGTGGTGCGAGTGGAACGGCAACGGCATGGTGCCGCGGGAAGAGACCGACAGGCAGCCTCTACTGAAGGAGGAGATGTCGGGTCTGGTGCTGCACTAGAGAGGGAGAGAGAGAGAGAGAGAGAGAGAGAGAGAGAGAAGGAAATATAGCAGAAGAGAGAGCCAGGTCTCTCCAGGGCTCGTCCGTCCCTTGGTGTTCCCATTCCCGGCCTTGGCACCGCCCGCCGGCTCTCCGAGTCTCCCCAAGTTCCCCCCTCCCCGCTCCGCTCACGAGATGACTACCTACTACCTAGGTAAGTAGTCTACGTGCTTGGTCTCGACGATAAATAGGGGCCGAGCGCGCCCCCGTCTTTCCCTTCCTCTGTGGAAAGACAGATTGGCTTCATGACTGCTCCGTTACGCTCAGCCATCGGTCCTCAGACAATATCCCGTGCGCGGGCTCTGGTCCGCCAATTCACCAACATGCCCCCCACCCAGCCACTCCATCCCCGACGCTCTCTGCTACTGCTACCTCCGGCGCCATCACCGCCGACGTATGCAGCCCTCAAGGCGGCCTACGGGCCGTCCCTCATCGCTGTCCTCCGCCAGCTAACCGGCTCGTCACAACGGGCCCGTGAAACAACAGTCTTGGACATTGCATTGCCGTGTCCGCATCTCTATGGACGTCTCGACTCCCCCAGGGGCCCCTTATATGCCGTCACGCAAACGCTGGTCGCAAACATCTACAAGCTTCTCGCCGTCATCGCGGCCAACGAATCCATTGATACCCAGGACGCGGGAGGCGTTGATGCCCGAGTCTTGTTGGTCGCCTATCCGCGTGATGGCAAGCTGGTGCAGCCGCCCGAGGACGCTGCTGCCACCACTGCCACTACTGCCGACTACGAGCTCAGGGGACCGGCCGTGGATCTACACACCCTGGCTCGCTGCCCAAGGCCCTGGGAACGAGTCTTCTCCGTAGAGAGCGAGCAAGGAGAGCAATTCCTCAGCAACTTTGTTGCGTTGAGCGCCTCGGAAAGAGCAGTGTCAAAGGTCGTAGGGGGCCTGGTGCAGCACACCTCCGAGACCACCGCTTCCCCCCAAAGCACAGCTGCTCCCGTACACCATTCCGCAATTGCGGTTGGCGGCACATTCGATCACCTCCACATTGGTCACAAACTGCTGCTTACCATGTTCGCCTTCGTGCTGGCGAGACGGCCGCCCCCTGGGGATACAGAGTTGAGCGCCCTTACCATTGGCATCACGGGCGACGCCCTGCTGGTCAACAAGAAGTATGCCGACGTGCTGGAAAGCTGGGACGACCGGCAAGAGGCCACCCACGACTTCCTCTCGTCCATCCTGCACCTGGGACAGCCGGGGGACAGCAGAATCACAACGCAGAGGATATCGGAACCTGGCCCTAACGGCCACGCCGTGCACGTCACGTTGCCTTCCAAGCTGGTCCTCAAGTACGTCCAGATCATGGATCCCTTCGGACCTACCATTACCGACGAGTCCATCACGGCGCTGGTCATCTCCAAGGAAACGAGGAGTGGCGGGAGTGCTGTCAACGTGGAACGAGAGAAGAAGGGTTGGGCGTCCTTGGAGGTGTTCGAGGTGGATGTGCTGGACGCCGGCGAGGAAGACGTGGAGGACGAGACGTTTCAAAGTAAGTTGAGCAGCACGGAGATTCGCCGGATCGCGAGCGAGAGGGCAAAGGCAACAGCGACACCTCGATGATGATGATATAGCGTCGACTTCGCAAATATAGAATCCCAGCCTGCCGGACCGGGACTCGATGTGTCTGTGTGCGACAGTGGATGCTGAGCGGCGTGGCATCGAGCGGGAGTCCAGGGTCCGGATCCGGTATAGGCTGACGAATAAATGATACACCACCATTTGTACAATAGTCCGTATCCACGGCACCCAACAGAGGGTCGCACATGGCGAGGGGCACGACGGCGGGATGGCGTCAGGAGGTCCATCTGATTATCGCGTGCTAGTCGACCGAGGGGGAGCTGACTGCAGCAGCCATGCATGTAGTGAAATCCTTCTGCGTAACCCGGACAGCGCGGAGCGAGGGCGGTGCGAGCAGTCTCTTTTTTTTTTTTTTTTGCTGTATAGTACCGGGCGTCGGGCAGGGTTTAAATATATGCGGGCAATATTAGGACAGCTCAGCGCCAGACCGACAAATGTATGCCCTTCCGCAGCCCGCTTCCCCCCAGGGTCCCGCGCGTCCGGTTCCGCGGCCTGTTATACACACAGTAGTGGTTATAGGTACGACGGAGATCCCGTCCACGGTCAATGGTCATGGGGGGGAGGGGGGAGCAGTTGGTTTCAGCCCTGAGAGCCCAATGTCGTCACACCGGCCGAGCCGTTCTCGGGAGGCCGTGTCGCCTTTTGGGCGGGATGGGACGAGTCGTAGCGTGGGCGGCGCGTGTGGAGCTGCCGTGGCAGAGAACTGCCAGAGCTGCATGCTTCGCTGGCAACGGAGACTTGGGGACCGTGATTCGATGGAGGAGCGCGGGGGGGCGTATGGGCAGGGCCTGTACAGAGACGGTGACGGGGCGACTGCAGCGCAAATCAGCGAGCTGGCGTGGCTGGCATGGTGGTAGTTGGACGGGGGGTGGGTTCAGAATCCGAGAGACCAAGAGGGGGGGGCAATCCTAGGGGTTTCCAAGGTTCGGACGCGGTGAATCGTGAATCGACATGATTGTCTCGCTCGGGAGGAGCCATTTGCTTCCCGCCCTCCGTCTTGCATGAATTTGCGGTCATGTGATGCGCTAACCGCAACGATTGGGTCTCGCCGGACTTTTCGCTGCAGCCATTGCAGCTCCAAGTTGCAGCCAGTGCAGCCCTCGCGACCCTCGCAGCCCTCAGTTGCAGGCTCTCCCGGTCCATGGCGTGTCTCCAGCGGGCCTCCACACCTTCAACTCACACGCCTGGCTGACGCTGGACGGAGCCATGTTACTGTCCCCAGCTGCCGCCGTTTGCTCCACGCCTACGGCCTATATCCCCCCTACTGTGCCCCTCTCCCGACCCTCCTCCGCCTGCTGCTAGTAGGCCCTCAGGCGCATCGCCCTCCGTGTCCGCGCCGCCTTCAAGTTATACTGGGTCTGTGGACCGACATTCGCCTCGACTCCGCTCACTACTGCTCCTCTCGCTTTTCCACAGACGTCCTGCTCGCTTCCTGTTCTGTCGTATCCACACTCCTCGTCCATCCCTCGGCCCATAGTCCGCGCGTGAATCAACACCTCTGGATCGGCCCCCCTCCCTCCTCTTAACCTCCTCCCCCACCAGTGTATGCTTCGTCCTGTCCAGAAATGGGCATTCTCAGTCTGTCCAACGAGCTCCTCCGTGAGATACTCGACCACATTGAATCCGACCCCGAGAAGCTCATAGGCGTCGACCGCCGCGCCTATCTCTCCCAGGAGAGCTTCAGGCCACCCCCTCCGCCAGACCCAGACCATGCCCAGGACATTGCCAGCTTCCGCCTCACCTGCAAGCGTTTTTCGGACTTGGGCGCAATCCACCAGTTCTCCAGGGTCACGACCCGTTTCTCCAAAAAGGGCTTGAAGCGCCTGGAAAACATAGCGAGCCAGGAACACCTCGCGAGGCATGTCAAGAAGTTCAGCTACATGGTCCCGTTCTTCTACGTCGAAGGTTGTCGTCGTCCCTTACCTTGGTCCAAACCTCCCTGTATGACTAACCGCCACAGGACGTGAACGAGTCCGCGAACTGCTCCCTACCCTGTCAGAGAGCCTCGGCCACTTGGACGTCAGGCACTTTGTGCGCAAGGTCGCCGAGCAGAAGGAAATCGTGCAGACCCAAGAAGACCTCCGCGTCCTGACCGTGGCAATATCGGCCTTCACCTCCCTGCAGCACATCCAAATCCTCCGCCTCCAGGATCTGGAGGACGCCATGCTCCTGGCCTATATCCGCCAGCGGAACGAGCTCAACCAACTCGTCGAGCTGAAGTGGCCACCGGCATGCTCCCATTCTACCAAAACCATTGGCGCCGCACTCCTGGCGTCTCGGTCCCCCTGCACCCGCTTCTCCTCTCCCATGCTGAGTCCACAGAGCGCACTAGGGGCCGCCAACGAGCCTCCCCTTACCTTCTCCCTCCTGGCGGAACGGCTCACCTGCTTGGAGCTTCACTTCGACGACGGCACCGATCTGGACAACCGCATGCGCGAGCTGTCGCAACTCTCCAAGGTCGTCTTCAGCGCCGCCAAAAACATGCAAGCCGTGCACATTGGCTTCCCCTCCCACCGGCCCCTCAGCCTGCGGTTGGAGGAGATCTTCCACAACGTCAAGTGGGAAAAACTCGTGGCTTTCGGCATCCAGGCGTGGCGTCTGGATGCGGATGAGATCATCTCCTTGGCCGGACGGCATCGGGAACGACTGCGGGGTTTGAGGCTCCGAGACGTCTTCCTGAGAGACGGAAGTCGCTGGAAGGACGTACTGTCGTATCTGCGGAAAGAGATGTTGCGCCTGGACTGGGTCAGTCTCCGGCGCATCGACTACGAGAGACATTTCGACGAGCAATGGGTGCTAGGCGCAGAGGTGCCCGACGACCCGCCCATGGGCAGTGAGAGCGACGACGAGTCCGACGAATGGGACGAGGAATGGGATCACCACAACGACGATGCGGACAACGAAGAGAATGGCGTCTCTGGAGACGAGCACAGTCACGGGTCCCACGACGACACCGACTCCGACGCGGGATCAGATGCGCCCGAGCAAGGAGGGCATATGGAGTTCCCTCCCCTTTCCCCAGACACGCCCGCCTCCGTGCCCTGGTGCAACTGCAACGGTCGAGCCGCGCACCAGAACGACGCGGACGCTCTAGGCGACGACGGCATCGCGGTGACCTACCAGCAGCGCAAGTTCTGGGAGAAATGGGCCGTGGGGAAGTGCGCCGAGCATAGCCCCAGGTGAGGACGCCGTCCTGGACGATTGTCTACGTCGGCCTGGAGAGACTAGAGATCCATGGGCGCCACCATGGTGTCCGCCTCGGGGCTATCAGGAGAGATGCATCTGCAGCACGCGTTCGAGTTCGTGGCATGCATCGGCCCCACTACACATACGAGGGTGCCGCTCCGCGTCTAGCACTTTTCGCAACGCCCGCCCCGACTCGTGGCCTTGCATGGAGTGCCCCAGGGCCCGTCTGCAGCTTCAACGCTCACTCGTATCACGAGCGCTGGGCTAGCGGTAGCTCTTCCATCTTGTTGAGGAGCTAGGACACGCACAACAAAAGTACTCACGACCACGAACAGGAAAAAAACAAGGGCGATTGATTTTTCCTCCGCAATTCATTTCACATATACACGACGGCGCCTCACTCACAGAAAGCCAGCGGCGGGCGCATCTGCATAGCTGTCGGTGTTGGCGTTTATGATCCTTCTCTCTTAGCTTGCATTTGGATCGGCGCACGACATATTGATTTTTTGCCCTTGGTTCACCGCCCGCCTTCGTGTTCGCTACAGAGTCCATATATTACTTTACTGTATTTACCATCCGACCTTGCGTCACTCGGCCGGTATCGCAGCTGCAGATAAGCATCGGAACACGGGGCGTGGGTTTGCGGTTCGCGGTTTGCGGTTTTCCTTTTGGGTGTGGTGTGTGGGACGTGGTGCCGTCTACAGTCTACCTACGGAAAAAAGTTACCGCGGAATGGTGAAGGATAGCATTTACTTTTGAGAATCCGCTATATATACAGTGTCTGGTGGGGGCCTAGTGCCAGCGAGCGATGCGGTGGTAGCTTAGAGATACTTGTGCGAGCGAAGCAAGAAACAGAAAAGCCGTGGACTCTGTATATCTATCGATGAGAAGGTCCATGCCCTCGATACACCGACTAGATCAACAAACGTGGTAGTTTGTGCCGAGTGGACGTCAGCCCGACCAACGTGCTGGTAGAGTAATATGGTGCATAGGTGGTTATCATAAATAATCGTCCTACCCACCCCTCTTCACCCAAAAATCCATCCTCGAATCCACCCATCACTGCTCATCCCCGACCCGCGCCGCCAGCACCATACACGCATCTCCAGCCCGGAAACCACAAGAAACGGTGCCAGACCGCCAGAATCCCATACTGACGCCATCGGAAGATGAGACCCGACTCAGAACGCTGGTCCAGTGATGATTCTCTTCGGTTGTGCACAACGGGGTCCCGGCTTCATCAGCCTCGGTAAACCCCACATTTTGTCGATCTCCCGTCTGGATGTTGGATTTCCGAGATCCAGCTCGAGATCTCCCACCCTCGAAGATGGAAGATGGAGTGATGGATGTGTTGCGTGATTGAATTTTATTGAACTTTCCCCTTTGGTTTTGGATTTTGGAGAAGGAAGACGAGAAAGTTTAAGGAAAGAGTTATTCAAGGACACTGGACCAGCGCGGACCGTGGAGTACTACTACCAATACTGCGAGTACTTCGAAGAAGACGACAGGCCTAGGCTACGTATGTGGTGAACGTCGCCTTGCGTCCGTTCTCATCCATCCTTGGGGACTTCTGATATCAAGACGAGATTGCTGAGGCGTTGGAGCTTGCTTCAAAGAGGGGGATCCTTGGGATCGTTTCGCGTCGAACGCAAGGTTGTGTAACGTGCGTTAGATAGACGGTCATTCAAGGCAGAGAGGAAGAGAAGAGGAAGAGCCGTTTACACGATGTCGTCAGACACCATGGAAGCGATATTAGTGGACAAGTTCGTCGAGGTGCGTTTCCTCCTACTACCCCTATCCCTCCCCGTTCAACCCCCAGATATTCCAGGCTCGTAGCCAGAAATCTAACAAACAACAGAACTTCACCGAACTCACACCCAAGCAAGTACCCCGTCGAAAGCCCAAGGCGGGCGAGGTGAAGGTCCGCATCTCGCATGCCGCGCTGACGCATGTGGATATGCTGTATGCGCTGGGGAAACATCAGAATAACCGGAGGCACGTGAAGCCGCCTTTGTATGTGCCTTCTCCTTCTTATTCTATTCGTCGGTAGTGCGTGGTGCTGTGGATGTTGGACGATCACTCTCCTTTCCAGCCTTCTTCCCTGGTGTCTGCCTTTTTGGAGCCGCCATTCCCCTTCTCTATTCTTCTTTATACAAGCATCCCCTCAACTCCTCCTCACTCCAACCCCCATCTCCCCAACACCCATCACCTTCTCCCCATCTAACCCCCCTCCAGCATCCTCGGCAATGAATTCGCAGGCACCATCACCACCGCCTCCCCCTCCTCCCCCTATCCCCCCGGCACCCGCGTCTTCGGCGCCTCCCTAGGCTCCTACGCCCAATCCATCTGCGTCCCCGCCACCTCCATCCGCCGCGTCCCCTCCCAATGGACCACCGCCGAAGCCTGCGCCGTCGGCGCCTCCGGCGCAATCAGCTACGGCGGCCTGCTCGACGTCGGTCGGTTGCAAAGGGGGGAGACGGTGCTGGTGCTCGGCGCGACGGGCGGGCTGGGCGTCATGGCGGTGCAGATTGCGAGGGCGGTGGGCGCGCGCGTCGTTGTTCCCGTCGCTGGCGGCGAGGGGTCTGAGAAGGGCTGCATGATGAGGGCGATTGGGGCGGATGTCGTCGTCGATTATGAGAGGGCTGGGTGGGAGGAGCGGGTTCGTGCTGCGACGGCGGACGGGGAGGGGGTCGACCTGGTGTACGATGGGATTGGCGCCGTGGAGAGCGGGATCAGGTGTTTGCGGTATCGGGGGCGGGTGGTGATTGTGGGGTTTGCGGCGAGGGGAGGGAGGATGGAGGCGGTGGGCGCGAATCGGATTTTGCTCAAGGGGGTGAGCGTTGTGGGTTATGTGCGTTCTTTTTCTTTTTCTTTTTCCTTTCTCTTGCAAGGACGGGGGGTCGTGGAGACGGATCCGTCATGCATTTTCCCTCTTTTCCCTTCTATCCCTCGGGGCCGTCTCTCTGTCAATCCCCCAACACGAAAGAATCCAACTAACCAACTCCCCCAGCGCTTCGGCGAAGACGGGCGCCGTTTCCCCCACAAGACAGCCGAAGCATGGGAAGGCTTCATGAAGCTCGTCGATGCGGGCAAAATCCGGCCCGTCATCTTCAAGGAACGGACGTACAAAGGCCTGAAAGAGTTGCCTGTTGCGCTGGATGACTTGCACAAGCGGAGGGTTTGGGGGAGGGCGGTTTTGGAGGTTTCGTCGAGTGCGGAGATAGAGGAGGAGGGGATGGGGGATAAGGCGAGGTTGTGATGGAGTGGGTAGGAGGAAGAGGGGGATTGGGAAGTCATCTCAAGCAAGCGAAGGCGCTGGTTGATTGTGCGGTTATAGAGCTGTGCCTTCTATCTTGTGACGCAGTTATGCCAGGAACAGTGGATGTGGCTTCAGCAAAGGCTATTCTACAGGAACAAATTTCATGCCTTGAGCTTTAGTCGAAGTCTGGAAGGTATCTCATGGTCAATTTACCGTCTCACATCAGGCATTCTCCTGCCTTCCATCGCCAGGTTAAGCTCCTACTCTTTCCCGTCTTTCCCCCCTGTACCACTCTCTTTCTGATTTAGCGCCGCATCAGAAGCAGCAGTTTCTTTCGATCCAGCAGAATCGGCCTCTTTCGACGCCTCTTCCGATTTGGAGGGACTCTCATCGCCGTCCTCCTCCTCTTCTGGAAGCGGTCCGCTCGGCCCAGGCAAATCCCTGAGTTCCTTCCAATTCGGCAACGGGGGAGAGAAGAACCCTTCGACAACTGGAGGGCTCGCCGGTAAGTTGGAGCCTTCTTTGGGCGATGGCATGGTGAATGTCCACTTTATCGTGTGGAACTTGGTAGGTCGTTTGGGGATTGAGAGTGGGTCGATGATGCATGCAACACGTAACAGTAGGAGAATATATACGGGCTTTCTGGTGCCTATAAATAGCGGGCTTACTAAGCATGAAACTGGCCAGTGAATTAATATTCACCCGTCGCGTTCTGGCTCCGCGGGTCAGCATTTAACTTGGTGCCTGGCGGGATACTATGATTAGGTCGGCGGCAATTATATAAGCCCTGACCAGTATGGGGGACGCTCACAAACTCGCATTTTTCATCTCAATATGCCTCAGGTGAATAAATTGTAACCGTCAAAATACAACTTTACTACGGAGACTGGATAGTCCACACCTTGCGCCGCGAAGAATGCAATTCCACTATTGATCCTCTCTGTTCCCTTGTTACAAGTCCTCTGGTGCTTGCTCCGACTTCTTCCTGAGGAATACGGCATTGCCGTTAACAAATTTGTATTTATTAAGAAACCAAGCTGCATAGCCGTTAGCGATAGCCATTTCAAAAGAAGTACTATGGAGTAGCACATACCGGAAGCCAGAAAGGCGAAGGAATCAGCGTTGTGGAGTCGATTGTTTTGGCTTGGAGGATTGCCTCCCGTTGCGCCGACAGCATGGCCAGCAATAGCAGGATATCCGTATATCTCATTCACGTTGCCATCAGGTAACCTGGCGGGAACTACCAGAAAGTCAGCATCCGATGGCTTCGCTGTATGGTTTTGCCTTACACTGCTGGAGATCGCCGGCGTGCATCAGTTCGTGGATGATCATGTAACTTAGATATCTCCCCAAGGCCTCGATACCCGATGGAGACTTCGAAAGGTCGCCCTCCTGTCGCCACGATTCAATCTCCTTCTTGATGCTATCAGTATTAGTGGCCGTGAGCGCGGCGCCCTCCCAGTTTGAGCAGAGGACGACGACCATGCCGCCTGGTCCACCATCTGTAGAGCCGAATGGATACGCCATTGCGCGCAAGCTGTTCTTACAGGGCCCTCTTTGCCCAGCAGCGGGCGGCGTGGCTCTTCTGACCTGCGCCTGTCTTCCCTCGGTGTTGTCAAAGTATGTCCCAAAGAAACCGTCGGAAGGTGCCTGTAGGTGATCGTCATTGCAGTGAATTATGACGCCGGTGTTCGTATCCTCAGCTCCCCCAGTAGCGTCCAGTGCGAGCTGGAATTTTGCTAACACGGGGAATTAGCGGATGTGGAATCAGGATATCCATGTGGGACGTACCGGCCACGAGATTTAATGTTGCTTGGTCGCGCTCATTTGGAGCACCAAGAAGGTCCTGCAAGAGCGTTCCATCCTGCTGGATGAACTCTGGATGTTGCGCCCGTTTCACCGCATAGGTCAAAACTGCGAAAACGGAGCGGACGGATTTGATCACCCGAGCCTCTGTCTCTCCTGTACAGCTTGAGTGTATTTGAATGCTCGATGCTTGAAGTACGTGGAGGCCGAGGAGAAGGCAGGAAGTTTGCCCGAGGAACGAATGGAATTTCATGGTGAGGAACCCGTTATACAGAAAAGAAGTGACACGAAGAAGCAGAAGTTTGGCGGCGTAACGACTACGATAGGAACGACGGAATATATAAGAGTCATTTCATACTTGGGCTTCAGTCCGATACATGATGATAGCTATTCAAAGCTCTCACAAGTAATCATCTTAGTAGATTAAGCCTAGATGGGAATATGCTTTTCCTGACCCCCAATGGCATTGATGGCGCGCGCGAACATTGTTTCAAGGCGATCACAGTCTCAAGGCTAGGCTGCGAGGGCTGGAAGTCCGAGTCTATCTACCAATGAAGAAAGCTTTCCATACAATATGGCGCCATGTTGGCCCCCATTTGTAAGCTAAACCTTGATTCTGGGCTTGGAGCTGAGTTCCGGTACAGCGTAACAGATCTGGAATCGGCGTCCCTGAGTGTAATGAGTGTTAGAATTCGGACGTGCTTTTCTTTTGTTTAAAATGGGTAGTCCTATTTATTGCTAACGCCACAGCTCGATATGGTCACTGATAGTTTTACAGTGAGGCCGAAATGGGGCGGAGCGTACCTGTTTCAGCCTTTATATAGGATACGAAATAAGCGGCCCCATCAAAACTTCCTGTCCGGCTTTTCGCCAAAAGAAAATTAGACTACCAGTTGCACGTAATCTTAAACAACTAATGCAAGTCAGATTGGTCGGATCAGCAAGCTGTCGCTCAGTAAGGGTCGTTGGCGTTGTTTTGGTAAAAGGTACTGACTTCTGTAACTCCAAGGTTCCTATCGTACATAAAAGCGACTACGTTGACTTCCTGGTTGTAAAAAATGGTCTTCAGATTTCCTTGCGGCGCTTGCTGATTTTTTCCACCTCAGTTCATCATGTGGATCCTCAAAACTATTTCCCTCGCGACTCTTCTAAGTCCTAGCCTGCTTCTTGTTCAGGCAGCGGACTGCGATGCAAATCAGCCTCGTAAAGAGGGCGATCCGGCAGGCACTACGATCGCCAGCTTTCTTTCCGATGTCATCGATAACCCTGCTAGCAATATTTGCGAACGCGGATTTCCGCCGGGAAATAACAACATCGCTACGTTCAGTGCGAATTTGATGGTGTTCAACATCACGAGAGAGGATGCTTCGAAGCCGCTTGAGAATTGCAAAGACGCCTTCCACAATATCATTGAGCAATGTGTTCAAAATGATAACTTTTGGGGAGGATTTTGGTCCTTGAACGGCTTTCACTACTCCATCAAGAATCATGTTTTCCCGGACAATGGAATCAAGGGCCCTGATCCGGTCATTACGGCACCTCCTTCTACATCGACGGTTTTGACGGAGACGGATTCGTCGGGTAATGTGGTCACTGTTACGGTATGGAGACCCAGTCCTCTTTCGAATGGTGCACAAAAGGCTGACACAAGATAGTTCGTTCCATCTACTATCACCGAGTTCACAACCCTCACTACCACAACAACTATTACGTCGACAAGTACGGACAATGACGGTGCACTTATTGTTGTTCCCATTATCGTTGGTATTGGGGGCCTTGTGTGGAGTACGTGCCTATCCAAGATTATGATACGAAACCCAGCTAACAATAATCTAGTTCCATTCGGCGGTGGAGCACTCCCGCCTGGTGTCACTCCTCCTCCAACACCTCCAGGCCCCGAAGGTGGCGACCCGAATCAGCCCAACTCAAACGGAGATGTCACCACAACATCGACTTCGGCGTCCTCTACATCCACAGCCAGGGCCTTTCCAACCGTCGATTCCATTGGGGAACCGCCACTCCCAGACTTCCAACAAATCATTAACATTGGGCCCGTTGGCCCTACCCCCTCTGACGACGGGGGGGACCTACCAGCCTCCCCGACCCAAGGCCCAACCATAGACCCGCACGTAGGGAATGTAGAATGCTTCCCAACGCACGGCACCAACGACGCCGACAAGATTGTCTCCATCGCCATCGTCGACCCTCTTATCGATGGATTCTGTATGGGCACCGAACCGAACTGGCAGCGCGTCGGAGGCCCAGTGGCGCAAACAGAACCTGCGGCAAATAATCATTACGACGCCACCTTCACTCTTGCTTCGAACGCGCCGGAACTATGCAAGCAGTTGTATACAGAGCAGGGGAAGGGAAACGCGGACGTGCAGAACTTCTGCAAGAGCCCGTTGAAGGCGATTCGGGATCAATGTGTTTTCAATGGCGGGAAGGTGACGACGGATTGTGGCGAGTGGACGTTGCAGAGTTGTCCGCTTGGTGGAAGATGTAAGGTGGGCGAGCCGGGGAAGTTTTGTAAGACGGATCCTGGGAATAACTTCTGCTTGTGAGGGAAACGTAAGAGAGGTGGAATGGAGTAGGTGTTGAGAAGACTTCCAGGTTTAGGGTGACTGGGGATATTTTGACATGATTAGGGTTTGATTTAAGCATTTCAAATACCCAATATCTAACATCAAAACTATGTGACGTTCGCAGGGGAATAATAGCGGAGACGGAGAATATATCAATTTGAATAAGGCTTTGAATAGGGTGTAAAAGACTGAATTCGTTAGAGGCTTACCGCAGCGAGACGTCCAGCTACCATCACCCACCTGCAATGAACCTTCACATTGGTCGTCCACGGAAACCTCTAGTAGTCGCAAGCAACTATATGTGCGGCTCATTGTGCCCAATTGCAAATGAGCGTGGGTGCGTTAATTGGGCGCACGTGACTCTAAAGCGACGACACGGAACCTGCAATAAAGTATTCAAACGTTCCCGCACAGGGAGATACCGTCGTAATGTTATGGGGATGTTATTGAGACTCTGCCCTGGTGTGATTGTGGGGCGCCACAATAGTACTGTGTAAGTATTCATCCCCGGTACGGCTAACCTCCTTTCGGCTAGCGGTCCAGGACGGCCGCCAAGTCTGCGGCTGGTCAACGCTCGGTGACTTCCCGCCAAGCGCGATCTTTCAGACATCACTCTCACCACAGCTAAAACAAAGGACAACCGTCCTTTCCTCTTTCACAAACCTGACCTTCATTTTTATCTTCAGACTTAGAGGGTCGCACCGTATACGCCCTCTTTATATCCGCTCCGGCAGCTATTGCTGCGCTTACAACAGCTGATCTCCTAACCACCCTTCCGCCACTCACCTCCGCGCGCTCTCACCTTCCAGAGTAGCCCACCCACCTATTACCTTATCGCCACAATACCACAATGGCAACCTACTCGGACGAGGAGGAGCTTGATCACCAGCCTGAGGCTGAGCTCGAGGCTGAGGACAAGCAGGCAAAGGTAGACGAAGAAGAGGAAGGGGATGATGCAGAAGGTGAGGACGCAGAAGGCGAGGAAGATGAGGACGAGGACGAAGATGAAGAAGATGAAGACGAGGACGAGGAAGATGAGGATGACGTTGCGCGACCGGCGAAGCGACGCAGAAGATCCAGGCGCAATCAGCTCCTCGATGTCGAAGCCGAAGTTGATGATGAGGACGAGGAGGAAGAGGAGGGCGAGGAAGAGCTTGCGGACGAGATACACCCCGACGACCTGCTCCGGCCTGAAGCTGCCGACCTGGACGATCGCCGCCATCGCGAGCTTGATAGGCAGCGCCAGCTCGAATCCTCCAAAGATGCCGAACAGCTTGCGAAGGAGCTCGACGAGAAATACAGGCGGAGAGAGATGCAGCGCGCCCAAGGCAGGGGTGTCGCTGGTGCGGTCCCTCTGGCCCTTCCCACGGTCAACGATCCATCCATCTGGGCCGTCAAATGCAGACCGGGCAAAGAAAAAGAGGTGATCCTGGCTGTCACTAGACGCATCGAGGAGCGGATACGTGCTGGCATGGCACCTCGCGTCTACTCCGTCTTTGCCCGTGGGACCACCACTATGCAAGGCAATTTCTACGTGGAAGCGGACTCCAAACAGGACATGATCGAGATCGTGGAGAACATTACGAATGTCTTCATGGGCCAGCCACAGATCGCCATCGAAGTGAAGGAGCGCCCAGATTTGCTGCGCAGACGCCCACGAACGCCACTCGAGGTCGGCAAATTCGTCCGCATGTTGCGTCCCCCTCTATACAAGGGCGACTTGGCCAAGATCGTCGAGATACACAGCAACGGGCTGGATTGCACGGTGCAGCTTGTTCCTCGTCTCAACTACGGAGCTGGAGAAGATGCTAATGCCATCGCCGCCGACAATAAACGCAAGCGCGCCTTTGGTCGCGGTGTGATTGATCGGCCTCCGCAGAAGCTGTTCAATGAGGCTGAGGCGAAGAAGAAGGATATGCGTCACTTGGCAAGCGGTATGGCCAACAAGACATTCATCTACAAGAACGAGGATTATCAGAACGGCTTCTTGATCAAAGACGTCAAGATCAACCACATCTCCGCCGAGAACGTCAACCCACGCATGGAGGAGATGCAGTTCTTCTCTGTCACCGCCGAAGATGGCACCGAGACCTTGGACCTCGTCGCTGTGCAAGCTGCACAGAGGGCTCAGCAGAAGGGCTCGTCCTTCGTGACGGGTGACAGGGTGGAGATCTACGACGGCGAGCAGAAGGGCACCCGTGGTGTCACTGTGTCGGTCACTGGCGATATCGTTACCCTCAGGATCAGCGAGGGCGAACTGAAGGGCCGGGTTACTGAGGCGCCTGTCAAGACATTGCGCAAGCTGTTCGCTGTCGGTGATCACGTCAAGGTCATCAGCGGAAGCCACTACGTCGATGAGGTCGGTCTGGTTACCAGAGTCAAAGGCGATAAGGTCACTTTGCTCTGTGACTCGACTCAGCAAGAGATCACGGTCTTCAGCAGGGATCTCAAGCTCGCGGCCGATTCCGCCACGGTGGGAGCGGACTCTGACTATGAGCTCTATGATTTGGTTCAGATTGAGTAAGTTTCACAAGCGTTGGCATGTCTTTATCACCATCTAACAATCAAACAGTGCATCAACAGTCGGGTGTGTCATCAAGGTTGACCGGGAGATCCTGCGCCTCTTAGATCAGCACAGCAATGTGCGGAACATGCTCCATTCGCAGGTCCAGGGCGTCGTGGCCAAGAACCGCAACGCCGTAGCCACTGACCGCGACGGATCGGAGATCCACAACGATGATACCGTCAAGGAGCATGGTGGAGAAGGCCGACAGGGAAAGGTCCTTCATATCCATCGCGGTATCTTGTTTGTACAGGCCAAAGACTCGTTCGAAAACGGCGGTATCTTCGCTGTCCGCAGCACCAATGTCACCACTTTAGCGGCGAAGAGCGGTCGACAACAGGCAGGCCCAGATCTTGGGAAGATGAACCCAGCTATGCAGGCCGGTGGCAACCCCACTGCCATGCCTCCTCCACAGCGTATGCTTGGGCGTGACAGGCTCATCGGAAAGACCGTTGGCATCAGGAAGGGCCCACAGAAAGGACTGTTGGGCATCGTCAAGGACACTATGGGTGACAATGCCCGTGTCGAGCTGCATACCAAAGGAAAGCATCTTACCATCCCGAAGGAATTCCTCGTCGTCAAGGACCCCGTCACTGGGCAAAACATGGACCTGGGCGGCAAGTTCCCCAACCGGACCAGGGGTGGATTCTCGGGAGCCACACCTTCGTACAATGGACGGACTCCTGGTGGCTGGAACAATGCCTCGCGCAACGGCCCGTCCTGGGGTGCCACCCCGGCGGGCGGTCGCACGCCTGGATGGGGAGGTGCTGGTGGACGCACGCCTGGATGGGGAGGCGCCGGAGGACGTACGCCTGGATGGGGAGGTGACGGAGGCAAGACTGCATATGGAGGTGATGGCAGTCGCACTGCCTACGGCGGCGATGGATCACGAACGGCCTACGGAGGCGATGGGTCCCGAACATCGTACGGGGGAGCGACTTCGTATGGCGGCGCTACTTCGTATGCTCCGACGCCGGGCGCCTACGCTGCGCCGACTCCTGGTGCGTATGGGGCCTACTCTGCTCCTACGCCTGGGAACTTCGCAGCTCCGACGCCGGGCGAGACGCCTGCTGTGGCCAACACACCTGGGGCATGGATGGACACTCCGTACGGCACGACCGAGACGCCGGCGCCGAGCGGGTTGGACGAGGAGCCGAGCTATTCATGATTCGGAGTCCATGATTCGGAGTTCTTTCACCAAGGCGGCTTTGTATATTTATTAGATATCAGTATTTCATGAATGGAGAGCGTCATCTGGGCTATCGTCCATGTTACTGTCCGCTGCTTGCTCGTTTTGTCATATTCCAGACCATTTGCATGAGTCTGGCACAACTGCTGTCATTGACATATCGAACGGCGTGTCTCTATGTCTGGTCTGGATGTAGAGGGGCTGTACACATCTCAACCTGCTGAATCGTACGAGACCGTGATGTATGACTCGACTAGAGCATCTTCACTAGAGCTCCTTCCATTGGTACAGGGAAATCTGGAGTAGATCCCCTTTCTGCCTCGCGCGGCCTCACACCATGCCAAGCATCACCACACAGGAGGTCACTGTCACTGAGGTGTCACCCAAGATCCTCCGCACGCAACGCCTTACGTGGCTCGTCCTTGCGCCTCACAACCACACCCTACCTCCCCGATCCGATCACTTCCATTGTCTCGACACTCGGCCAAGCACCACTCTACACGATTCTGCACTCCACATCTCGCCTCACTCCCTTCCAGCACTGCCGCACTGCTCAACCCGCAACACCTGCACCCGCAATCTCTCCACCAATATCGAAGATCACGTCTCCCTGATCAAGGACGGGCTTGGCCTCGGGCACAGATGTCTGATGCGCGGCTGATCTGCAGGACGCGCAGGAGGGTGATGAAGTGCTCCGATGCCGAGAGGCTTGGACCTGTCTTGTCTTGTCTTGGGGAATGCGTCTTGGGGTGCTTGGCTGGGTTGTGCAGAAACGGGTGTGCAGGAGGGGTGTGGTGCGGGAGATGAGGTGGAGGGGAGGGCTTGGCTGTGGAACTGGGAGGAGGAGGGGATGTTGGTACTGTTGTTGTTGTTTTTGAACTTGTTGTGATGATGGAGGCGTGTTGGCGAGGAGAGGATGGGGAGGGAGGAGGAATGGTGGTGATAGTGCCCAGACGGTGTATCGGGGTTGGATGGGGTTCCAAGGTTATTAATGGATGGGGGAGATGACCTGCGGGAGGGTTGTGGTGAGCCTACTATGTGCGTACAGAGGGTATACTGTATGCTGATGCTGATCATCTGTATTGCCTTTGGTTCATCATCTCCGAATGCATGCACACACAATATGGGCGGAGTACTTGGTATATCAAAGTGAACTAGCAGCGACTTGATGCTAGATAGTCGACACTTCGTACGGAGTTCTCCTTAGCGGAAAAGGTCACGTCACCAGACGGCGACTTCGCGCCCGAGAGCCTGGAGAGCGTCATGCAACGTTATCATTCCGTTGTAAGCGCGCTCTGCCATAGGCGTTCGTAACCTTGGGTAGCTTTGCGGCACATGCGGAGGAGCGGAGAGGTTGCAGCAGTGCAGCACAAGGACAAATGGTACAGCATTTCTCAGGCGGATATGTCCGATACAATACCACCACCATGCTCCAAATACACTGTACTGTACGGAGAGTTACGAGGACACACGCCAGCAGGTCATGGCAAAAGCAATGTCGCCAAAAGAAGCTTTGAAGGGTCCAGCTGTTTCCCCGCACAACAGCCCGTCGGCGAAGCCAATTCAGCCAAATTCAGCCAAAGGGTTGTTGGCTGGGGCGCTTGACGAGATGTGAACAGGTAAGGATGAGCATCCCCAAATCCAACCACGACGAACCAAAACCGGGGACGCACGCAACCCTGGCGCCAGCACCCGTGGGATGCACTCCTAGGATGGGGGTAGAGCAGTCAAATGACCTTTCTCCGTTTCTCCCTCAGCAAGCGCCAGCACAGATGAGGAGCTGGGGAGCTGGGGAGCTGAGAAGCAGAATGAGCGGTGAGGGCAAGCCGAACCAACACCGAAACGGAGTTCCTCGAAGCAGTGTAGACTGTTGAGCGATGGGGACCCTCTGGATCCTCTAACTAATAAAATAATGCAGCACTGCAGCGCACCGCGGAAATGGGACTCGGGAGAGCCAGCGGGCGCTGCGGTCGTGCGGAATAGATTCCAGCGAAACAGCAAGGAGGATCGAGGAGTGAAACTTGGTAACGAAATAATAATCCCACGCACGCTACGGGGTGCACAATTAATTGGAAGAGCCCGGCGCCCAGGCGCGACCAAGTCCCAGAAGTTTCGTGGGCGTGCAGCAATGGCGTCGTCGCACTGCAGTCTCAGGATCTATCGAAGACCTGCAGACGGGTGCGCACGGTGTTTTTGATGACATGTGCTTGCGATCTGAGATCACCTCGTCGGAAGCTTGTCCAGCAGGTTCGCCGGAGTGTCGACGAAAATTGCATCAATAATGATGAGAGCACCAGAGGCGCAAGCAGGTTTTCACAAGATTTGTGGGCTCGTACGAAAAAAGTGCAGCGAGCGCTTGTTGAAACAAAACGGCCGCATTCGTGTAGCGCCTTGTAATGTGCTGACAAAGACGGTGGCGCTACGGCAACGACGCGGATGTGGACGTCTCCCGCAGTGCACAATCAAAGAGACCACCGCGAGTACGTCCTCAAAGGAATTGGAGGCCCGCGAATAAAGTCAACATGTCCCTTCGTACGGAGTGCTCCGTACGAGATCTCTCTCACTTTGGCCTATGAACATACGACCTCCCGCGTCTGCATTCCATATTACGTTCCGTCGTAGCATTCATTGGTCGGCCTTGGCAGACACGAGCGGGCTGCCGTTTCGTTACACTATTTATATAATACCTGGCGGTATTTCGGCAACCTTTAATACGCCCTCCTCTGCCTCGCCCACGGTTCCTCCCACCCCTCTCTCAACTCAATCTCACCATCTACTTGTGCGGGCCTTACGGCGTCGTCGCGCCTCTTCCATAGCAGGTTCCAGGTGCCCAGCACCAGGAGGAGCGCTGCCATTCCCCCTTCTTCCTTCTATTTCGCCTTGGCCTCCGCCCGGGGTTCGTTCACAGCCCATTGCGCGGGCCTTGCCACAACCGGCTGCGGATCCTCACATCATATCTCCCAAGGTAACGCGCTCCTTCAGCCAGAGGACAAGTCATCGCTTCTCTGACACCGTCCAAGCCACCTGAACACCCTGTTGTCAAAGGACTCCTCCGTTGCACAATGTTGCTGTACATATCATAGCCGTACGTCCCTCGGGGCACCCCAAACCGTCCACCACCTACCACAGCTCCAACCAACTTCTTGACTACCGACCACCAAACACCCACCCGTATAGACCGATTCGACTACTGTGCTCTGGATCCCCAGGTGGTTATCTGCACAGTTTGCTCTTCGGGTTTTCATCTACGTACCAGGTCCACCGCCTCCACCTTGAAGAGCATCAAACCCGACAACAGCACCTCTTGCTCGTGGATTAGTTTGCAACTTCCCGCGAGCATCCACCGACACCTCAGTTTGCGATTCCTACTTTCCGTATAGACATTTACCCTCCACAACTCCGAAAATGGTGCAGAAGGGGTACAACGACCAAGTCATGGGGCAAGGCACGCCAGAGAACCGTGCCATGAGCAATCAGCCCACCCACACGGCGTCCGTCGTGCTGTCGGAAGAAGAGATGGCAGCGGATGTCGACGAGCCGCCGGACTTACAACGCACTCCCCGACCCTCCGCACTCAAACTCCACGACTCCTTCAAAGCGTCCTTCTCCAAGCGGGCTCCAACCAACTTCGATCGCAAGGAGTCCCTCCTGACCACCGCGCTTCACTCGAACGGGAGCTCCCCAGTCGAAGAAATCCCGGAGAACGTCGCGCTTCGTCGAGGCATGTCCTCTGCCTCATCGTGGAGCAATAATAGCGCCTCCACCGCAGAGCTCACCAGTGACGGCGGGCTGACCAGCCCAGGGACTAGGACGAGAACGCCCAGCCCTCCAGCTCCCTCCGCACTGTTCCCCAACTCTGCGGCCCTCTTCAATGGCAAGTCGATTGAACGACCTGTATCCATTGTTAAGCATGACGATGACCACATCGGACCCCTGCAGAAGCCGGCACTGCCTTCTTTGGGCGAGCAGGACATGGAGGCGGCTTTGGCACGCAAGAGATGCATCAAGTTCGCCTGTAACAACGTCCGCCACGAGAATGCGAAGCCAGCAACAGAGGCCGTGAAGGCACCGGCACAGCCTGAAGCGACAGCAGAACCTCCCAAGCGCGCATGCACCATCAAGTTTGCATGCCCTACCAAGATCTCCAACAATGGCCCGTCCATGAACGGAAAGCCGCGCGTCGGCAGAGCCATGAGCCCGGCACCGCCAGCTCGCAAACCGCGACCGTCCCCCCGGCCAGGACCAAAATTGCACCGTGATTCCAATTCCACTGTCCGCGAGCATTCTCCCGCCAGTGTGCGCAAACACCCCCGCACCCACTCTCCAGTCAACACGCGCAAGGAGGCACCCGCCAAGAGCCAAGCGCGTCGTCTCAGCATCAGCTCGGATCTTGGACGTTCCGAAGCGTATCGTTTCCACGAGTTTGCAGGTTCCGAAGAGGAGGAGGATGAGTGGCTGCAAGAGTCCACCTGCCATGCATCTCGTCTTACTGTGAGGGACACGCTGAAAATAGAGAATCGCCTGCGGCAGCTTGGAGAGGAGGCGGAAGAAGAAGCCTTGGACGAGGAGGATGAAGAGGATCAGGATGACGATGATGAGGATGGAGGTGACGACGACGATGATGACGACGATGAGCTCGATGAGAATGAGGACGAGGAGGAAGAGTATGAGTCGGATGAAGGCTTCCAGACCGACGACGAGGAAGGATTTGCCGGGTCAGACAATGAGAGCGATGCGGGTTCTGACTTTGCTTGGTGGGCCCCCGGCGCGGACTCGACGGCCGCGACGTCCATTGACTACATACGCCCGGACGTTCTGCGAAGTCGCAGTAACTCCGAGTCCTCCATAGGCTCCCGACCCAGCGATTCAAACCACCATCGGGCCAAGACTCTCGGAAAGCGGAGGTCGCGGCCAGTCAACATCCGCGTCCCCAGCCCAGAACTTCCCGACAGTACTGACTTCGTCTGTGGCACCCTGGACGAGGATCGGCCACTGGAAGCAGCATACATGTCCTGTCTGGAGCGGCGTCGTGCAGCCAAGCACAAGCTCACCCCTCAAGACATTGACCCAACCTTCCCCACCTCGGACCCGGAGATGGACGAGGAGGATGAGGACGACGACGAAGAAGAAGAGGAGCCCGATCGCACCGTTGCGGAGACGCACGAACATATGATGCAGCATGGACAGATGGATCAGTTGCACTATGACGGCCGTGGGCGATCCAAAGGAAAGGGCAAGCGCTCTCCCGCCCTGTCTCCCAAGCGTTTGCGGTCGCCACCTCCTACCAATCGTGCTGGACATCGATCGCCACCTCCTCGCAAGCTCTTTGGGCATTCCCCTCGGCGGAATCGCTCACCTCCTCCGAACACACGTCTCAGGTCACCACCACCCACGCGTCTACGATCACCACCGCCAACGCGTCGTGGCTCCGCCAACGTCGTGCATGTGCTACCGCGACGTCCGGGGATGACGATCCAGTTCCAAGGGCTTGCTCAGCGGCCTGCAATGACCATGTCGTCATCTGTGCCTCGCACTCCCGTCACCATCCTCCCTCCTGGGGACTATGAGGACGAAGATACGGCGTGCGAACTCCCGATGCGTCGTGCCATCGACATCAAGATCGGGCTGGAGAAGAGGCGGCAACGCCGCAAAGAGCAGCAGTACAGGAAAGCGCACCGCAAGGGCACAAAGGACAAGCGTCCCGCCCCCGGAAAGGGGGTTGAGCGGATGCGAGAGATGGGTCTGGGCTTGGCGGCTCACCGTGGGAAGAACACGGGGTTCGCGTTCGGGATGCCGCCGACGCCCGACCAAAAGGACATGCATGTGCTGTCCGTGTAAACCTTGGAGGTCGGTAGTAGAGCAGCGCCGCCGACATGTTGGCACTTCAAGACCGTTGCGGATAGCGCGGGCTTTGGTCGCTGGTCCGGCTGGCCTCCAACCACCTTCTTCTATTCTTCCTTCGCTTCTTGGAGATAGTTTTCCTCTCTCTTTTTCTTAAGGTGTATATAATTCCTTTAACTGTATGAGTGTCTCGTGCGGAGCACACTCGTTTCGATTCTTGGGTTCTGTCGTTATTTTTTGTCTTACTTGTTCTATCGCTATACCCCCGTTGCATGGCATCCCTCGATACGGAGGTTGAGAGCTTGGGCCTTGAAGGCTGGATGGGATGGGTTTGATTTCAGACAGTGCGATAGACCGTATGCAAAGATGTGTGAACCTTGAACATGAATCCGCGGTCTAGAGTGATGGTGGTCTGATGCATAGCGGGACTACCACATGGGAAAGAGTCTGGGACATGCCGCAGTGAAGGCCTCGGATCGTGAATATGATACTCTATCCTCTACACGGTTCCAAGGTTGAAGGCACGTAGTCTCGTGAATGTTTACGCGTACTCTCTGCCACCAATCTTAAGTCAACCGCCATCGAGGGAGACCAACAGCGTAGTCCCCAGTTGTCCAGCGGGGACTTAGGCGACATGCAGTAAGGAAAGGACCGTTAAGCGTCGACAGTACTCCACCACCAACAGCGCCGGTGTTTGATGGAAAGAAAGTCGGCGGCCTCTACAATTTCCTGCGCCACCACGTCTACCCGTCTCCATCAAATGATGTGAATTGTTTGTGGAGGACGCGGAGAGTCCAGGCGTTGCTATGGTCATCTTTCGCACGCCCCCTCCATCTATAGATCTACGCTCGACTGGGAAAAGATGGGATCGCCGCAGCCTGCCGCAGCCGCTGAGCCACACCCTTTCTTACCCCCAAGGTCCCAGAACCATCCCCGCGGGCAAAACGCCTTACGAATCCGCCCTGACGGAAACCAACCTTCACTATAACCACCCTCACGCTCCTTTTTTTGTTTTCACAGCCTTCCACGATTTCGATGCCGTTTCGTCCCGTCCACGTCGCGCGCGCCGTCCCATCCTCCTCATCCTAGTCCTAGACGCCGGGGGTACGTGTCGAGGAGAAGGAGAAGGGGAATAGGAGAATAGGAGAACAACAGGACCGCTACCACCACCACCACTGCCCCTAGATTGCATTGCATCTCCACACCATGCTGCTGCGGCCGAGCGGCCTGCTGAACTTCCTGGCCATCACGGCATGCGCGCTGTTCATCGCCCTGGTCTGCACCATGCTGTACGGCACCCGCAGCGAGAACCCGGGCCTGCCGTCGCTCGTCAAGGAGGTGCTGCCCGCAGGCCGCTGCCTGTGCGAGTCCAGCACCATCTTCGCGTGCGATACGTGCCTGGATTGTGCGGCGTCGGCGTCGGCGGCGGGCCAGGGCTATGTGCGCGGAGGAGGGAATCGGACCACAGGGGCTGGGCCGGGTGTTGGGAAGGTAGAGGAGGGAGGAGAAGGAGGAGGCAAGCAGGAGGCGGAGGCGTGGGTGTTTACGTATCCGCGGGATGCGAATGATTATGGGTTGGATGAGGAGCAGTGCCAGGCGGCGTTTCCGGGGTTATATGAAGATATTGAACGGGCGAGGAGGTATAGGAGGGCGCTTGGGAAGGTCAGCCAGGAGGAGCTGTCGTCGTTCGACTTGAGCAAAGGCATGGTGCGCGCCATGGTCTACAATGGCGAGGTATGGCAATCCCTATTCCCCTTCCCCTTGGTTATAACATGCGGAGAGAAGGGACACACGGCTAACGACTCCCAGCTCTACATCCTCGAAACCTTCCTCGTCGACAACGTCAACCGCGAAAAGGCCATCGCGGCCCTGTCCTCCCTCCACCGCGCCCTCGTCTCCTCGCCCTCGCGCTCCCGCTCCCGCTCCCATTCCCCCTCCCCGATCCCAAACATCGAGTTCGTCTTCAGCGTCGAGGACCTGCCCGCCCAGCCCACGAAGCCCGTCTGGGGCCTCGCCCGCCGCGCCCACGACCACGCCATCTGGCTGATCCCGGACTTCGGCTTCTGGAGCTGGGACATGCCGTCCATCGGCGCGTTCAGCGAGGTCGCGGCCGAGGCGGTCCAGCGCGAGGACGCGGAGCCCTGGGACGCGAAGACGGAGAAGCTGGTCTGGCGCGGGAAGCTGTCGTATGCGCCGAAGCTGCGGCACGCGCTGCTGGACGCGGCCAAGGGGCGGGCCTGGAGCGACGTCGGGCAGGTGAAGTGGGGGGAGCCCGAGTTCAAGGAGCAGTTCCTGGGGCCCGTGGACCAGTGCAGTTACATGTTCATTGCGCATGCGGAGGGTGAGTTCCAGAGCCGTTATCCCCCGAATCCCCCACGTACAAGTGTGGAGGAGAGTATAGTAAACCGTCATGGAATAGGGGCGCTAACGTCTACCAGGCCGCTCCTACTCGGGCGCCCTCAAATACCGCCAGCTCTGCCGCTCCGTCATCCTCTCACACGAGCTCCAGTGGATCCAACACCACCACTACCTCCTCGTCCACTCGGGCCCCAAGCAAAACTACGTCCTCGTCTCCCGCGACTTCTCCGACCTCGACGCCAAGATGCAGGACCTGCTCGCGCACCCGGAGAAGGCGAAGCGCATCGCGGACAACTCCGTCGCGGCGTTCCGCGAGAGGTATCTGACGCCCGCGGCGGAGGCGTGCTACTGGCGGGTGCTGGTGAGGCGGTGGAAGGAGGCGTTGGGGTGGGAGCCGGGATTGTTCGAGGAGGGGAAGACGGGGAGGAGGAAGAGGGGTGTGCGGTTCGAGACGTTTGTGTGAGTCCCTTTGCTCCTTGGAAGTTGGGTCGACGGAAGATACTCCTTGCTTGATGAATGGGTGGACACTGCTAACGCAATCTCTTTGACAGCATCTACGACCCCCAGAAACAAATGTCCTATCCCTCCAGCGCGGGGACCACGCACCCCGAGACGCGAGGGTGAAAACGACCCTCCTTTCCAGTCGAGCATCCACCGTACTCACCAACCTTTCACCATTTTCCCATTTCCTTCCACTGTTTCGTCCGTTGGCCCGTCTTCCGCGCGGTTCCTTGCTTGCTCCGCCGTCTCGCTCGGCATTCTGGGGATTGGGGGGAAAAGAGGAGCATTGGCGTTCAATATTTTGCCTTTTGTTTTCCCTTTCTCTTTTGTCTCGATGTTTCCGCATATACCCATCGATGGTTAGAGTATCGTATCCGGGGAGTCCATTGCTTGCATGGGTGGCGATGGTTTTTTTGGGCGTCGAGCGAGTTGCATCGGCCACCTGCTGGTCCATTGTCGTCAACCGTACACGTACATATCCTATCCTATTCCTAATTTCTATTTGCACCTAGATGTCGAGAGAAGAAAGGGGAGCAGGGGCCTGGCGGTTTTCGGTCACGGCCTATAGATCGCTCGAGTCTTGTATATGTACGGCGGTAGGGGAAGGTCGGGTATGCATTATTAGTATTAGTTGATGTAGTGGTGGTAGTGGTAGGAGTAGAAGCTACGAAGATGTGTATACCAGCAAACCAAGAATGGAGTCTAGTACGTCCACGCACCGCTATGATATAGTGTCCAGAGAAAAGAAGAAAGCTAGACCACCGCAGCACCGGCAATGCCAGAATAAGGATTAAACCCCTCCCGATGCCCTGCCCCAGAATATCATGAACAACCAACCCCTTCCCTTCCCTCCATCGGCTCCCTCGCCCCAGCACCCTCCACCACCAAAACCTCCTCGACATCGTCATCAGTGGGTATCTCCAGCGGCGACAGCTCCTGGCTCCTATTCCCCAGCACCTCGACCTCGACCTCCCTCCCCCACTTCTCCCGGACGAACTCCAGCGCCCGCGCGAAAATCACGTCCCTCTCCCTCCGCTCGTGCTGGCCCAACGCCAGCGTCGGGAACTGCGTCCACCCATGCCGGCACCCAGGCGCGTTCCACACCTCCAACCCGCCATTCCACGTCTTCTTCCGCCCCTTCGAACCCCGACCCGACGACGCCGCTCCCCCCCGATCCTCACCATCGCCATGCCCACGCCCATCCCAATCCCCCTCCCGCCCATCGCCAAACCGCACAGGCCCGTCCCACCCGCCCGTCCGCATCTTGTCGACCCACACATCGCTCTGCACCGCCAGGCTGTCCTTCTCCGGCAGCACGAGCAGGATACTCGCGTTCCGCTGGACGTCGTCCGCGTCGACCAGCCCGGGGCTCGCGCGCGGGTGTGCCCGCAGCCGCTTGGGCAGGTACGTGGGGCCCATGATGCTGAACAGGCCCGGGGTCTTTGGTTTCTCCTCCTCGCGCGAGTCCGGGTGGAGCGCGTTGGGCAGGGCCTTCTTGGGGCGTTGGTGCGGGAGGAGGCGGGCGTCGAGGGAGGGGTAGAAGAGGAGGAGGGGGAGGAGGCGCGGTTGGGCTTGCGGAGGGGGCAGGACGCTCGGCCAGGAGGTCGTGGGGTCGTTCATGATGGTTTCGGTGCGGTTGAGCGGGAGCACGGGGGAGAAGAGGGTGGTTCGCGAGTCCGGGGTCGAGTTGCGGTGGAGGTGCGGGAGGGTGTTGTTGGATTCGAAGCCCGCGCAGGGCGGGACGGAGATGGCGGTGTTGAGCGCGATGTTGCCGCCGGCTGAGAAGCCGGAGATGCAGAGCCGTGTCGGGTCGAGGAGAATGGTGGCTCGGCTGTTGGGGGTCGTGGGTGTGGAGAGGCCGCTTTCGGGTTCGGACTGCTGGTTGTTGCCGCTCCTCCATTTGAGGCGTTTCCTCCGGTTACGCCGTCGTTGCCGCCGATTCTCCTCTGTCATGCTGTTGTAGCGGTTAATCTCTGTCCGCAACACCTTTCCAGCCTCTGTCGCTTCTCCCGTGTCCAGAATGGCGGATAGCACGTCCTCTGCGTCGTGGATCGCCGCGGGGAACTGATGGAAAGGCCCGATCCGGTACGACACGCTGATGACCACGGCGCCGAGCTCTCTGGACATCATCGAGGCGTACGGCGCCTGCTCCAGCGGCGATCCCATGATAAACCCTCCTCCGTGGAAGTCCAACACGACGGGGACTTTCCATTCTCCATTGGGGCCCCGTAACTCGTTATCCCCGAGGTCGACAGGCGTGGGCGGCACGAAGACGTAAATGGGGATGCTAGCATTTTTACGACTCGGTAGCGCGATGATGAAGGGCTGCGGACCCTTTGGAGAGGTCAAATGGAGGATCGAGAGAGGGACCCAGCGAGGGAGTTGGACGAGGAACGTTCTCCATTGGATGTGGAACGGGAGCTTGAAGAAGTAGTTGAGATTCTGGAAGAAGCTGCTCATTATTCTTGTTATGCTTTTTCAGAGGAGCGATAAGCTAATTGCAGTGAGCGCTCATCGTAGCGGGATTGGGGTTGTCGGAGCTTCGCGAGGTTCCGAGCGGGCTCTGCAAGTATGTAGGACCCTTTGAGGATTTGGGTGGACTCTGGTGGAGTTTGTTTCGGAGAGTAGCGCCAGGGGAACGTACGTCATTGTGGCATGTATAGTGTGGCTGTGCCGAATTCCCCTTTTCAAACATCGGACTACCTTTACTCAGCATCACAAATATATTAAGTTTTGGAACGTTCATCAATCGCATTGCCGTTTATTTTTGAAATCTTCCTATGGAACCGTCATCATAACGATGAAATCCATTTCGGCCGTCAACAAAGAAGCTCAGGAACCCGCCGCAGTTTGGCGTACCTGATTGCTACTGCTTCGTACGAGACTAGAGAAGAGAGCCCCTAGTCAATTGACAGGTGGACTGTTTAATCATGCCACTAATAAAGTAGATAACCCCGGTCCTTGGTTCCTTCTGAGTGATCAATATCGACCACTGGTGAAATACAACTGATCATTCATCGCGCTTTCGAAATTCTCTTGCTCCTCGAATACCGTCGTATAATCCGTAAGAGCACCCATCTCATTCCCACGACTATCAGTCGCAACTGTCTGGGACACAAAAGAGGGGTCTCTGCCGCCACTGCGCTCCGTAACTTTGGCGGTCCCCAAGCCAGGGACACCTTTCTTCAATAGTTCCGCAACCTTCGCTTTTTGCTCGACCTCAGCAGCAATTCTGTCGAGCAGCGCGATGGCAAAGTTCTGGCAGTTGTGGTTGAAGACGTTGTATTCGCCCCAGTTAGTAATCAGGTTTTGGGCTGGAAGGACACATCGTCAGTAGATTTCAACATCCCCAAGCGGAACTTGTCACCTTTCACTTGAATGTCCTGCAGTGTTTCGTCAGTCCTCCCTTGTATACGTTGCTCTGGAGCGTCCAGCGAGTGGAATTTCTCCTTCACATCTAGTTCCACCTTTCGTACGTTCTTATTAATGGATCCCGACGCGAACTGTAATCCGAACTTGTTCGGCGCCTGAAGACCAAAGTACGACCAGGTGCTGAGGTCCCCTTCCTTTCCCCCATAGGGTACATTCTTGATACGTCAGTTCGAAAAGAAGGGAAAGGTCCGAGTACCAGAGTATTTCTTACCTCTACCCGCAACGCCCAATGGCTTCGTAGACCCGGACTTGTCAACCGGTTCCTGTCTACGCCGCTCAACGTCTGGACTGCCGTATCCTGGATGTCTCCCCGGCCGAGCGCCCGGTGCACGATTTCGAAGCGTCGGAGTACTCCAGGTGCTTGCTTACTCGTACTCAACGCTGCTGGGGCCGATACGACGGACTGTTGCTGCCCCGACTGATATCCGCTCGGGCCAGATGTGGTAGCGTATCTGGGAGGCTGGTGAGGAGGGTAGGGTTGCGGTGGATATTGTTGCGGTGGATACGGCTGGTATGGATACTGATATCCGTTCTGTGGGGAATACACGTATCCTTGAGGTGGTGGTTGTCCTGGAGGGGCGGAGGAGGTCCAGTGTCCAGACGGCGCTGGATATTGACCCTGAGATGGACTAGGATCCTGCTGGGGATACGTGTGGTATGACATTGTGAGTTCAGTGTAGCTTTAGTCAAACTGTGACACGAGAGCTCAAAATACCATCCCGATAAGGATCAACCCTCTTCATATACCTCCGCCATGAGAGCAAGGCTGAAGCTCGGCCTGCTATCTGACAGCGGGGTAGATTCGCACCTCAACCCAGTGCATCCAGCACGTGGCATCCCTTCATTAGCCGTCCTAGGAATGCTGGAACTCAGATTTAACGCTGAGATATGACAGTCTAAGTGTAGTCACTGGAAGGGTCGTCACTATTGACACTTTGGCGAGGATTGAGTTCGAGACGGTCATGTTTCGGGACAACAGACTCAACACATCATACAATCAGATGTTCAACCTTCCAACCTCCCTCTATCATGTGAACTCATCTCACTCTTCCCTTTAACCGGCCTAAGTGCTTTTCCGTCGCAGAGTGGAGAGGTGCAGTAACAGCGTTGCCACATCCAATAGTTCCCCAACTCGTCCACTTCTACCACGCCAACCTCGACCTGGTTGGACAGGGTCGACAAATCAGTATAGTTCTTTTGCTCAGGCTCTGGATACGGATCCTCGAAAATATAGTCTAGGTCGATGTCGGCAGACTCTTGTGGGATCGCTTGAGGAGGCGAAATCGGCATGAGAAACGTGACTGTAGTTTCTTTAAGTGCGTGGAATTCTCGCGGTAAAGAGAGTAACAAGCTACTAGTAAGTGCTTTTTGTAGGTGCAGAGCCTCCTCTGACCACCAGTCTCAATAACCAGTGTGAAAGAATTAAGTGATTCCGAAGATATCTACCTTGCCCCTGCAACCCGTGAAAGGCATCTTCCTCTTGGATTCACGAAATACCTGCAACGTGGTCATAAATAATATTAGTTCAAAAGGTTCAGAAGCCACTTCAAATTGCATGAAATACGATCGCATTTGTGGTTCCTCGTGTGCAGTCTTCCGCTGTTCCCCAGCATGCGTGCCTTCCTTTCACCGACTTGCCAAGACCGGTTGCCTCCATACGGTTGAGAACAGACCAGGCACTGTCTCTCATAAAAGCGGTGACATACAAACCAGCACTTGGAAACCCCAAACACACAACCCAACTCCAATTCCACGCTCAGATCGGACAGTCTCTCCACAGGCCCCCGAATCTTCAGAACGGTCAAGGCAAAGTCGCAACATGACCACACGCCCAGCTCCACTGCACCAGGTAGTCCGCTCGACCGTCTCATGGCATTGGCACTAACTCCTAGAAGCAGCAAGAGGTACTCCGACTCATCGAACGGGACGTCAAACGCTTCGAGAAATTATGCAAGGAGGTAGCAAGATTCAATGCCTACATCAAAGCACAAAAGGCCCAGGACAAACCAGCGTTTCAATGGGAAAAGTATACGCGTTTTAAGCGCATGTCAGCAGCTGTGGAAGCGTTGGATAAGTCGATCGAAATGCTCAGCCGTGTGGATGGGTCCTTGGAAGGAGTAAGCAACACGTCACTCGCCAAAGATCCTGTCTAACATAACTCTACAGGCTGGCATGAATATCCCCCCTTACGTGGTCGGGAAGCTTGTGAAGAGGATGTCTAGACAGGTATTTTGCAATATCAAATGCACATACATAGCAGATCCATAGCTAATTGTTATCTTGAATCTCCAGATACCGCCTCTCTATACCGAATCGTACCTCGAGGCTTTGACTGCGAAGGCTCTCCAGGATGTGCGAGATTCAACACTAGACAAGGCCATTAAACAAAAAGCAGAAGCACATATTCTAGAAGAACATTCGAAGATCACTAGCCACCTATCGGCTGCAAAGTCAAGCCTTCAAGCTGTCACAGAGCTGGTGTTCGAGGTCCTTAGCGGGAGGTCCGCGTCTGCCCAAAACCATCGCCTCCAGGCGCTCCGAAACTCTTTCCAAGACGGGAATGCGGTCAGCGAACCTCCCCGGAAGAAGAGGAAGACCGCACATTCTACAAAAGTTGATGCAATTACCCGAGAGCGGGACGCTCGACCTGTCACTTACACTCTATTGGAACTCCTCCGCGGCTTGTTTTACTCGACGCTAACTTTCGGCTTATTCCTCACTGCAATGCGTGCCGCACCCAGACTACAGAAGACATTGGGTGAATACAATTCACTCGATGAGCTGAAACAAGACATCCAGAACGGCATTTACTGGATCTCCAACCTTCCCGCCCAAATACGCAACATCACGGCACATACCGCCGCCCTGGAGTCGAAGATGGACGCCGCCAACAAGCAATTCTTTAGCCTTGAGGAGCTGTGCAATGATCTCGGTCTACGCATCGACTCTATTTGGGATAGTCTAGGTCCGCCGAATGAGGATGGAAACTACTTGTCGGTTGATGAACACGCACTCACCGCACACCGCATCCGGCAGGAGGTGCACGAGAACATCGAGAAGGTCAGCGAGGAAGTAATCAAGCTTCGTCGGGAGATGCATCGTATGAATATTCGTCTCACTAAGGACGTCGAGGATCTCAAGAAGAACAGCAACTGAGGGAAAGGTCTTTCTGTAACGTGGTGTTGCATGGCGAGGCATTATAGATGGATAGAATGTACATGTTGCTAAACGATGCAATGGAAACTTACTGGTGCTCTTTCTTCGAAGCGGCCAATTCTCCTGAAAATAGAACTGGGTACGGAGTGGTGAGATGCACGAGGCAGTGCCGGAGGTCGAAGACTGCTCAGCGGGGGCACAAGGACACAGTTTCCAGTAGATACTGGTTGGTACTTGCTGTACACGCCGAGAAGTATCGAAAGTAGTATTACTCAGTATTATTGATTAGTACCTACATACACCCCCATAATGCGATTAGGGCTTGACGGCTATCTGCCACGGCAGCGTGTTGTCAAAGAAAAACGTTGCCTTTGGTTGAGACGCAAGGTTCTTATCCGTCATGTTACAAATCTTGGTAAAGTCGCCAGCCTCGGCCCGCTTTCTCTGAATAATCTGCTGGTATTGCGACAGGGGACACGAAGAGCCTGGCCCATCGGTACAGCCTATGACGGGATAGACGACGTCGTTTAGGCGAATGCGCATGTACACGTTGTCCGAGCTGGTGTTGTTACGCACGCTCCCGTCGGCACAAGGGCTTTTGTGCGCTGCTGCTGGGCAAGATAAGCGCTCAAAGGCGACTGTTCCGCGCATCTTGACCACTTGGGAGGACCGGAAGAGACGATCAGAGAGCACCCTGTCGCCAGACAGTGGGCGTTGGTTGTCAAAAACACCGATCATGGCGGCAAGCTGGTTGATCTGGCCATCGTTGGTGAAGCTGGCCATGATCTTAGGCGGAACGAAGGTTCCGTTGCTGGTCTTGTATGTGGCGTTGGGACCATCGATGAAGCGCTTCGCGGTCATGTCGAGGACGGAGAGCATCTGGTACTTCTCGATATCCGAGCCAAGACCCGTGCCATACCAATAACGGAGGTCTTGGGCATACTCGTACTGCAATATCTCCTTCTCAGTCAGGATATCGCAGAAAGGGCTGCGACGGCCGGTGATCTGCGTCTCGAAACCGCAGAGGTACGGGATCTGTTCCACTTGACTGTTTGTGAGATTTAAGCCACCTTTTATCTGAGCATTGAGCCGGGCAGCAATGCGTGGGAGATAGATGGAGTCCCACACTGGCTTCACAGGGTCGCCGCCTTCATCATTGTACGCCTTGCAAAGGTCGCTGGGGGCGAGAGAATTGGCCCAGCTAGCAGGATCGCTTGCATTTAGGGCATAAATGGTTGTCAGGTCCCTCGCGTTGGGCCCGACGAAGCCCTGGGCGAACAGACGCGCGCTGTCTCGCACACGAGGCCCGGATGTGTAGTAGTTGGCCCACATGGTGAAAGGAGTGTTGTACTCGTACAAGTCGGGGTAGCGAAGGCGCCATGTGGTGCCCATCTCGTGAAGCTCCTTCCAGCCAGTTGGACTCAGGTTGGCAATCTGAGCATCGGGCTTGGACAGGACAGGCGTCCAAGTCTTGAGGAAAGCAAGCTTCTTATCGGTGACGGCGAAGTTCCCGGCGGCTTGGATATACTTTGAGAATTCAACCCATCCATTGTAGGCACCCCTGTCGGGGTATCGCGAACCATGGCGGGAGAAGAAGGCTGCGTCCATGTCAGTATGGTTTATCCCGTGGCTTGTTGTGCGATGAAGCAGCATTACCTGCCAAGTCCACCTTGCATCCCTCAGGTACCTTGGATGAAATGCCGGTTCTCTCCTCGCCTTGGTACCATTGCCCGTTGCCTCCAAGATGCTGAAAGATGTTGAAATCCTGCTGAGCGACAGCTGTAGTGCTGCTGGCTGCGAGAGCCAGGAATGTGAGGAGCTTCATGGCCGCTGCAGCTGGCTGAGCTGAACCGACTGGAGGAAGCTACCGAACCCATGCTGCGTGCCCGCACCCATTCTTATAGGTCGTTCTGACGTGCCCATGGTATTTGAAGTTATCGAATTCGAACTCACGAAGCGCTTTGATGTCGGAGATGAGGACAAGGCGATGCTTCCTGACGTGGTAAGGATGATCAGGTACCCGACGCACGTGGGGGCAGGGGACAGAACCAGAGGAACAACCTCGCACTGCGGCATAGATCCTTCGCGCATCTTGAGCGCAATCCTGTCCGCGTCTGTACTGTTTTGGTGTGGAGATAAAGTCAGGAAGCTAGACGCACATGTTCAATAGAAAACCTGGGAATAAGCCTACAGACCCTCTCACTGGTCCCACAATGCTGGCGCAGCGCCAATCACTGGTGTGGCCGTCCCCCATCAGAACAATAACGCATATCCGTAGTTTATATTAACATTAGGCGAGGGCTGCATTACAGATAATTAGATCATTAAAGTTTCTGCACCCTGTACTGGTCCAATCTGGCACAGCCTCGGTGCTGACGCATCTCACGCTCTTTCTTGAATGCCGGGAGCTTCTACAGGAGAAATGTTATATAATGAAGCTGCATCATCACTGAAACAACTTGGGGATGGAAATCTCCAACTCATGTAACGTGCTCAAAGTATGCTGCAGCCTACCTTTCCCAGGTTTACCACGCTGCTTAGCCGTACATATTTTGTCCCTGTCCTATTGCTATCATGGATGCTGCTAGCCTTGCACTCAGTATCGTGGCCCTCTACACAACATGTCGAGACTGTTACAATTTCTTCACCACCGTGAAAGCAGCAGAGGCGGAATCGTCGACTCACATGCGAGAATTGGAGATCCAGCAGTCAATTCTCAAAGCTTGGGGCTTCCATTGGCAGATCCAGAATGAAGACGCCAGCGAGCAGGAAGACTCCGCTCACACTAGGCCCAAGCGGACCAAACTTCACGAATACCTGCTGCGCAACCCATTCAAGGCCGAAGGCGTCTTCAACACTCTTTCTGCTCTTGCCGATACACTGTCTAACCAGGAAAAACTCGTCAAGCGCTATGGAATCCAGCTCCAACCAGTTCAGGTTATTCGATATGGATACTTCTCGACCAATAGTGTCCAGTGGACCATCTCAAACGCCACAATTGAGGATGTCAAGCCGGTGGTCAGTGAGGTCAAGAACCGCCTCTCCATGCTCAATAGGTTTAAATGGGCTTTGAAGGACAAGGACAACTTCAGGAGCCTTATCGCCGACCTGAGATCTCACAGCGAATCGCTCTATCGTCTTTGTCCTGAAAATGCATTCGAGTCAATGAATATCTATCTCACTATGGAATGCTTGGCCAGGCAGGAGTCGCCAGCAGGTCTGAAATGGACTTCAAGACTGGCAACTCAGCAAGCAGAAATCGACGGAGAGTCGTCAGTGCGGGAAGGCCACAAACTGCTGGCTTCGGCAGCCGCGTTGAAAGCGTCGGTTAATGAACATAGAGACGGAGAGCAAACGGATAACGGGACTCCCACCAGCATTGGCAAAGAGGGACGTGAGATGCGGTATTTAGGAAAGGGCCTTGCCCTATTCGAAGAGCAGGTCGTGTACATCGAAATGCGAGACTACCGCGGACCACCGCTACCACTCACCCCGGAGCAGAGAAAGCAAATGAATCATCGTCTGAACTGGGCGCGCTTCTTGCCACCATCATTGCCAACGTATTCCTATCCCTCCACGGCGTACCGACACATCAGCGTCAACATGAATGACACCTCCGGATTCCCAAGCAGCGGCGGATTCCCAAGCAGCGGCGGATTCGGAGAATGCGGCGGATTCGAAGAAGACGTCGAACCGATCGAGGTGGTGAGGCCCGCCGATCCGAAGCTCCTAGCCCTCATCAGGAACTTCTTCAACACCTTTCAAGGCGTGAGCATGAGAGAAAGCGTCTATGGTTTGGATATCGCTGGTATGATCGATCATAGAGAGGGCGAGCACAAGGGTCACTGCAGCATTCTCTACAAGCTTCCCGGCACGATTGGTGTCCAGACTCGTGAGCGGCCTGCAGAAAACCTGAAGCTTCGCGCACCTGTGACGTTGTTGTCATTCCTTGAATCCAAGCAGAAACGAGGCATTCGATCTACGCTCGGTGCGCGTTTCGAGCTGGCTAGAAAGCTTGTACGTGCCGTTTGTCTGCTTCACTCCAGTGGTTGGTTGCACAAGAACATCCGCGCGGAGTCAGTGCTGTTCTTTCCTGAACATGTGAGTGCACTCCAGGAGGATCAAGACGAGGTCAGGATCGAGATCGATGTTTCTAACCCTATTCTGATGGGTTGCATCTTCTCACGGCCGGACAATGTCATCATCCGAAAGGATTGGCCAGTCCTGCCACAAAACGGAGGAATCAGTAACACTCTACCTGACGCGGGCTTCTCCTCGACTTCAGCCTACCCGCATGACGTGAGTTACACCGTGACGTGGGATGATCCAATTAACGAGCCAATCAACTTGAGTCATGGAATGGGAGCTCCTCAACCCCAGTGAATATATGGTAGTAACGCCCCAGTCAAGGCCGCTGTGTCTGAGCAGAGGAACAAGGCAAACATCAGCGGCTTCACGCTTGATTACTATCAGCATCCTGCGAAGCATGCAGATCCACAGCGCCTTTATCGTCATGCATATGATGTATATTCCCTCGGTGTTCTTCTAATTGAAGTCGGGCTGTGGGAGAAATTGAAGAACTACGAGGAAACACGCTTTGGGTACAACAAGAATCCCGATTATGATGAAGAGGATCATTATGAGCGAAGACGGTGGATCTGTCGAGAGTATCTTGATCGGCTGAGATGGGTGTGTGGAGACACTTATGCGGATGTTGTGCTTGGCTGTCTCATGATTGATAGCAGTGATGACGAAATAGCGAAGGCGAGCCAGAGGGAACTTTGTGCTAGAATGGTAGCAGACCTAGAGGGCTGTCAAGCCTAGAACTATAGTTAGAGTGCTACAGCATAGAGGGTTAAGTATTTCTAAAATGGACACGAACAGCACAAGGCAACGGCTGCGCTGTGACAGTATATAGGCTCAGATACAATCTTCACATACTGTCCCGTCTGCATTCCTTCTCACTGGCTTCATATCCGTCGTCTCTGTAGTAATTTCCGCCGTCTTGATTTCAGCAGGAGCGTCTTGTGTAGCATCTTTCTTCTTTCCGTGCCGATCCGAGTGTCCCAAGTCTCTGTTAGGGTCGATGTGATCCCTTAGACGCTGTTTGAGTACTTTAGTTTCTCCTATTAGTTAGTAACTAAAGTAAATATAACGGTTAAAATGTGAATACCTGGAAATCCGCCTTCCGCCTTCCGGTCCCATAGTAGCACCTGTTGGACGTCTGCATCGATCTCTAGCGGTTTATATGTCTGCAAAATCCCTCAATAACGCTTTCTAGCTTGATCACACCGGATCCATCTTACCAGTTCCACTATGAACAACCCCCCAGTCGCAGGTATCAGCGCTATTTCCCCAATCTGGTTGCCGAAAGTCGAGAGCAACTCTTGGCCGAACTGTAAGGAATTAGAGTCCGATATGGCGAGCTCGAGAGGGTTAGCGTACATATGCGGCCCGTAGCATCCATTTGCATTGTGTACAATATGTTATTGCTACACGTGGAAGGGAGATTGAGGTGGATTGAATGGATGTCATGTTCTGTGTTAGGATGAAGTTTGTCTCTATGTTTCCGATCCTGACATATCGAACTTATCGATAAGAAGAGACACTTTACGTCATCTGCATTGTGCCTTCACTGATGCATGTCTGTGGCGCCAAGGATGGTCTCAACCGCTTCGGGTTGAATTATTGTTCTTTTTAAATTCCCCTGAGTGTATACTACAGTTTCGGCCTGGAGGTTATATATGGAGGGCTCCAGGGCTGAAAGGAGCCTAGTCATCTGCGTCAAGCCTATTACAGACTAGCGTGAATTCATCGCTTCACTGATCTATCACAACATCCCCTCGTCCTATTCCATCACTCATTGGTTCGAGACTGTCAGTTGTTCAATAAACACTATGTCGTCTCTTCTTGCAGGCATACGCTTCAGCCCTGGATACGCGAATAGACGGTCCGGCTACTCATGCCGTCCTCCTCGCGAGGCGCCGTGGCTACCCCAAGTCACACCAGCAAGTTGACCAATCGCATCGCATATATCGCAATCTCCACTATCTGGTGTCCATTCTAGGCGCAACCGGGAGACGTGCAAAATTCAAGCTCCAGAGTTTGATTTGCTATGAGCATAATAAGAGTTGGATCGTTCTAGGGACGAGGCTTGCACATCACGAAACCCTTCACACAGCGCTTACCGTCTCTGGCATGCCGCCGAGAACGGGCGCAACCTCTCCTCATAGCAGCTTCGTATACATACAGGAGCGGAGGTGAAGATGTTTGAGTAACTGAGAGCTTCTAACAGCTTGGGCAGCGCCCTTACACTCTTTTCCCATATCACTGACGCTAGTCTTTCCTTCCATAGTCATCACCTCGAAGAGATGGCGGCATTTTGGCACTTTCTGATCCTGAGCGTCTTCGGAGGTTTAGTAATTGCTACACCTCTCTCCGTGAAGAGAGGTTTGTGTCCCAATGCCGTAAAGTGTCACCCCGGTTAACACTGTCTCGCAGGCATCGACGGGAACCTTCTCTCGAAGATCAATCTCATGGAGCAATACGCAGCAGCCGCATACTGTCCGAACAACTATAATTCCCCAGGGAGTACGGTAACCTGCAGCTCGGGCAATTGTCCACTGGTCCAGTCTGCAAACACCTCGACGCTGGTAGAGTTCGCAAGGTAAGCATCAGTGTTTTCCGCTTTTCGTGTTGCAGCCGTATCTATTCCTTCATACATACCCATTATAAAGCATTCAAGCTGATACTCGTGGTTAAGCACACGCTCTACGGATGTCACGGGCTTTGTCTCCATCGACGACACGAACCGACTTGTAGTCGTCTCGTTTCGTGGCAGTCGCTCGATAGAAAACTGGTTGACCAATCTTCAGTTCGACTTCGTCAACACCAACCTCTGTTCCAGCTGCACGGCACACCGAGGTAAGTATCACTTCTACTCACCAAGGCCAGGCAAAATGCTCACAACGCACCCAGGCTTCTGGCAATCCTGGCTCGACTCCCGAACCGACGTCATCGCCGCCATCAAAGCCGCCCTGCAACAACACGCTACCTACACCCTCGTCACAACAGGTCACTCCCTAGGCGGCGCCATCGCCACCCTCGCAGCAGCCCAGCTCCGCAACGACGGCTACAAAGTCGACGTGTTCAGCTTCGGCGCGCCGAAAGTCGCGGGTACCAAGCTGAGCGACTACATCTCGAAGCAAACCCGGGGGACAAATTACCGCGTCACGCACTGGAATGACCCGGTACCGCGTCTGCCGCCGCAGGTCATGGGATACGTGCATGTTAGCCCGGAGTACTATATCGATGGACCGAATGCGCAGAGTGTGAAGCCGGAGCAGGTGAGGATGTGTTATGGGGCTGTGAATTACCTGTGCAACAGCGCGTGGATTGTCACGGATATCCTGGCGCATTTGTGGTATTTCAATGGCATAACCAAATGTGTAGCGGGATAAAGAGCAGGCAACTTGTAGGCTTAACAATGCTAGATAATCCTATAACTTTTATCTAGCTTTTTACCTCTCTTTTTACCTCTCTAAGCCGTACTCCAAATCCCGAACTTTCAACCCTATAACTCTCTGTTCGGAAATTGCTATAGAGTGGTGCGTAGCTCGATTGCGGCGCAGCATTTTATCCAGAAGATCCAATTATCGTTGTAAAGCAGCAGTGTGGCGCACTACAGGTTTGGTATCGTATTTGAGGGGAGCCCTGATATCCATTATTGGCAGAGTAACGCAGCCAAACAACCAGTTGATAGCTCGTCCATACAACGGTGCGCAACCTTGCGGCCATCGTTCTGCTATCGACGAAATGGCCCACTACCAGGTACATCCGGACTTTGCCTCCAGGCCATGGTGCATGGATATCAAAGAAGTGACAGACGGGAAGACTATGTTGTAAGAACTTTACGACCACGGCTAGTGACACGCTAGCAGTCCTAGATGCGTCACACTAAACGCACACGGTCACGGTAGTTGGGAGGCATAGCTCATCGCACATATTCATTGGTAGCTAGGCATTATCGTCTATAATACATCTACATATCCGTCTTCACAAAGGTATCACGTGCGTCTGCCGGTCCGTCTAGCCCCAACTCCGCTCTGCTGGAAACCCAAACCAATCGCTCATGCGCTAAAACACCGGAAAACGGTACTAGAAACAAAAGGGTACTCTTGAAAACGAATCTAGGGTTTTTGTAAAAGGTATAGTTTTAGGTATCCGCTCGTCTCCTCCACACCATCTCTTTCTTCAAACAACGCTTTCCCTCGGGAACAAATCAGTCCAACAACAGTTCAGCCCCCCGTTTCCACAATGCCACCTAAGCAATCACGGCCAACAAACTCGTGGGGACACCGGCAATCTCGCTAATCACCACGGTGGCGCCCTTGGTGACCTGGGCCGCTCCCTCAGCGGGTCCCGCACCAACAGTTGGGGCCGCTCCCTCTCCGCCGGAAGTCTCCTCGCGCACAGGGGCGACCACGGGAGGCGGGGTGAACTGCTGCGCGGTACCCGCGACCTGGGCGACCTGAACCAGGTTCTCCTGGCCGAGCGTGTTCTGCGTGTAGCGCGAGTTGAACTTGACGACGCTCTTGATCTCGTTGAAGGTCTGGACGTCGACGGGAAGGGGTTGGCGGGTGACGAGGAAAGTGAGGCCCTCTGCGCAGGGAGGGGTGGTCAGGGAGCCAGTGTACTGGAAGAGCTCGGTGGTCTGGACGTGGTTGATCAGGGAGGTAAAGTCGAGGCCTCCTTCGATGGCAGTTTTGGTTCCGGGGGTGCTGATGGCGGCCAAGTGGGGCTGGAGGCCGGCGATGAAAGGGGGAGTGGTCTCGTTCTGGGACATTTGGAAGAGGACGGAGATGACGGCGATCTGGTTGGGGTCGGCTATGGAAGGGGCATGTTAGCCGAAGCATATAGAACGGGCCGGGTGAGACTACTTACCGGCAGCCTCATGCACAAAGTGGGCCTCCATGGGGAAGAATTCCTCGCCGATGCGGTGCTCGGAGGGGGTGTGCAGATGGAATTGCTTCAGCCTGAAATCGGTACCGGCAAATCTGGTGGTGCCATTGACGACGACCTCGACGTTGGTGCCGAGATTCTCGAACTCGACGGCTTGCTGCTCAATGGTGACGACGGGTCTCTCGGCTGCAAGCTGGACGGAGTTGTCTAGACATATGCATGAGCATTGGATGATTTGAGTGGGGTGGGACGGTACTGAAACATACCAATGTTGATGGGGGACTGATTCTTTCCGGTCTTGCAGGCCTCATTCTCAGGACCAAGGGAAGCCCAGTTGAGCGGACCAAGCAGCCCAGTGTAGCCGAACTGACTGACGGTTACACCGCCCTCGCCTTCTTGTCTCTTGAACTTGGAAAGGCCGTGAAGACATGATGCGGATGCCGTGCTGGCAAAAAGGAGAGTCTTGAAAAGCATCGTGGAAGAAAGGTGTTGTAGATGGCGGATATCGACGAAATGGGACGAAAAGAGGTATTAAACAAAGCTGTACTGAGCTCCACCAAAAAAATACGCTCGGTTCTGGGGGATGACGTTGGACGGTTCCACACGTAGTCGGGTGACTTAGGAGCCTGAGGAGTGGAGTAGCGGAGCTTATACGAAGAAGTGTAGACTAGGCAAGGAAAACAGTGCAACGATCTACGTGCAGGTGGACGGGTCGCGAAGTGAAGATGCTCACAGGATCTACCTGGATAGGAAAGGTGTCCAAGGACTAAGAAACGAAAGGGAAGGAAGGAACAACAAGAAAAATATTGGAAAAAACGCCTTGTTGGGTGCGAAGGAAACATCTTTGCTCCATGCAGGCGATACCAAGATATATAGGCCCATCGTCACCTGGAGGGCAGCGGTGTTTCTCGCGTTCTTGCTCTCCGCACCCCTGGTACAGCGTTGAAGCCAAGATGGAATTGCAGAGCCAAGTCATACAAGAAGAACTCCTTTTGCCCCTTCCTCATGAGGGCAGCTGTAAATTTGGCATGAGCGCCCCGGGACATGGGTGGAAAGCAGGCCCAAGTCAGACACTGCCAAGCGTGGAGTTGCTGAGAGGAGCCTAGAGCTGGCGGCGCGGGTTTGGCAGTCCGTCAGGCCTTGTGCAATAATTGGGCGGAATTCCACGTTTGGGTGTAGCGTCAACTACTGTGTACTCCATACTGTGTCCAGCGTCCTGTCTAGATTCCAAAAGATGGTTGGCATAAAAAAGTTCGGGAGTACAAATGGTGTGCATATTGTGCAACGTTTTTGAGTCAAGGCCAGTCATGGAGGGAATACTCGAGGTACAACATTGAAACCGGGCTCCCAGAACAAAATTCTCTAGAGCTCGTCAGCATCGCCAGTGCCTTGTGATGCATCCTCATCATGATGCAAGACCCTTCTCGCATGCACAAGCGTTCAGAAGCCCCTGAACACCGCAAGAAACGCCTTGGCTAAGCTGGGCGCCAACCCTCCTTTTTATCTTCAGGAGCTTTTGGAGCTTTTGGAGCCGTGGCAGGCTGCGCGAAGCTTTTCGACTCCCTGCGACGCAAAGAGTCCCAAGGCCCTGCCCAGCGTGGTCCGCGTCACAAACATCAGTCCACTCTCGGCGCTCAAAACGCTCGCGCAGAACCGAGGCGTGAAGCCACTGGTCGCGACCGCGAAACCGAGCAGGCTTGCGTTTCGAAAATCGTCCGATTTTTGCGACGCAGGACTGTCCGTCGAGACAAGCAAAGTGTCAGGCTTGGCCGAGTGCTTGAAACTCCGCCTGTGCAATATCGAAGAGCTTGCGGTCTTGATAGTGCGCTGGACTCGGTTTCTATGTAATTGCATTTGTCGTCGATATCAAGGGGAGTTAGCCGGGCCACGGAAAAGTGATCGGCCGCGTGGGGTAGTGCGCCTTGGGGGCTGGGGGGGATATTGGGACTTGTGGAGCATCTTGGAAGGTTGAGGATGGACCTCTTTCGGTAGGGTGTGAGCTCCCCGCCTAAGATTATGCCAAGAGGTGGTGATGTGGATGGGATTACAGGTCTGCCTATGTGGAGGCACGCAGCGTGGAGAAAAGGATGGTGCAAAAATCCGGACTTGATATTGCAACGCGGAGCACGAATTTCGCCTTGTGAGAGAAGTAAGCGCGACCATCTGCAGTTGGTGAAGTACTGATCACGTGACTTGGTCTTCTATATGGATGCACAGGAAGTATTCAAGGCATGTATATACCGGCATATGGAGGAGGACGTATTCCGCCCTATCGGAAACATTCACAGCAACAGCCAAAAATAATCGCAGCACCCATCAGCAGCATTTCGACATCTCTCGTTGAAACGACCATCACCCTTTGTGAGAGCGGAGAATCTTGGACCTACTCAAAACATTCCCACTGCATACAACAACCAAAAATAGTCTCGTCACCCATCACCATTCCAAATACCCTCCATCGAAACCCCTCACGCCCCCTTCTTCGCTCCCACTTCCTCCACCACCCTCCCTACCCCATGCTCCACCAACCTCCTAACCATAACCCCATGCATCCATCTCCCGACCGAACTCTCCAACACATTCGCCTTCCCCTCCCCCCTCCTCCTCCACAAAACCGTATGGTTCACAAACACCGTTCCCCCCTCCCCCTCCCGAATCTCCGTGCCCAGCAACCCCTCCACCACAGGCCCATTGTAACTCGCCGGCGCATCCAGCCTCAGCATCACGCGCGCGTCGTCCCTGCTGTCAACGACATAGACGCCGCAGACGCGGTCTCCAGGCACAAAGTCCAATGCGCGGATGTACTTTTCGTTGAAGGTGTAGCGGTCTTTGGGGTCTTTGATCAGGAACCAGATACTCCATGCGGGCGCCGACTTAGCGAACATGGACATGGTGTGTCGCAGGAAGCGAGTCTGGAGCTCCGAGGGTGGACATCCTTTGAGGGATGAGGTGGGGATGGACTTTTGCGCTGTTTCGTGGTGGAGGATGATATCCGATGATGGGGATGTTGACTTTGCCGTCACCGCGGGCGGCACGGGGAGGGTTTCTTTCTGCAGGTAAGGAGTCGTGAGACAGGAGACTTTACGGGAGAGGGTCAGGTGGAGGTAGGTTAGGTAGAGAGCTGGACCGGCGACCAGTGGGACTGCGCCTAAGAGGAGCCTGGTATACGTCATGGTAAGTGCCGCAGGGTGTTCTTTACATCCCAAGGTTCAATTCGATGGGATTGTCCAACATCCAATTTACACAGTATGGTAGGGCATGGGTTCATAAAACATGGCATTTCAAGGTTGAATTGCGGTCATCCATGACTTTAAAGAATCGGATGGAAACAAGGCAGGCCCGCTTGAGCTTCGTATTTCGGATTACAGGGAAACCATGCCGGAAACGGAATAGCATCTATGTGCAAGCGCCCAATGAATTGCACCTAGGCACCGCGACGTGTGAACGATGCTTCAAATCTCTAATAATGAGCATATGGATATCCAAGAATATTGCTGTATAATGTACAAAGTCAAAATGGGTCTGGATCGCACCCCTCCCCTTTACCTGCGCATCCAGCCTTTAGGCCTAAGTCGGCCCTACAACTTATTCCCCAAGTTTACATGGATAGCCTGCACTTTGTTAGCAACGTATTCCCGCCAGAGATTCCATTTTGGGGGATACATACCTTCCGATTAGTATATGCCTCCAGACCCGCCTCACCCAACTCCCTTCCAATACCGCTCTGCTTGACACCACCAAACGGCACCCGCACATCACTATCGTTCGACGAGTTGATCCACACCATACCCGCCTCGATGTGTCTTGCCACCCGATGGCCCCGGGTGATGTCCTGGGTGAACACTGCTGCACCGAGACCATAGGTCGTATCGTTGGCACGTTCGACCGCCTCCTCCTCGGTCTTGAACGACGAGATGACAACGAACGGACCGAACACTTCTTCGCGGTAGATCTTCATATTGTCCTTGACGTTGGTGAAAATCGTCGGTGCAATGAAGAAGCCCTTGCCGTTGACGTCCTTGTAAGGCTTGCCGCCAGCAATGAGCTCCGCGCCCTCGGACTTGCCGGACTCAATGTACGAGAGGATGCGCTCATACTGAGTCTTGGTGACTTGAGGCCCTTGGAAGGTCTTGTCTTCAAAGGGGTCGCCCACCACGCTGGTCTCGGAAACGTACTCCTTGAAGGCCGCGACGAATTTGTCGTATACACCTTCTTGAACGAGGATACGGGAGGTGGCGGTGCAGACTTGGCCCTGGTTGTACATGATGCCCTGGAGAATTGTGTCAGAACAATAGGTAGTGGTTTGACGATGGAACACTTACCACATGAGACCACTTGACGGCCTGGTCCAGCTCTGCATCGTCAAAGACCAACAAGGGCGACTTGCCACCCGTCTCGAGCGTCACGTTCTTCATGTTGATAGCCGCTAGCTTCATAATCTCCTTTCCAGTCGCAGTCGAGCCGGTGAAGGCAACCTTGTCGACATCGAGATGCGAGGCCAGCGCAGCACCAGCTTTCCGACCCTCACCGTTAATGAAGTTGACAACGCCCGGAGGGAATCCAGCCTCCTTGACAAGGTTTCCTAGGTAAAGAATAGAGAGGGGCGTCTGCTCAGCTGCCTTCAGTACAACAGTGTTACCTGTGCAAAGGGCCGGACCGAGCTTCCATGCTGCCATTGCGAGAGGGAAGTTCCAGGGAATGATCTGGCCTACAACGCCTAATGGTTCGCGGACGGTGTAAGCAAGTTTTGCTGGGGATGTATCAATCACCTGACCGTGGATCTTGTTCGCCCCTATCTTCCATTAGCGCAACCCAAGGGGCTTTAAGGGGGGTGGTATATACATCCGGCGTAATACTTGATACAGCTGATAACTTCGCCGAGATCGTCATTCACGGCCACGGAGTACGGCTTCCCATTGTCCCAAGTCTCAATGGTAGCGAGCGTTTCCCTATGCTGATCAATGAGCTCGGCGAACTTCCACAGCAGGTCCGCGCGGGCGTTGGTGTCCATGTCCCGCCATGACGGGTCTTTGAAGGCTTTGCGGGCTGCTGCTACGGCAATATCGACGTCTTCCGGGCCCGCCGCGTAGACGGATACAATCTCACTTTCATCACTGAGGCGAATCAGCTACGATGTCAGGACATATTGGTAGTATTCGAAGGACATACCTGGGGTTGATGGAAGTTATCGTCTCGCCCGATTTCGACATTACAAACTCATTGTTAATGAATAGACCCCTCGGCTGCGTATATTTGCGCCCATTCGGCGCGGTCAACTCCACAAATAGATCAGACATGGTCGCTTGCTGATGAGAGAATCTGACAAGTAACGGAAAAGGTGAACAGCGGGTATTGAGCCGGGAGCGAGAATTGAAGGAAGACCGCGAGGACAGAGCTCTAAGCAATGCAGAAGAGAAGGAGGACATCTCCTTGATGATATACAGAGGGGAAAGCGGAGTTATCAGCAGGCCCGCACGTGGTTGGATAGCTTCATTGCAGGTGCCCTCTCACGCCTCTGGAATGACCCCGCGATAGCGTCCTGCGGTTATCGATAACGGATCGAATTACCCATTCCATGCTAGACTTGCACACTACCTTCTCTACACGATAAACTACATACAGTCTCGACCTCGGGACTCTTCAAAAGGGATTCTGTGTTAGTATCCCGTGTTATCAATCAATTGTTGAATTACCAAGCTACTCCCCGTCGCCGCCATAGACGCTGCTACCCCACCCGTTCCACCCGTCGAGCTCCCCCCGTCCCGAACGCCACCACGCGTTAGAACTCACACGCGAGCAACCCTATCGTAACGGTCTCTATCCTCCGGGAAAAGCCACCGCGGGCTTCAATCTGCGCTCATCTCACACTCTAGTCTTCCTAATCCATCTCCACGATCCCGCAATCATGGACATGACGATTGACCCACCCCCTATCACTTCATCCTCCTCCGCCGACGCCGCAATCAACCACGCCCACTCCCTCACATACTGGAACTCTGTCTCCTCCGACATCAACGGCATGCTTGGCGGCTTCCCGCAGACCTCCCGCATCGACCTCCAGGGCTCCTCCAACTTCCTCACAAAGCTGCGTCGCCGCGGAACCCAGCGCAACACGAAACAGCCTCTGCCGCCGTTGCGACGGGTCGCGGATTGTGGCGCGGGGATTGGACGGATAACGAGGGGGTTCTTGATGGGGGTTGCGGAGAAGGTGGATGTCGTGGAGCCGGTGAGGAAGTTTACGGATGAGTTGGTTGCGGCGGTGGAGGGGAATGAGAAGGAGAAGGGGAAGTTGGGCGAGGTCGTGAATCTGGGGTTGCAGGATTGGGTGCCGGAGAAGGGCGCATACGATCTGATCTGGAATCAGTGGTGCCTGGGACACTTGACGGACGCGCAGCTTGTTGCGTACCTTGAGCGATGTACGGAGGGATTGCGCAAACCAGAGGCGAAGGCGGAGGGGGATTCGGATCAGAAGACAACGCAGGAGAGTTGGATAGTGGTCAAAGAGAATCTGTCGACGGATATATGGGACAAGGATATCTTCGACGAGGAAGATTCGAGCGTCACACGGTCAGACCAGAAGTTCAGGGCGTTGTTCGAGAAGGCGGGCCTTAAGATCGCTGCGACAGAACTGCAGAAGGGTTTCCCCAAGGAGCTGTTTCCTGTCAGGATATACGCGCTGAAACCATAGTGAGCATTCCCTGCTTTTCGTATAAAGATACCCATTGGACATAAAAGTTGGGCGTTTGGAGGAACAAAAAGGTCATGGATATGCATATACCCGAATGAGAGAATTGATTCATTTACGCTGTCTTCTATCTCCGGCCTGTGATGGAAGCCCACAACGGCTCCCTATTGAGAAGAACTCAGACCCAATACGAAATTTGGTATCTTTTCCCGAACGCCATGACAAATGCAAGCAAATATGGCACAAAGCCATGCCCCAAAGCTATACCGTAATTCGGGTATTCACCGACCCCTTCCCAGAAGCTTATGCAGTTGCGGTGCCTTGAGGGAGTATTGTTCAACCGACTGCACCCCTTGCATGGCCTGTACGTTCTCGCCGTTTGCCCCAGCCTCCGCGGTTGGCGTCTCTTCCTCCTCATCTACTCCCAACCCTTCTCTGATCTTGTCGATTCTTTCAAGATCCTCGTCATTTGTCCCTTCGCCCATATCCTCTGTCCCCTTGACGGCCTTCTCGAACAAGACGAACAGCTCACCGACCGTAGCTCCGGCCTCTGTCCAGACGTTGGCTATTTCCTCGCCGCTCAAATGTGAAGTAGTACGCCTCGTACGCTCGTCCTCCTCTTCTCTCTCTGAGGTGGAATCTTCTTTCGATCCATCGGCTTTAGTGCCCTTTGCTGCCGGCCGTCGGGCCTCGATCTCCTCCAACGGGAACTCCTCTGACACCTCGCAAAACTGGGCGCCGATACAAACGCGCTCGTCGACCCAGCTCTCGTCTTCAGGTGCGAGGTTCTTGCGGAGCAGTGCGTCGATCACGCCGTTTGGTCCGGTCTCGGGCAGAAAAGCTGGGAAAGGTGCCACTGGGTGCGGCCGCAATGTGGACAATAGGTCGCGCACTGTCACCACCTTGCCGTCTCGTTGCATATGAACGCCGGCATGGGACACCGGTTCATCGAAGTACTCCATGAGGGCTCTCACGTGCGTTTTCACGAGTGCGGCATAGCGCTGTGATGTAGGTCTGGGTATGTTAGCTATGACGACGTGACGTTTTCGTGTTATTGAGGCAGTATAGGAGCATTATAGCGCAGAAATTATGATTTAAAAGCATCATGTTTGGATAGACGGTCATCACATGATGGCCTGTGCGTCGATTGAACAGATGTATTTCGAGTGTTCAATGCGGAAGAGGTATATTCTGCGTCGAGACGCACTGTGAGAATGACAAAGCCGACTTACAAACTGGGCGGAGCATCCATATGCTGGAGCATCTCCTGCTGTAGATGGCCGAGATTCCATACCAGCGGATGGAACCGCGTCCGCAACGTCTCCAGAGCCTGGACTTCCTCGGCCGAGAGGTTCAGCGCCGTGTTGAAACTCATCGTGCCAAAGTCCGCCGATTCAGAACGGTTGCGCTATCCGGTCGAAGCTCTAAGGTTGATGTAGCACCCTCTGTAGTAGGAATTGGTGGAAGTGTCGTCACATTCCCTGAGCTTCATTGAGTGAAAGCGGGTGGGACGTGCGCAGAGTGACTACTAGCCTCTTCTGGGAAGGTTCTGGGCTTGGCGATACGTCTTTTGTGAGTTTACTTCGACGACACGTCGTGAGCACGAGCATGACAGAATATTTTCAGTGTCCAATCTTACACAGTTTGGTCACTAAGTCCATGTCCACTATCATTCACTTCCATTCATGGCTTGATCGGTAACATGTCCCTATGGTAGTCTTCTCGAAGCTGGTGTAGCTTCCAAGACTCCGTCGGTTTCCAAATAAGCGCGAACCTTTTCGAAGCTCCCCATCTTCCATCTGGGTTGGATCGGATCGAGTGAACAACCTCCTCGAGTAGACAGGCCACGGCCCGTATTGTTTCCTGCCTTCTTTCCTGCCATTTTTGTATAGTTTTAGATCTGTCCTCCGGTCTTTTAGTGACATTCGTGAAGGTGCGGTCTTTGTGGTAGCCGAACAGCATGTTCCTAGATTGGGAGAACCAGAGCTGTGAGTACGTCTGATCTCTGCGTTTGTTTTTGCTCTTTACTTTGCGAGTTTTGATCTCTGCTATGCAAGGAGCGTCGAGGACATCGTGGGGAGAGCCATGCCGCAATACTCGTAGAGAACCATTCAGATCTGGAAACGAAGGAAGTTTTAGCTGACTTAGACCATCCTCTTCGGCATCAGCTTGTGGCGTGTCTTTTTCACATTCCAGTGTATGGCAATCGCAGGCGCATGTATCAACCTCATGCTGGACAACCATCTGCAGCCCCTGGAGGTTGTATCTGACCACACGATGGTGACTATTCGCTTTCATTTCACGAAGAACCTCGCAATAGCTTGTCATATGCTCTTGGAACACATGGCCACATGAGGAATCAGATTGTGTACCATTCGCGAGTGTCATATCATTTCCACAACGATTCATGAAAATAGTGTCTCCAATGAGCTCAATGTCGATTCTGAATGCGTTTTTCCAGTCTCCACAGACGCACTTGAACAATTGTTTGAGATTGTTCAGCTGAGTAACAACATCGATTTCGGAGAGCTCAAATGTTGGCCGGCAGATCGCCAAGGAGGCGAGAAGCGGCTCGAATGCGTAGCGATGAAGCGGAATTGGCGTTCGCTGTGAGAAGCTTTCTTTATCGGTTGGGAGCTGTTGAGGCGGAACTTGAGGTACCCATCTCGGCGGATGGCCTTAGATTGTCAGGGTGTAACTCCGGTACAGTCTTTTAAGTAACTCACCAGGGACTGCTATTGTAGGCTTATCAGCGTCGGCTTGGACCCAGTTGAATGAAGATAGTGTTTCGGCATTGGTTATGCTAATCTCCACCTGGTTTTCGGAAGCGGTCGTAGGCGACACTCCAATCGGCTGGGCCTCTACCGTCTCGTCGAGGCCTTCGGCGAATCCGGAGGAACGCGGCCGTGTGCTAGATTCTCCTTTAGACACTGATGAAGATGACCGATACATGGTTGTTGGGTCCTCAGATCGATAGACGAGCTACTGTTGTGAATCTATGGTCAGGAAGCGGTTTCAGTCAACGGCGGGGTAAGTGCATAACGTTGCGGCGGTCACATGCATCTTCTTCTTTCTGTGGGGTAGGATTAACGTTCGACAATATACCAACACCAGAATTTCGATCTGGAGGCCTGAAGCAAATAGCAGCCTGTCTGTGTTCTTTATCTATAGTAGAACCAGAGCGTGACGTTTGTCCATACAAACTATCTTCAAAGTTCAACATGTGGCACATCTAGACCCCACACAGTCACCCTCCCCAGGCATCTTGCAAAGCGCATGAGTTAATCTGAACATTCATTCTTTTCACGTGAGGCGATTGTCTTTCAGAAATGTGGAGTCTCCGGAAAATATGTTTGAGTTCGGGGTAACTCTGATTTCTTCGGAATTCCGACCTCAGTGTGCGATCGAGGCAGAAGCAGCGGATAGAGGGAAATGAGCGATACATGCGGTATGGAATCACGCTTGGTCCGAGAGTAGTAGAAAGAACAAAATTACGTGTTTTTGTTTGTGAGCCCAGCTGAGCAAGCGTGACCCCCGTCTGCGCCCCGACGCTTGGGTACCCCATCGTTCACAAAATTGCACACGTTCGTTACCAATATGTATGGGTTTTCACGCATTCATTCTGCAACAAAGTCTTATTCTCCATAGACTTAAGAGGCTTCAGTACAACTGCTCTCCAGTGTAGTATGTTACAGTCCGACCCTCCCTGCTTTCAAAAAGAGGCTAACATACCTATGTATTCTTCAATCACGCGCGCTCTAGGGCTTCAGCAACCCCTACATGCAAGGGAGCAGTGATCCATGAAGATGCACACGTGAGAGGAATTTTTTCATGAAACATAGTGTCGGAAATATATGGAAGTGAAGGCACGCATCACCACTGGGGGCGTAGGTAAAAGAGCATCTTAACCCCCCATGTTAGGCAGTTCCAAATCGGGAGCCGTAACGATTGCCTAGACACACCGCCTTCAGCCACCCATTCTTACACACCATAAGTCTCACCTTCTCTTACTTCTCACTGAGAGTTGCTTCATATTTTTCCACCTCGCCTAAGCCTCTTCACATCACTTTTCGTCTTCCACCATGGAAGAGGCCGAAGAACACTTGCAGTCCAAGGAGGAGGTCAAATCACTATGGAGGACCCTACCATGCGAAATCAAAAGAAAGATATTCACTTACTGCCTCAATCCACACCCGGAAATATACATGCAAAGAAGTACTCTCCCAAACAGACGGCGACTTCGGAAGAACGTGAACGTAATAATCGAGATCAGGCGGATGCTCTTTCCCGAAACGACCTCTCTCCTCGAAGTGTCACAAGAATGCCGAACAATTATACTGGACGTAATCTTCGAGAACTTCATCTTTCCCTGTCATTCGATCGAACAATTCGCACGGGGCATTCACAGACTTTCCCGCTACTACCAAATGTCAAAGGATGGTGCGATTCCGAGCACCGAAGGTGATGCTGTCCTCGCGCAGATCTACCGGAGATTTCCCCGCTATTTCCCAGAGTTGGATCGATTTGCCATGATGAGCCATGGAATTCGGAACCTCTACATAAAGCTCGACTGGCTGGATAGCCTCCATTTCTTCAAGGTGCCAGTGGGAACCCTTCCTCTGTATCGTGGACGAGACTTGACGACCGTGGATTACTTTGAAAGTCTACCCAACTTGAGAAGGGTTACCGTTGTTCTTCCGAGTGGCTTCTGGAGGGATAGAAGCCCGCTTACGCAACCAGGACCAAGACTATTCCACAAGACTGATCCATGCCCTCGTATGATCCATCGGTTTATTTACGAAAGCATCGCGGAGGAATTGGCCGGTGTCCCGGAAATTCGCGTCACCGGGTTCGTTGACCATATCGAGGAAGAAAACTTCTGGAATTTAAGGTACGCTGCAAAAGAGAAATTGCCCCTCAAGCCTTTCGAGGCCAAGGAGCTGTATGCGGACCTGGAGGGTGGAGTCCCTATCGACACTCATCTCGAAATCATTTCGAAGGATTTCCGGGGGCAGCTTCAACAGCGAACACCACGCCGCCGGAGACAGTTTTACAAGTGCGCAGGCGTGAGAGACGAGGTCTTTCCCCCGGCATGCAAGTGCGAAGTTGCATGCAAAGAAGTATTTCGGGATATGTGATTTTCTCCGGATATGGACCGCGCGGTTAGCGTGGTGTATTTGTGACCGTGTACGTTGGCTAACAGCAGGCTGACGGAATCCCATGGGCGCCAAATTAGGCAGTGTACTATCAGCGGTTCTTGTGTATCTCTTCCCGAATGTCCTTCACATTTAGTGTACTTGTAGCCTACTCTTCCATCAGGCTCTTCATTTCTTAGGGTATCGACTGAAGGCTTCTTTGGTTAACTTGTACAATACCACAACTCTTATACACAGGCAATACATGTCCCATTATTTTCCTATGCTGGGCTCGACTCTGGTGTCCAAATCCTAACGCTGGACGTCTTCGTTTTGGTTCTCCTACTAGCATCGGCTTTGAACTCTCTGCATGTGCTTCTCGTCATTGAGCCCGACCACTCTGTCGACCTATGCATCAAGCACTTTCGAGGTATGGTCTGGCATGGTCCGCACGTGTTGGGTCTGCGAATGAAATCGCGGTCGTTCGCCAGTATATTGCTCGACTTGATCCTTATGCTTACGCCGTTTGGATGGATGAACGTTCAGCTCATTACCAGCACTTGAGGCATAGGCCACTTCCAGGTCAGCCCGCTATCGATTCATTGTGTGCGTGTGGTCTTGATGTACTGCTCAAGGAATCGCCCCAAACCGCAATCCACAAGCGGGGGTTTTGTGGTGAGGAATTGAGATCTCTCCTCTACGCGCCTCTGATGTGGTGTAAAGAGAAAAGCAGGGCAGGATCAGGCTCGAAGGGAGTCAATGGACTAACCTTGGAAAGTACTGCGCTATTCCTACTTTATTAATGCGCTAGTCCAGAAGAGACTTAGTGCCACATCTCCTACACCAACCTGAACATTAACATTAACTTTACAACTCTCATAGATCTGTTGTGTCCTGGATCCACACACAGTAAGCTCTAAAGAGGCATTATTTCAAACAAGAGTACCATTTTAACCTCTATTGTGGAAGACCGTATAAGTCAAACCGAGATGTATGCCTCAATACGTCCGACGTCATAGCTATAGCCAGGGCCAGAACGATCTTCAGACACCCTTCACGATGCCCGCCTAGTGCATCGGATGCAATCAAAAAGCGGACGAAACATGTCCACATAAAGAGATATCTTGCTCGGTCTATTTATGAGCTTGTTAGGCATGGAGAGACCCGTTCCTTCAAGCCTGATCCGGCATATATCACCGCCTCCTCCCAAGCGGAGGAAAACTTCGGAATCACGGCGGCCCAATGGGAGAACAAATGGAGAGACGAGAGGCCTAAACTCTCCGCCAAAAGGGATTCCAGAATTCGCGTCCAATTTGGGCCACTCCACGCCCGCGGCGCCTTGCATCGACGCTGCAAATACCCCATCAAGATCAAACGCGTCCTCAACGGCACATCCAAAGGCTACCCCATCCCATCCACCTCAACCGGAGCCCACCCTCGCCGCCGTTGAAGCCGGCCGCGCCCAAGTAGAAGACCACCTCGCCTACTTCACCAAGCACCTCTCCCTAGCCAGCCGCACCACAGCTCCTTCGGTCCCCCGTCTCCCCATTTCCTCTTTCGCATCTCTCTACACCGAAAGTGAACACGCTCACGGCCACCACTTTGTCATCCATCAGCACAACCACCCCCAGGCAGGCGTGCACTACGACCTGCGACTCCAATTCTCGGCAACGAGCTCCATCTCCTTTGCCCTCCCCAAGGGCTTACCTGGAGACCCGAATTCGCGCAGCCTGGGACGCATGGCGATCGAGACGCGCGTGCACAATCTATGGAACCATCTCATTGAATCCGCGAACTGGAAGTCCGGGAGCTTGTTGATCTGGGACACGGGGACTTACGAAGTGTTACCCAGGAGAATCGTGACGACGCAAGCCCAGCAGACGACGGACGAGGAGGACACATCGTCTGCTGCATCAGACTCTGAACTCACGCCCTCCAATACCTATAAAAGCTCCTTCACTACCAGAATATTACTTTCCAAATCGCCCAAACACGAAAACGACAAACTCATCCACGCCTTCCAAACGCGGTACATCCGCCTCCGGCTCCACGGCACGCGTCTGCCGAGGAACTACACTGTAACGCTGCGTCTGCCGTCGAACAACGACTTTGGGAATCCGCATCAGACGACGCACTTGCAGAAGCATAGGCGGAGGAGGAGGTATGTGCCTCCGCAACAACAGCAGCAGAAGGGGAAGCAGGGCAAGAAGCGGAAATCGGTGACGCAGAAATGCACGCAATCGATGTCTTCAGATTCAGATTTAGATTCAGATGCAGGAGAAGGTGACGGGGGAAGCAGGTCCGAGTTTGCTCGAAAAGAGCAGGGAGCAGCCACTGGGCACACCATCGGAGAAGGAGAAGAAGCCGACGCCGATGCCGACGACGACCCCAACCTCGACACTGACACCTCCACCGAAGACCTAAACACGCGCCTGCACAACGCCTACCCGGGCTCAACCAACAGCATCGGCTCCGTGCACCAGCGGAAGTGGTTCCTGCTGCTGGACCGGCGCTCCAGTGGTTTCGTTCCCTCCTCCAGTAGTACAGCTGCAGATGGTGACGATGGCGGCCGTGGTGCAGGGAAAGCGGGTCGCTGGCGGCGCAACGGGGCTTCGGGGTTCGAACCGTTCTACGTCCGAGGGAGGGACTTCGAGAGGAGCGTGGTCACGGGGAGGTTGGCGAGGGAGGTGGAGGAGGATGAGGGGGTGGAGGGGTATGTGGGAAGGGGTGGGTGGATGGGGGTTGAGCGGTAAGACGGGTAAGCCTTATATATGGAGTAGGAAGAGAAAGCGAATTGAAATGGATATCGATCGTGTCTTCGTGATTCGCAGTGCTCTAATGGATCTGCTATGTACGTTGTATATGTATATGATTATCTTCCTTTGACGGAAGGGAGCCGGGTATATGTGTATCGAAGAGTTGCATCAACCCCTAACGCCATGTTATAGGCAACGCCGATCCTTTTCACCTTTATAGAAAAGCAATGAACCCGATCTTTCCTGATTTGCACCTCAAAACAGAATGCCAACGCCAGCAATAATACCGATCAACCACTCCACGTTTCCCAACCGACTCCAGAGAGCAGGTGCACTCGCGCCAGGGCTAGACGTAGCCAGGGGGGCTCCTCCAGTAGACGTACGCAGACCTGGTCCTCCGGTTGTAGTCGTAGGTCTGGAAGCAGGCCCAGTAATGGTCGTCGTCACGGCGTTGTCGCCGCTAGGACGGATGACCACCACAGTCTCTCCCGCAGTGACGGTTTCAATTACCACGAGCGTCGCGCCAACGGTGGTCGAGAGGCCTGGCGTCAGCGTGAGGGAAATGGAGCCGTCTACCACGACTGCTGGGGGTGTAGGCTGTGCTCCTGATTGCGACGTGCCGGTGATGTGCGACACGATATAGTCCAAGAGGTCACCCGGACCGCCTGGCGTGACCTGTGGAATAGCTGTATTTCCCCCATTGCTTCCTGGAGCTAGCGTTGGACTCGTGTACGGCGGCTCCGTCTTCACTCCCACGCCGTCATCTTCGCCATATTTTGAATCTGGAGTGGACTGTGACGCAGGAGGTCGGCCCCAGTGCCCATTGCTCTCCCATCCGGAAGCTGAGGGCTGAATGATTTCCACTAAGGGCGTACCGGAAATGATAAAGGTCTGGGGGTTCGGTCTCGCGCTGGTGGGGTCCGGTTCGTAGCCACTGACGGTCTGTTCCGTGTGCTCTCTCTCGTACGTGTTCGAGACGCTCGTCGTGAGCGTGACGGTGGGCGGGTAATCCTGAATAGGTGTTGCTGGTTTGTTGGTAGTCGTTACGGTCGTGTTCGCAATAGCTTTATCTCGGGCCCCTGTGGTTGGTGACGGTTAAACTCGAATTCACGAGGCGCCAGGCGGGGAAGTACATACGAAGCTGGGCGATTCCGGGTGCAGCGGAAACCAGGGAGAAGGTAACGAGCGGAAGTGCATGTCGGGGGCGCATGGCGGGCCTCTGCTGTCGCGATTTGCAAACGAATGTGGTTCTGTTTGATGGATGATGCGAGGAAAGGAAGAACAAGAAGAAGGAGAAGAAGGAGAAGAAGGAGAAGAAGAAGAGCACAGTATCTGGGCCCCTCAGAGATCATCGCTCCTCAGGCCTCAGGCCGTGGGAGGTGGCCGGTGAGACAGCCCTTTCATGGTTTCCCACCTTCCAAGCCGGGCCCTAGCATTACGGCCGTGAATTGGCATGGATGTGCTTGGGTTGAAGCCTAGAAGATTGGCATGGATCGTTGCTCGCCGGGGGGCGGACAGTGGTGGATGTGAGTGGATCGTTTCTTACAGCTCGTATTCGCTTGGATGTCGGGATGGGAGCTCTGCCAAGCCTTTGTGTCCCTGCGTAGTTGACAGCACGGCGTGGGGAGTTCAGGGTCCAGCTTTCCTCAACACCATCCACCAGGCATTGTGATAATGAATGCGTTGAACACTCACGCGAATGGCGAGCATTGAACCGATTCCACTTCCTAGAGTTCTTCCCAGAAAAGTGACGACTGCTGACGCTACATCTTGCTGATCTACCCAAGCTCAACATTCCCAAGCAGCCGGCGCCGAGGTCCTTCCCATCCCTGTCCAGCAATCTGTTTCAACTTTCGGCATGCGGCTGTCTTTCCCTTGTCAGAACCTTGAGATCATGCCTACACCGGGGAAAGCTCAGATGCGGCGACGATACTGCATGTCGTCGACCGCTGGTGTCTTCATCTTTTCACAAGCACGTCGCTGCCATGAGGACTTCGTTGTGTGTCTCCTACCCTCCGGTTCCAAGGTAGTAGCAGGTCGGCTCTCCTGATTCCATGGAGGCTTCCACATGGATGGGAGCGCTGCAGAGGGGAGCGCTGCTTGTGCTCGTGCTGTCCGCTTTGGTTCTGGCTGCAGATCAGATCACAAACTTGGGGTAACCTCTCAATATCCAACCCAGCCAGAATTGGTACATCGCCATCACCAGCCTTTCGCGACCTTTCTGCTAATAATCATACCCACAGAGACGGCAAAGATGGCCCTTGGTCAACGTTCCGCATCGAAGTCGGGAATCCCCCACAGCACCTCCGCGTCCTCCCAGCATCCAGCCAGTCCTCCTCCTGGTTCGTCCTCCCCGAAGCTTGCGCCGTGAGCCGTGACCCCAAATGCACTGACAACCGCGAAGACGTACAAAAGGAACGAATTGTCTACTGGTAAAGAGTTTGGCTCATACAACCTAAACACGTTCCTGGTACAGCGACTTGGCTTGAAGGGTGATGGGCTCTATGGCTACGAGAAGCTGACTTTGGGTTGGGCCGGAGACAATCTCCCCTCTGTGAACGGCGTGCGGGTTGCGGGAATGCTGAGCGAGGATTTCTTTCTGGGAAGCCTGGCACTGAGTCACTGGCCGACCAATTTCACCACCTTCAACAACCCGATTCCGAGTTTGATGCAGTTCCTCCGGAACGCAAGTACGGCCATTCCGAGCTCCTCGTGGTCATACATCGCTGGGTCGCATAATCTCGCGCCAAAGGTATTTGGAAGTCTTGTTTTGGGGGGCTACGACTCGACGCGATTCAAGCAGAATAATGTGGACTTTCCCTTTGGCGCGGACAATCTCGCTGGAATTCCAGGTGGCTATACATTGGCTTACGTCCAACATCACCGACAAGCCCCTCTAAGTACGGGAATTCATCGTACATCGACACTCTGGTCGCCGACATCTGGCTCCCCAACAGCACCTGTCAGCTGTTCGAAGAAGCCTTCAGTCTGGTCTGGGACCCCCAAACCGAACTCTACCTCCTCAACAACCAGCTGCACGCATCGCTCCTGGAGAGGAACCTTTCCGTGGAGTTCAAAGTCGGCCCACAAGTCACGCGCGACGCGGTCACAATCTCAATCTCACTTCCCTACTTTAACTGGTACCGGCCGACGACGGCTGCATTAGCGGGTAACAAGTCGAGTTTCTATTTTCCGTTGAAGCGAGCCGCGAACGATACGCAGTATGTGCTTGGAAGATTGTTTCTGCAGAGCGCATACTTGTCGGCCGATTATGGCAGGAATATCGTCAATCTATCGCAGGCGCTGTATCTGTCCACGTCGACCTCGACCAATGTGCTACCTATCTCCGGGCCAAGGGATAGCGCAGTAATTCCAATATAAGAATGGCTCTGGGTTCAGCGGTAAGTTGAGCGCTGGTGCCATCGAAGGCATCGCAGTAGGAGCTGTCGCGGTTCTAGCGCTCGTCGCTGGCCGCACCTTCTTCCTCATGCGCCGCGAGATAACAAAGAAAACAAACGAAACCCACGAACTGGACGATATAGATATGCAGCACTCCGCCACGCACCAAGTTCCCGGCGAAGACCTCACGTACGAAGTCGACCACGGCCTGCGCCACGAAGTCACTGGTGATGATTCCCACAGGATCGAGCTGTCGACCGTCGGCAAGCACGAGAAGCCGCCGGAGATGAAAGCGATGCCGCGCGAGATCTATGAAATGGAAGCAATTGAGGTTAAGAAGCCTGTGGAGATGGAGGGCAACGGTCATGTTCACGAAAAGTGTCCTGGGATTGCCTCAGTGACGCCTGCTGCTTCTGTGGCTTGCTCGGAGGATGAGGAAGCGCTACTGTCACTGCGGTCGCTGCCGAGAGGACATACAATGTTACAATGTCTCGGTGAGTGGAACTTTGCACAGCTTTGGCGCTTCATGTCTGCCAAGCATCACCACTGCACTACCACGACACCCCCATTGACCATGCGGACACAACGAGCGCTGCCACATTGCGCGTTGTTGCAAAGTGCTCGCGAATCCAACAAAGAAGTCCATTCAACCTTCCACCTCTCTTTGACGGGGTCTCCGTCCGTTTGCGGAAATGGTGGCACTTTGTTCGCTTCCTGCCTTCTTTGTGTGTGCAGCTGTCAAAGAACAGCCGTGCGCCGTCTTAAGCCTGAACATTGGGCGGTTTCCCTTGTTCGCTCAAATTCCTCAAAACCCGCGTGCTGCTCTGTTCTCGCTGCTTTCAATTCGATCTGGAAAAATCGAAACGCAAAGTCTAAATCATAGGTAGGTTTGCCCCGTCCATGCCAAACACCGTGCAGTTTGCTGACTTCATTAGTAAAGGGATACCCTTCAACAAATATCACAATGGCTTCAAGATACCGCTATGCGGCGCGCCCGCAAGAAGACACTCCTTCTGAATATTCCGACGACTACTATTCTTCCGGGTACACTTCGGAGGGTTCATCCGCAGAGGACTACCCTGACGCGGAGCCCAATGACAGGCGTCTCCGCCAAGCAATTCGTTACCTCGAAGCTGAAGGCGGCAGCGACTCAGACGAGCTCTACGAGGAGCGCCTGCACCAGATCGACAGCGAGGTCATCGCAAAGTTCGTGGACGAGGGATACGCTTTCGACGAGAACTTGTACGCTCGACTGGAAGAGCTTATGGATGATCAATTGAATGCCATCGAGGAGGCGGAGGAGGTCGCGAGGGAAGAAGAAGAATATGAACGAGAGCTCGAGGAGATAGAGGAGGAACGTTCGCCGCACGCACTTCATAGGGCCTTGGATCCTAGTGACAGTTTGCCGCTGGCCGGGTCCTCCAGGCTTAGACACTCCAAGGGGAGAGGGAAAGAGAAAACAATCGCTTCTCCACCGACCAATTCCTCGCACTCGGCAGGCAAGGGCAAAGGGAGAGCCGCCGCTCAACCAACACGCAAACCATCTACCCCCCGAGCCGCTCCCGAGCCAGACATACAGCCCCTTCAAACTCCTATCTCCCTCCCCTCAGCGGCCGCACCTAGGGTTGCGACCGGTGCTGTTCCCGCCGCCGGCGCCGGAGCCCGCACCTCTTCCAAGAACGACGTCATCCGAGAAATCCAATGGCGCTACGGCGGCCCTCACAACGACCCGGAACACTACCACGCCAACGCTCCCGACTCGCTCCCATTCGGTGAAACGCTCGCCGTCGAAGAATACGAGTCGCTGCAGATCGCGCACGACCTCGCGCTGGGCCCGTTGCACAAGGGCCCCGTGGAGACGAATGTGGACTTCTCGCTCGTGGACGAACGGATGGGGCGGAAGGTCAGTCCGTATGATAGCGGGTCGCGGTTCAAGCTTGTGGATGATGGCCAAGAGCGGGCTGTGAGGGCCGTGAGGACGGTTTTGGGTACCGAGCCCGGTGCAGCGGGGGAGGAGCCGGAGTGGGAGGACCTGGGGCTGGAGGAAGTTGAGGAAGAAACGGTTCCGCTGGAGACGGCGATCGCCGAGTTCAACGGCGCGGACCGCGCGCACCAGGTCGAAAAGGATTACGCGCCGCGCGTGTTTCTGGAGCAGGTCGTGGCCCCGACGAAGAATGCGCCGAGGAGGAAGTTCACGAAGCGCGCGAAGGAGACTGCTCAGCGGAAGCCTGGCTCGTCGTCGACCTCCGGTACCAGACCCAAGCCCAAACCGACTACCGAACCGGCGAGCTCGACCGCGGGCGCATCTACCCGTGGGACAGCCACTAGCAAACCCGCCGCCGTCGCAGGCACGAAGAGGAAAGCCGACGCTCCCCCCGCCACAGCTTCGGCCGTGCGCCCAGGGACGGGTGCGGAGGCGCGTCCCGCCAAGCGAGTCGCGTTCACCAGGAGCGCGCAGGGCGAGGCGCAGGAGGCCGAGGAGCAGCCTCAGACTCGTGCGGCCAGGAGGACGGGGACGGCTGGGCCACATGCTATGGCCGCCGTGCGGGAGATGGACGCGAGGAGGGCGGCGGAGAGGACGGGGACGATGGACCCGGAAGCGCGGGCTGCGATTAGGGGGGTGAGCGGGAGGAGGACGGCGACGACGACGACGGCTACGAGGGGGTCGACTAGGAGTGGGTTGCGGTTTAATCGCTAGGGTGATGGTGAGTTGATATGGCGGATCTGGCGTTGTATATGCAAGAGGGATAAGGATGTTTAGATCTTCACTGTCGTCATGTTGTCCCTTTCATGTGCTTAGATTTCTGTTTTTTGCAATGCCGAATCGTACAAGTTTTTGATTTTCCTTTCCTTTCCTTTTTTTCGAGATACCCAGCGCGGACATATCTACTTATTGTACATGACGTGTGTGTGGGGTGTATTACAAGAGGAACATTGATACATAGACTATTCCATCACGCCGACTCATACTCCGGAATGCGAAACCATCAGCAGAAACACCAAGGTCCCCTTTAGGTCTCGGAACCTACAGCATTCTGGAGCTCGCAGAACAGTAGAAGGCCATAGCCAAGGATAAATCCGCTGAGGCGACCCGGAATGTGGTGAGGCGGCCAACCAAGGTCTTCAGCTATTTCTCACCAATGCATATCTTCTATGCACCATCAGGTGCTGCCGTATCTGGAACGCTTCCAGAGTCAGGCATCAATCCTGCCGCTCGCTTTTTCTCTTCTGCTCTTTCCCTCGCCTTTTCCAGCTGTGCTGCTTTTCTCTCCTCCTCCTGTTGTTCCCAGATCTGTCTCTGAGCCTCACCCCAAAGCGTCAACTCTGGCTTGTTTCGTATGCACCACAGCGCAACTTCGCGCGTGGCAAACACATCCTCCATACAGTTATGCACACCTCCTTTATTGTCCCGGATTTCCAGGCCGAGAAGGTCCTGGCAAAGGCGCTGCAAGCCCCAGCTGCGTCCACATGCCCCGACAGCGTTTCGTGCCAAAATGGCGGTGTCGACGACGCGCGTGTGCACCATTTTCAAGACCTGCAGATCGTTTTGCAACGCATGGCCGATGAGGATCGTATCTTGGTCCACCAACTTCCACAGCTCGGTGCGTGCCTCTCGCCATCCTGCCAATGCGTGGCCCTGCAAGACGGCTTCTTCCATCGCGGTCGGTGTGATTCCGTGGATCTTGGTGCCCCAGGCGCGGACTTGCCCGCTAGGCTGCACGAGCGTGTCCAGAAGAACGGTTCCTGTGAAGTAGTCGGCGGCGCAGACTTGAATGACCTCACTTGTGAATCCCATGGATCCTTTGACTAGTGCCATTTCGCAATCGAGGACGATAGCGGAGAGCTTTCGCGATTGGGCGGAAGCGACAGGAGAAGGCGCGAAGTGGCGGAATTTGGCAGGGTGATGTACATTGCGAAACTCATGGCTGCGCGGAACGTGGGCTTGATCTGCTGTTTGAGAGCCTGCGGAACCGCGGTTGCCATTTGGAGTCTACGGCAACGTGTCAGCCCTGTACATGTCAGATATGAGGGATCGATTCATACTTTGGGATTTGCTTTGCTAGGCTGGGGACCGTGACATAGGGTAGTCTGCACCTTTCTTGCGAGGCATTTATCAAACAGTCAGCTAGAGTCGATAGACAGGAGATGGCCACACCAACTACCACAGTTTCTGCATTTGCGCATTCCGGCTATGTCTTCTTCGGTGTATGGGGATAGCAAGTATTGGTTCCTGACGAGATCTTCGGGCGAGTGACAGTGGGTGGAGAGCTCTTGGAGCATCGCCTCGTGTTCAGAGTCGGCCAGCATGGACCATGAACCCTTTCGCGCCATGCCTTCCTTTTCCTCTTGATTCGCTGAGTGGGACTGTTCAGAATTTGAGGCAATATCGTCAAGCCGTGACGGTTGAGGTTTGAGCGCTCCTTGAAGACCAGAAACTCTACGTCTGGTCTCAACCGTGTTGTTCCCAGCCGGGTGCAATGGGGGAACGGCAGCCGCGTGCTTTGGAGAGTGCCTTAGATGCTGATTCAGCGCAGCTTTGTCCTTGAAGGACTTGTTACAAGGAACGCAGCGTTCCTCTTTGCGTATGGGGTCGCTTTGCGATGCAGATATCTTCGGGCGGCCTGGATTCGATTGAAGTGATGGAGGAGCCTGCTTTGGTTTTGGGGGCTTCGCTGCGAGCTTTTGGCCAACGTCAAGGTGGTTGGCCCGCCGACGTAACGCATGACCTTGCGAGAGGACATGCTGATTGTATGCGGTCTGGTCACAGAACTCCCTCTTGCAAGACTTACATTTTACAGCCATGTTTGGAGAACAACTGCGCGTTTTGACTCTGGTATCGAGGAGCCTACGATAGCTTTGCAGAGAGCAGTATTAGAGGGACTCAAGGCGAGGAAAGGAAAAGTTGGACTCACCGGTGAGAGGAGAGTGGGGTGAGTGGAGGTGGCACCGATGGGAGCCTTCCAAGGTTGGAAGGCACCGGTTTGGGAAATTCACTAATCTCTCAGCACGTGACGAGAGGTACTCCGTAAGGACGTTTCTATTACTAAGCCATCTTATTTCTCCAGACAGGTATATGAAGCTACAAATGATACACTATCGGCTTTAGCTATTGCTTCACCTAAGATCAGCGTATGGACGAGAATATTGAAACATACCGCAGCCTCCTCGTCAAGATCAGACACAAATTCCTCGCACATCCTCCCTGTGCATTCTGCTCCCGAAGTAGCTCTCGAAGTAGCTCTCGAATATCTCTATCCAACCTACAGCCTAACTCGTAAAGAGCCTGCAGGCAAATCATTCAATTCGATTCATAGAAACGTAGAACTTTGCACTCAAGATGTCCATGAACATGCCCATCCATTCTCCATATTTTGCAAAATCTCTCCACAAACGAGAACTATCGCGAAATCGAGGAACATTGCGGGAGCAAAAGTCCATCCGCTGCTGGCTGCTCCGACTCTAGAAGACGCCGTAGATTTCGCTCCCTTTTCTCCCTGGTATATCACACGATCTTTTCTGGTGTCCGGCAATGCCACACCCATGTACGCCCCTCATATACTCCTCTGACTATAACCAGTGTCCAGTATATCGAAACGCCCAGCCCAGCCAAGTCGTCACTGACACGTTCATCCTGCCCTGATCTCTTCCTCGTCACGGGCCCTTAGACCCCTTCCGCCCTCCCACATCCACATCCATCTCCATGTCCACCCCCTCCTCCTCCCTCACCCCAACACGTCCCCTCGGCAACATATTCAGCCCATCCTCCCGTCCATCCAAGCCCCTACAACACGCCCAAAACGCACAACCTCCCAAGAAACTCAACACAGCAGCAGTGCCGTAATTCCACACGAGCAACGGATTCCGACTGAGCGCGACCAGTGCGAAACCCAGCGCAGCGGAAACACCGGACATGAAGAGCGCGAAGGCCTGCACGAGCGAGCGCATGTTCTTGGGGGCCTTGGTGAAGGCGTATTCGAGGGAGGTGATGGACGCGAGAATCTCGGAGGCGGCGATGAGCAGGTAGATGGGGGTTTGGAGCCAGAGGGAGAGGGGCGATTTGCATTCGAGCGAGGAGGCGAGGGCGGAGGGGGTGAGGCAGGGGGTTGTGGAGGTTTTGTAGCTGTGTTGCGTTAGTGGGTGTCCTGACTGGGAAGGGGAGGAGGAACGGACATGTAGAATTGTAGAACGCAGGCGTACACCATGGCCGCGGTGCCCAGGAAGAACCCAAACGTGATGCGCTTGATTGGCGTGAAGCGGATCCCTGCCCGGCGAAGTGCAGGATAAATGACGATGTCCATGAGCGGGATCAGAATCATGATGGCGAACGGATTGAGATTGCTGATGATGTCGTTCGGCACGCCTGGCATGGTCAGTCGGATCGTTTCCGACACATTGCCAGATTTTTTTTAACGGGGACTTACCGCCCAGCTTCATGGTGGACGCCTGGCTGGTCAGATTGTTCTCAATCTGGTTGTACGTGATCCAGTACAGTGGGAACCACAGGAAGACCGAGCAAGCAGACCATCCACGCGCCACTTCATCCACCCAAGCATCGTCAAAGTCCATCCAGGAAGGCCGTGCCGATCCGAAGTAACTAGGCTACGGGAACCGTAAGTATAAGTGATGGTTCTCCGATAATAGAACGCCACCCACCTTGACGCACTCCCAAAACGTGCCATCGTTCCAGTGCCTCCATGTTGCGACGGGATTGAGATGCCAACGGCCCTTCAGGCCGAGGAACAGTAGTTTGACTGCGGGTAGCAACACGCTCCCTTCAGGCTTGTGGCGAATGTATCTCTTACGGCAGAAGAGGAGAACCGGGAAGCACAGCAGGAAGAACACTGTTGGGATCAAGAACGACAGGTAGAAGCCAACATATCGCTCGGCGTACACTGCCAACAAGTCAGCCAAACCAAGTACTGCGACATCCACCCAAGTCGAAGCCCTCACCCATTCCCACCTGACCAACCAGCGCCCCGATGTTGATGAACAGGTAGAAATAATTGTAAATCCGGCTCGTGGTGATTGCAGGGTCGACAATGACCCTCTCGCCCTTCTCCGTCGTCTTCACGTACATCATCTCCTGGGGCACCTGCTCCGCAATAAGCGGCGAGATGTTCGGTTTGAAAAACCCGGTCCCGACACCCATAAAGATCAGTCCTACGATGAACACACCAAGGGAGGTATACGGCTTGACAATCACGCCCGGGATCGCAGACGCAGTGAGGATGATGTGTCCCACCTCCGCAATGACAGACGCATACACGATGGTCTTGAACCGTCCGAGATGCGTGTCCGCAATGTACGCTCCAAGAAGCGGCATCAGGTAGACCCAGAACTTGTTGAAGTTGCCGATGCCAGTGGAAGCCTGCTGTCCCATGCCCAGCGCGCCGGGCTGCGCTTCCTTGTCGTTGGGGTGCAGCGGGCGTCCGGTCGCGGTGCCTGGGTTCTTCTTCTGGATGAAGTTGGTGAAGACGGCGATGGTGCCGTAGTAGGACATGCGTTCGACCAGTTCGACGAAGGCGATGGTGAGGACGAGCCAGGGGATCTTGCTGGAAACGCGGCGCAGGGTGACCAGTTCCGCCTCCGTGGGGATCATGGCTTCTTCGGCGGCAGCTAGGGGGAGAGGAGGTTTGCTAGAGTAGGTTGAGAATTGTTGCTTGCTCTGATCGCTGAATCTAGGCTTGCAGTCGCTGTCTCCAGAGTACCCAATGCTGGGCGAGCGAGCAGCTTGTGCGTCCATGATCTGGCGTTGTCAGCTCCTGCTCTAGAGCGAGTGTAGGTGACCTAGCGCATCGTACAGCAGGATTCCCATCAGGCGCAGCCATGACTTGAGCAGTGCCGGTGAAGGTGAAGCGTAGCCACGGCAATTGAAGAGGGCGCGATCAGGACCCAGGGCTGGGAGAGGAGGCTGAAAAGACGACAGAGGAAGAGAGCCGCTAAAGGGTGTGAAGGAAGCCAAAGCCTGGGAGTGAGGATCAAGTAGCCGATCGTGTTTGAGAGGGTAAAAAGAGCCTCTCACCACTGTAGTGAAGATAAGATGGCGGTTGAAGCTAAGTGCAAACGCGTGCCTTCCTTCCTAGATTGGCCACGCGAGTGACCCCAAACACTTCGCGCCCGCGGTCCCCCACGTAAACACTGCGTTCTCTTGAACCTTTTTTCGGCCTATATAAAGTATTAAATTTCCAACTTCTACCATCAGTCGCCTTGAAATGGTCTAGCTGTCTGTGAACCTGCGTCGGGATCAAAAGATGCCCATCCTTTTCTTCTTGTTTTGGGCTGTTCCCTTTTAAGTATTTACTTCTGACCTTGCTTCTGATCTTGACAGTGACAAGCACGCAGTGATTGAGCAGCATATTTTTTGCAGGTCGCACTCACACATCTCTGTCACCAGCGCAATTTTACAATTACGACTACTAGATTACCATGCCATTCTATAATCCCGTGCCCGAAAAATGAATCCGTCTGATATGTACGTGATGATAATGATCATCGCAGGCCCGTACCGGTGCCCTAAGAATTGAGAGATTGATAGTCCGCGACTCCTGAGAGAATGCCGCTCGTATGAGAACATTAGAGATCCCAAGCAGAAATTCCCGAAACCCCACGGCGCTAAATGCAGATACCCATTCTGACCCTTGTTTCATTCACAATTTCCCAGTGCCGCCGCCGAAAGACTGATGAATACTAGCGGTTCCCCTTCAACGCATCGCTGCGCCTTCCGTCATTAAAGATAGTCATCCTCGTCCGGCCCCTCCCTAACCCCGCGGCCCTACAACCCGGACTCGGTTGCAGGTGGTGCTCTCCAGCCCTTCGTGAAGGAGCTCCCGCGTCGTTCACGTGACTCCTCCCTGTATTCCTCCAAGTTCTGAAGAAGACGCACAAAGAGAGGTGTATTCACAACGTCTCCACGCTCGAGTGCGCCCGGCGGTTTTGTGGCCTCTTCCATGTATGCGTTGCTCATGTCCTGTTCCAGATCGACGCTTGGTCGGTTGTAGTACCACTGCCACAGCTTTGTCCTTTCATCTAGGGGGCTCGCTAGGGATGTGGCTAGACTCTGCGTCGTAGGCATGCACCCCGTGAAGAATGGACCTTGGAAATTTTGTGGGGCGGATTCACGATCCCCCGTCACAGTGACAATCTCTTGCCTGTGCTGCATGTAAGGAGGTAGCGGCGCGGGCGCATCGGGCTCGCTGATGCTCAGGTTGGTAGCTGCGTTGTAATCGAACGGCTGCGCAGCTCCCCTTAGGGCCGAGAAAGTTCCATAAGTTCCGTTGGGGTTTGCCACGGTTCGCCCTCTAGGCGGCTGCGGTCTAAGGGGAGTCGGAGCAAGGATCGGGCTATTCGGCGGTATAGCGACAGCCCGCGGAGCAGTAGACATTCCCACGTGGCGAGGAAATGGTGAAGGTCCTCTGGCTAGATTACTGGTCGTATAGTGCGATAGAAACGGATCTGCCAGTACCCCTCCAGACGCCAGTGCATCACCCCGTATTGCTTGAGCTTTCTCCCCATCGGATTCCAGGGGAGCAGAACTAAGTCTGGAACCAGTCTCCACGGCTCTGTTCTCGGGAAACTTGAAGCCAAAATCCATGAATCCGCTTCTACCGACGTTGTTGTCAGATACAGTGCTAGCCCGCTGCACCCTCTCCTTGTGCTCGGCGATGGCCTTGAAGTATTCGATCGAGTCGCGTCTGAATGGAGAGTCTTGCAGTTGAGTCGAGGATAGCAAGCCCTTGATCACGCCCTCTTTGTGAGAATACTGCCCAATATTATCCCATCGGGAGGCCATATGAGACCACTGGTATGCAGACACATCCATGTTGGGGTGAAAGCTGAACGCTATCTCTCCTTCAAAGGAGCCAGCTCTTTGTCCCCCATGATACAAGTTGAGGAGTCGCCCCTGGAAGAGTTCAAGGTATCGTACGGCGATGCTCTCGTATGACTGGCTGCTGTTTTCGTTGCTCATATTGTTCCCGCTGCTCGTATTGGTTCCATTACCCATATTTTTGCCGTTGTTCATACTATAGCTTCTGTCCATTGGTGATGAACGAGACCCGTGTTCGGAAACGGTATACCCTCTTGGAGCATTTCCTTCTGCGGAGAAGTTAGAAACTGGTGATTGAAATTGAGCGAAGGCCTGAATTAACACCACGTGTAGACATACCAACAGCATGGTTAACGATCGGCTGCGGAGTGCCCCCATTAACACTGACTGGATCGCTATCCGTGTACGTCTCACCATATGCGTCGCTCTCGTCATCGGGAAGGTCGCCATGCTCCAGTGGACGAAAGAACCTATTGCCGCCCCGATTCCGGGTAGACGGCTGTCTGGCATATTGAGCTAGGGAGGCAGAGGTGCTGGGCAGATTGTCGCCGTCCACGAGATATTCCATTTCTTTTCGTCGAGTCATGTGCGCGGATGTACTACTCGGTCCGATGCTGCAAAAGCGCTGGTCGAAATGATGGATTTTCGAGCCAGCGACGTCGCAGCCAGATGGAGGAAGGTGCAGAAGGAAGTGTGCCTTCTGCTATTTACTCTGTTCCATTTATTGAACGAGCTAGGTGTGCATGGGAGGGGTTGTGGGAGCTGGTTGATGGTCCTGCGATGGCGAGGCGAGGCGAGGTGTAGCGGCTGGAGTAGAGTGAGATCTGGACTGGTATACAGATGGCGTACGGAGCCCGAGCGGCGAGAGTTAGAGGTTGGAGGGGTGATGAAGGCTACGAGGCACTTTGCTGGCTGGTATCTGTGAGCTTCGGCTCGTGGCGAGCGGCGAAGTTGGCCACAGCCGGATCGCAAGGGGATAGAAGGGAGATATTGGACGGCGACGGCAGCAGAGGGGGAGTCCTCTCACCTAGCTCTTGGAATGTCGCAGCGCGGTGCGGAGGAAGTACAAGCGCTCTTCGGTGCCAGCAGACGAGTGAAGAGGTCGCGGGAGCACAGCAGGCGCCTGCGCGGGCAGGCTGAAGTTGGCGGGAGATGCAAAGACAACCCGTGAGTGTGGCTGGAAGAAAAGGTCTTGAGGTTGGAAGTGAAAGGAAGGATGGTGAAAGTGAATCGGTGAGGCCGTCTACAGACTACCCTCAGGATAGGAAGGCGCGACACCGCTACGGGCCACCACAACACCCAACGAGCGATACCTGTTGCGCACCCTCCCTGCGTCTGTAGTCCCTCTTCTGCCTCTGCCCCTAAAAATGAAGTTCAGAATAGTGAACAAAGTGAAGTGATCATCTGTTGAGGCGGTGGGTGCGAGCAGAGGTCCTGCCGCCCCGCTACGTGATGGAAGGTCGCCATGATGTAATAAGTCCCGCTATCTGCGCATGATTCTTGGAGACTTGGAGACACTGGTGTTGATTTCCATGTGCTTTTTGCCCAACCCACTCTTCTGAGTTTGGGGGCGTACCCTGGCATGGTTCATTCACCAGCCTGCTATCTCTTCTGTTCGTCAGGGTTGCGGTGTGCTGTCGAGGAAATTCGGAGGAATCTTCGGTATGACGTCGGTATGGACTGAAGGACACGAATGCTTTTACAACTATTCTGCCTTCTTTCCCTCTCTTCTCGAAGGTGTTGGCCTTCGTCCCAGCCTATAATGGTGGTTGCTAAGAGTGGACTCGTGCAATATTGCTATAAGAGGCAAATAGAAAGCATAGTGAAGTGACCAAAAAGCCTCGGCTTGGTCATGCTAACTCCAGCATACAATCACGCCATCTGACAGTAGACATGCATCGAATCCATTCATGATTTGTACTTGCAATCTCTTATTGGGACGTACCATCAATTGTGCAACATTATCATGCCGAATAAAGCGACGTGACGTAAAATAATCCGACAGCAAAAGAATCAATAACCCAATGGACCCTGAAGTAATAAAAAAGGTTCTGCATCATGCAAGCACCCTACAACAGTACCAAGTCATTCTTCAAAGTCCGACGTTCGAAGAGAGAAATGGTGCTGATGTAGGAATCAAGAACACAGTGCAGAATTCACCACTTGACTCATTATATACCCTAATTCGGGAATGATGAAATCACTTCATGTGACAATTGACTATACCGATCCAAGGAAAAAGTATTCACAGATTGGGGAATATTGTATCATTCCAACTAGCTCCGGGGTTCCCCGCAATACTGCCCCCTTTTCTCACGTCCGACTCGACTCTCATTCTCTCTAGGGTGAATTACTAATGCCGCATGCGGTGCAACTCCATTGGCTATAGTTCAAGTTCACTAAGAGAGGATGAACTCATCAGATTCAGAGCATCAGGTATCACATGTAGAAAGAGATTATAGTGATGAAGTGATGTTCTTCTCCTTATAACCGCAAAATTATATACTGGAATCATATGCTCAAATATGTCCCTCCTCCATATATGCAAAATATATGCAAAAGATGATCCTCATATACCCGAACCTATGGGGTATTTCAAAGCAGTCGAGAAAAAGAAATACTATATCCGTTATTAATCGGTGGTAAATGTAGGATTTGTTGCAAAATAGGTGGAAGAAAATTCGGACATCCAGGGCACGCCTAACACTGACTTCTTAAAGATTGCTTATATGGTCGGTAAATACTGTCTCCGCAACCCCAAAGCTTGTAGATCGATGATCACGGACGCAATGACACCATGGCTGACATATGCATTATAGCCAATGGTATTTCCTTAACGAAAGATGTCCCATTGGGCTGGCTGGCTGTAAACGGTTCTGATCGACGTTTTGGGTGACTTCATCTTGAACCACGAAGCTCTCCTTCAATTTGAGATGCTTCAAACAAGGGGGCTCATGATTGCAGTACGACGGCAGGCCATTCAGACACCGGTTCCGGCTGGAGTTAATCCCCCCTTCCTCAGCGACGAGATGCGACGGATTCGTGCATTTCCAGTTCCCGCATAAATGGCTGGCATGCCATCGATGGTTGATGATCCCTTCTTTGAACTTTTCAGTAAGTCGGCCGTGAAGGAGCAATGCGATAAACCCAGCGTTGGGGCAGTACTTGTAACTTGTGCCTTCGACGGTGAAGTTCACTTGAATTTCCAACCTCTTTTGTTGGGGGCGGGTTGGGCCTGGGAACAGCCAGCATTGGCTTGGTTGCATGGTGGCCGGCCGCAATCTCGACAGTCTCCTTTTCAAATCTTCCATGTTTTGGGCTGCCCATTTAGAGTAGAACAGAGCCTTTGTCAGAATGTTTTTCTCTTCCTGTTTTTCCTTCTCGAGCTTCCTACCAGAAGTCTCGACCGATATCGTCGAGCCAGTCGAATTCTCGATGACATATTTGTTTACTAGTCCGAAGTCGTCTGTGTCATATAGATCGTCTTCGAAGTCGTCAACCAACTGCGCCTTGGGCTCAGGTTGGCTCGATTTGGGAGTCTCTGGCGAATCCAAGTCGTTGCTGTCCTGGGAAAAGCCTAGCATGGGCAAGCCATCATAGTCTGCATCGGTTCGCTCATCGCTCGAGTATTCTGAGTTTGTGAATGCGGCATTGTCTCTAGGGTTGACAAATGGACTTCCTGATTCAGCTGGAGAGGCTCGGACGGACTTCTCCGGGCTGAACGTAAATCGTGACGTGGTCCTGGTACGGGAAGCGGCGTCGTTAGGGAACAGAGAGTACCTTCTCTTCCTTGATCCGAACTTTTGCTCCTCATCGTAATCCTTGATTCCGGGGGGCGAAAGGGCGTTCTTGCTATAGCTTGCTTTGTCTCCCTTGTACCATGGTCTGACTCTGCTGTATTCTTCCCTGTCTCTGCCATATATTGCTGGTCTTTCCCTGTCATGCCTTGGCTTGTTCCTGTTGTATACCATTGGTCTTTCCCTGTCGTGCCTTGGTTTGTCCCGTCGGTAAACTCTCGGCCTGTCCCTGTCGTACCTTGGCTTGTCCCTTCTATACATCCTCTCTCTTCGTTCTTGGATTACCTGTTCTGCTATCGCCTCGAAGTCTTCCAATTGATCATCATTATCTAGTGGTATGGGTTCACCATGTTGGGTTTTCTGTATGATGTTCCTGGTGACAAATTGCCGGAAAGGAATGGGGTCCTTTTTTGAACGCTGCCCTGAAACAGTGTCTTCGTCGTCTGTGACAATGTTTTCCATGGAGTTCCGCGTCCTTATTTCCGGCCCCCTGTCGTATGGATCATCAGTATCGCTTATGTACCAAGGGCTCCCTGGATCTAGAGAGGAGAATGTCGATTTCATTCTTTCAAATATTAGGTTCGAAAAAGGCCCGAGTCTGCGACCAATTGAGAGAAGGTAAAAGAGATCGGTCTCGTGAAGTTATATAAAAGAACTCCGCAGTGATGATGAGAATGAGGGATGAGCTGTAAAGATGAGGAAAGAGAGGAAAGTTGGGAGATTTCGAAGGAGTGGAGAGGTGAGACAAAGTCGGTCATGAAGCCAAAGGCGGATTGAGGGAGGCAGTCTTCCAGTTGGTAACTGTAGATTTATGAGTTTTGTTCGTAATTAGCTGATATTTCTGAGAGAGTAAGCAAGTTCAATAGATTCCACAGGCACCTCCAAGAGAGTGAACGAGGTAAGTGAGTGTAAATTAGACTGTTGTTCCCGATAGTTCGAAGACAATAAGTTGAGGTCAGTGATTCTCTGTGAGAGTTGTGATCCAGATGAATCAAAAGGTATGTTCTAATCGGGCGAGATTGAAGTGGTGAATTCTGGATAGCTAGTTGGTGTCGAAGAGTTATTTACCAGCCGAATTGTTAGCCTGCCTCGAATTCGAGTAGTGTATCTACACCGACGCATTTTCATGATGAGCGGTGGAAGGCAGGTTAGTAGCTGAGGTAAGAGTGCCCTCTCTTCGCAATCCATGCAACTTCGTCTGCTCTGCTTATAGGGAGAGACTGGCATGGAGAGCCCCCGCCCCTGGTGATAGTGGAGCATGAGTCGAAGTTGCATGGTGCAAACCACATGGCTCGCCTTTCGTCTCAACTTTCTGACTGCCATGGAGCGGCCAAAAGTTCTTGCCATCAGATCTCCACGTCACGTAACGTGTACTTAGGAGCTCCAAGAGCACACCCAGAAAGGAGAAGAGAAGTAAAATGAGGACGAGCACAAAAGATCTGAAAATTGGACGTAACAGACTTGAACAACGGAAGGACATGAGAGCTGGCCAAGCCTCAGCAGTTGATGGCATCATTGATGGCATCCTTGCAGCGGCCCCGAGTTGCGGTTCTACAACAGATCCTTCCCTGCTACAATCAGGAATCCATATGCCGCTGTAGATGAATTCTTGTATGCAAAGCTTCGAAGGACGTTCGAGAAGGCGGGAGAGGAGCGGTTCCTGCAGTGCGACCCCGTGGGACGTCCCCAGACGTCCCCAGCGATAGGGATTCTCTATGTCATCTCTGCAGCTGGAATCCGAGCAGGCCCGAGATCTGGGTCACCCGCGGCGGACAGATGAGGTATAACGAATGGCGTGCTCGAAATATATGAAGCTGTCAGATTGAGTGCGGGTTCCATGCAGGTTTGGTGCAGCTGCCAAAGGATGTGGAATGCTGCACAGACCGACACTGTGGAGAGGTGTGGGAGAAGGCGTGAAGGCGTGGGGAGCTAGCGGCGGGTTCGGGACGATGTTTCGCGCCTTCCGTTTCAGGCGGGCCGCCGGTGGCTAGGCTACAGTGGACAGTAACTAGGTTATTGTCTAAAATAAGAAATTTAGTTAGCAAAGTTAAAACTCTAGAATACTAAAAAGATATATTAATTATTTATACTTTAGAACCTATTTATTAAATTTTAGTTATTGTATATATTTATTTTTAAAAGTTTTTATTTCTAGTTTTTTATTTAAACTCTAACGTATTCTATTACTAAGTAGCCTACTTTACTAAGTAGCTTAAATTTTTTTAGCAAGCAATACTACAACTATATATTACAAATTATTATTACTATTAAAAAAAAACTTTAGTATACTATACTTTTATCTAACTTAGAAAATACTTTTGTATTTTTTTTGCATATTTACGCGTTGCGCTTAGTTTTGCTATAGTTTCTATAGCGCTATATACCTAGCTACGCTATCTAGTAACTATTTTCTACCTAAGCTTTTTTAGATTGCTAAAGCGCTAAAAAAGCTTTAGTAGCTACTTATACTACTTTTTTATTATACTCTATTATACTACTATACTAGATTTGCTTTTACTTACGTAACTTTTACTAAGTTAGCGCTTCTACTTGCTTTTTAAGCTTAGTAATCTAGAAGCTTATAAGCGTGTTTTAGTATAGTATTAATTCTACTTTTTTAATAAGCTGTAAAAATCTAGTTTTAGTATTAAGTAAACGTTTAATAAAACTATATATAAGCTTTAACTAAAAGCTAAATTTATATAAATTGTTTAAAGTTTTAGAAATCTATAGTACTTATAGTAGTAAAAGTTTTAGTAAAGTGCGTATCTATACTTTAAAGCAATTTAATACTATCTACGCGTTAGTAAAAACTAGTTCTAATACTTTAAAAGCTTTTTAGTAGTTTTACTCTATAAATACGTTAAAAAACGCGTTTTTAAAAGCTAGAAAAAAGCTTTTTTTGTTAATATAAAAAACGCGTTAGTATACTAAGTTTTATATACGTTAAAAGTACTTACGCTTTAATAGTAAAAAGCAAACTATATTAAGTAGCTAGAGTATATACAATAAGTAAAGTAGTATAAAAATAGTAAAAATCTTGTTTTTAAAGTAGTAGTTTTTAAAATTTTAGTTAAAATAGCTTTTATAGCTGTCTAAAATAAGCAGCCTATAGCTACCTACTTAATATAGCTTTATATACGCGTTAAAGTACTTTAACTACTTTAAACTAAGCGTGTTATTTGTTTAGCTATTTTTAGAAACTAAAAGCTTCTAATTACTTAGTATACTTGCTTTTTTATACTATGCAAAAATATAAACGCGTTTTTTATAAATAATAAATAGTAAAGTTGTATACTTAGTAGTATAGATACTTTAGATAACTATAATCTACTTGTAATTGCTTAGCTAGATAAAATTAAGCTTTGTATATTATTTTAAGCCTATAACAACTTTTAGAAACTAAAAGCTTCTAATTACTTAGTATACTTGCTTTTTTATACTATGCAAAAATGTAAACGCGTTTTTTATAAATAATAAATAGTAAAGTTGTATACTTAGTAGTATAGATACTTTAGATAACTATAATCTACTTGTAATTGCTTAGCTAGATAAAATTAAGCTTTGTATATTATTTTAAGCCTATAACAACTTTTATTAACCTAATTATATCTATCTAGAATCTAGTTTTATTAAAGTTGTATATATTGTTGTTATAGATACTATACTTAGCTTTAGTATCTACAACTAGCTTAAACTACGTGCTAACTACTTTAGAATCTTTCTAGAGTATTTTCTACTTATTTTTTGCTTAATTAAAGGCTATTTTAAGCTAATCTAAATGCGTTACAAATCTTTTAGCCTAGTATTTACTTACTAGCGTACTACTACGCATGTTTAACAATTTATTAGCTATATCTTCTACTTTACACAGCTAGAGCGCAAATCTTTGCAAATTAAAGTTAAAAATATATTAAACAAGCGTTTTTTCTTTAGTTGTAGTAAGCTTCTAGCAATTAGGCTAGCAATTAGCATGCGCAAAGGTTCTATTAATTGTTGTATTAACATTTGTTAGAGTATGCTATATGCTTTAGCAGCGTGTTATAGACTTAAAAATTAGCTGTTTTAGTATGCCTAGAAAGCAAGCTTAATTTAGCTTTTTTTTTAGGCGTTATTTCTCTATAAGTGTTAAAGCATTGCGCGTTATAGTTGTAGTATTGCTTGCTAAAAAATTTTAAGCTACTTAGTAAAGTAAGCTACTTAGTAATAGAATACGTTATCTATGTATAGTTATCTATATAGCTTTCTAAGTCTATTCTATTACAAAAGCAAAGCAATAGTTAGTACTTAAAAAAAAAGCTTTAAATATAACAAAAAGCAAGCTTAAAAGTTAAAGTATAAAAAAAAATAGTATTATAACCTAAAAAAGTTAGGCTTTATCTAACTAAAGTTACTTTTAGTTAAGTAAAAAAAGTTATAAAGTATACTTTTAGCTATTTAAAGTAGGTTTAAATAATATTGCTTAGTTTTATATACTTGTACTTTTATAAAATATAGTATAGAAAAAGTTACGTAATTATATAGAATATTTTTATAGCTTTTAGTAATTCTATAAAGTATAACGTATTCTATTACTAAGTAGCTTACTTTACTAAGTAGCTTAAAATTTTTTAGCAAGCAATACTACAACTATAACGCGCAATGCTTTAATACTTATAGAAAGATAACGCCTAAAAAGAAAGCTAAATTAAGCTTGCTTTCTAAGTATACTAAAACAGCTAATTTTTAAGCCTATAAAGCGCTGCTAAAGTATATAGCGTACTCTAACAAATATTAACATAATAATATAATAGAACTTTTGCACGCACTAATTGCTAGCTTAATTGCTAGAAGCTTACTACAACTAAAGAAGAAACGCTTGTTTAATATATTTTTAACTTTAATTTGCAAGAATTTGCGCTCTAGCTATGTAAGGTAGAAAATATAGCTAATAAATTGTTAGATATGCGTTGTAGTACGCTAGTAGGCAAATGCTAAGCTAAAAGATTTGTAACGCGTTTAGAACAGCTTAAAATAGCCTTTAATTAAGTAAAAAATAGGCAGAAGATACTCTAGAAAGATTCTAAAGTAGTTAGTACGTAGTTTAAGCTAGTTGTAGATACTAAAGCTAAGTATAGTATCTATAACAACAATATATACAACTTTAATAAGACTAGGTTCTAGATAGATATAATTAAGTTAATAAAAGTTGTTACAAGCTTAAAAAAACGTACAAAGCCTAATCTTATCTAGCTAGGCAATTGCAAGTAGGTTATAGTTATCTAGAGTATCTACGCTGCTAGGTATACAACTCTACTATTTATTATCTACAAAAAACGCGTTTACATTTTTGCATAGTATAAAAAAGCAAGTATACTAAGTAATTAGAAGCTTTTAGTCTCTAAAAACAGCTAAACAAACAACGCGCTTAGTCTATAGTAGTTAAAGCATTTTAACGCGTATATAATGCTGTATTAAGTAGGTAGCTATAGGCTACTTATTTTAGACAGCTATAAAAGCTATTTTAACTAGAATTTTAAAAACTACTACTTTAAAAACAAGATTTTTACTATCTATATACTACTTTACTTATTGTATATACTCTAGCTACTTAACATAGTCTACTTTTTACTATTAAAGTATAAGTACTTTTAACGCGTATAAAACTTAGCATGCTAACGCGTTTTTTATATTAATAAAAAAGGCTTTTTTCTAGCCTTTAAAGACGCGTTTTTTAATATATTTATAGAGTAGAACTACTAAAAAGCTTTTAAAGCATTAGAACTAGTTTCTACTAACGCGTAGGTAGTATTAAATTGCTTTAAAGTATAGATACGCACTTTGCTAGAACCTTTACTACTATAGGCACTATAAATTTCTAAAACTTTAAGCAATTTGTATAAATTTAGCTTTTAGTTAAAGCTTGTATACTATTCTATTAAGCGTTTACTTAACGCTAAAACTAGGTTTTTACAGCTTATTAAAAAAGTAGAATTAATACTATACTAGAACGCGCTTATAAGCTTCTAGATTACTAAGCTTAAAAAGTAAGTAGAAGCGCTAACTTAGTAAAAGTTGCGCAAGCAAAAGCAAATCTAGTATAGTAGTATAATAGAGTATAGCAAAAAAGTAGTATAAATAGCTACTAAAGCCTTTTTAGCGCTTTAGCAATCTAAAAAAGCTTAAGTAGAAAATAGTTACTAGATAGCGCAGCTAGGTATATAGCGCTATAGAAACTATAGCAAAACTAGGCACAATACACAAACGTGTAAAAAAAATACAAAAGTGTTTTCTAAGTTAAATAGAAGTATAGTATACTAAAGTTTTTTTTTTAATAGTAATAATAATTTGTAATATATAGTTGTAGTATTGCTTGCTAAAAAATTTTAAGCTACTTAGTAAAGTAGGCTACTTAGTAATAGAATACGTTATAGTATATATTTTAATACTTTTTACTTTTTAAACTTTTTTTAAATTATATAATATACTACTATTACAAAGTAAGTTTTCTATATATAATTTAATAGAAACTTATATAATATTTTTTTTATAAAATAGTAATATAAGTTCTATTTAATATAGTAATAAATTAATAACTTTATAACTACTTTTAAAAACGTAATAATAAACTATATATATAAGTTAATAATTTATTATTATATAATAAACTTGTATCTAAATACTAAGTATAATTTTTAGTATTAACGTAAACTATTACTAAAACAGCTATATTACTAAAATAGCTAATTTTCTTTAGCGCAACTAACATTACAATAAACGCAAAATGTTTTAACAACCTAACGCAATTTTAATTAAATAGAAAAGTAGAATTAATCTTGCGCTACAGGCCTACAAATCTAGCTAATTTTAAAGCCTACAACGTGCTGCTGCAGCTTTTAACGTTACATATTAGAAGCTTTCTAATTAGCTTAAAAAAATTACGTTTCGCTCTACTATACAACCTAATTGCCTAAAGTTTATGTAATAGCTGCGCAAAGCTTGCAGATGCCTAGTAACAGTTTGGATTTAATAAGGCTCCAAAGGGTTTAGATAATAGGTCTCTATGCTATCCCCTTTAGAGCAGAACAACTATCTACCGGTCTATTTTGCTTCTTTAAGGCAGAACCGCCCTAGATCTTATCTAGGTAAAGCTACCTAGGCACTAGCCTATTACAATACCCTCCTCCTAGCCTTAAAGGTCTTCCTCAAGGCGTATCTTAGCAGAAGCCTTGCAGCAGCTAGCTGCAAGTATTGCGCACGTCTTTTGTGTACTTAATCTATTAATCTAGCGCTTCTGTTTCCTTAAACAATTAAGATAGCTTCTATGTAGTTTTAGCATACTCTACCTATTTTACTTTGTACTATACTTAGCGCCCTCTACTCCTTTAAGTAACTCTCTCTGCAACAATATCCTCTACTGCCTATTCTAGTTCGCTATTAACTACAATAGCTTCGGGCTGCGAGTTATTATTTAGCTAGCTTAGCAGTAGATTGTTAGCAGCTAGCTGCAATTAATTAATATAGAATATGTTGTAGGGGCTAGGCAGTGTATTAAGGCGCATAGAATGCGTACCAATTACTTTAGTAACTGTGTATTTAGCGTTCTTCTAGTCAAGCTTCTTGTTTAGCTGTTAAGTTTTAAAGTGTTTCCCTAGGGCTAGCTACACCTTGTCTCCTACTCTTAGTTGCTAAAGCACCTGCTAGCGTTAATTTGCCTGCTTTTTTTGCTTTTGCTAAGCTTTAGCTATTAAGGCTTAGGCTAGCTTAAATACTCTCTTAAACTTCTTAACAATTGCTTTAGCAGCCTTTTCTTCTAATTGTTTATTAGCAGCGTAATTTAGGCTTTGTTAAGGGGCTAAGAGCTGTACAGGATCTACGTAGTAGCTATGCTAGAGGAAGAACAGGCTTACTCCTGTTAACGCAGCTTGTCTTAATTAGATAGCTATTATAGCCATGCCTAGAAGCTTAGCCTAGTTTCTCTAGTCCTAGTTAACGTACGCCTATAGATAAGCCTCTACTGTACTGTTTATCCTTTTAGTTAATCTATTAGTCTAGAGGTAGAAGGCTGTTAACAGTTGTTGTTTAATCTCTAGAATTTTGCAAAGTCGTTTCTATAGCCTGCTTGTAAACTAACTGCCTTAATCTAATACAATAGCGTTAGGTAGCTAGTAGTACGCTACTACGTGCCTAATAAATGCCTATACAACAGTCTTAGTGTCTATGTTTAGCAGGGGTATTAGCACTATATTCTTGCTTAACTAATTAGTAACTACAAGGAGGATTGTACATCTCTTGCTCTTAGAGAGGTTAGTAATAAAATCTATTAATATTTCCTTCTATATTTAATTAGAGAGTAGTAGAGGCTTAAGCAGGCTATAAATACTATCTTTCTATAGCTTAATCCTGCTACAAACAGCGCAGTTCTAGAGGAAGCGCCTAATATCCTTAAACATTCTAAGCTAGAAGTAATCCCTTGCAATTGCTTAGTAAGTAGCTGCACGTCCTAGGTAGCTGGCTACAGCAGAGGAGTGTACTCTATTGATTAGGCTTGTTTGTAGAGGTTCTAATTGCAGTACCTACTTCTAGTCTCTATAGAGCAGGCATCCCTTCTAATCTACTATATAGTCTGTAATAGATATCTTTAAGCCTAGGCTTAGTAGAACCTATCGCTCTCTATTAAGCACACATTGCTAGATGTTAATATATTGGTTGTTGTTTTCTGTTGCAGCTTGCTACAGTTGTTCTAGCGTTAGAGAGTCTTCTTCTAGAAGGGTTGGAGCAGTGCTAGGATTTGTACTGTTGTTGCTATCTGCAGCAGTATTAGTATCTGTATTAGTGTTAGCATTAGTGTTAGCATTAGTGTTGGCATAAGTGCTAAGTGCTACAGATTAAAACGTGATTACATCGCCCTTATCTTCGTTGTCTGTAGTTAGCGAAGTAGACGTTGTTAGCTTAAATAGTTGCTTGTAACAATGCTGTATACAATTGTTAGAGGCGTCTTAAGGCATATCTTGTTTGCGCTAGAATAGAGCATTAGCTTAGGAGTTCTCCTTTCTAGGTTAATAAGCAATCTCTACATTGTAGCGTCCTAGAAGAAGAGACTATTGCATTTGTCTTTTGTTAAGCATCCTTAGCTTTGTAAAATACTCTAGATTCTTGTAATCTGTAATAATAGTAAACTTCTTAACTAATTGTAGCTTAGCGTTCTATTTCTATAGGCACTATACTATAGCAAGTAACTCCTTGTTGTAGATTTTGTAGTTGCACTTATATACGTTTATCTTCTATAAAAAGTAGGCTACTAGCTATAGTAAACCTTAATTGTTGTACTATAAAAGACACTCTGCTATTGCATATCTAGAGGCGTTAGTTTCAAGTACTGTCTTCTTCTTAGAGTTAAATTAGGCTAGGACTAGCTCTATAACAAAAATATCTTTAAGCGTGTTAAAGGCCTTCTGTTTAATAGAAGTCTATTAAAAGAGTACGTTGCCTGTAAGTTGTGTAAGAAGTGCTACAAGCTCTAAAAATCTATAGATAAACTGCTAATAGAAGTTAGCAAAGCCTAAAAAGCTTTGCACGCCTTTAACAGTCTTAGGGGCCTCCTATTCCTTAATAGCTTTAATCTTCTTAGGGTCTATGCGCAAGCCTTTGCCTGCATTAATAATAAAGCCTAGGTATTTTGTTAACTTAACTTTAAATTTGCACTTCCTAATATCTAGTAGGAGGCCTGCTTTGCCTAGCGCCTCGAGCACTAGGTTAACCTAGCTTTAGTGCTTAGCTAAGGAGCCGTTTGTGTATATAAGTACGTTATCAAGGTAGGCTGTACAGAAGTCGTTAAGATACTTGCGCAAGGCCTAGTTAATATATCTCTAAAAGGTACTAGGCGCGTTTGCTAAGCTAAAGGAAGTAACTAGCTATTTGTACAGCCTAAACTAAGTGCAAAAGGCTGTCTTCTATTTATCTCTAGCGTAGATCTAAATCTTGTAGAAGGCAGCTAAGACGTTAAGCTTTGTAAACTACTAAGCTTTGCTAAGGTTGTTTAGAGTCTTCTAGATTAGCAGTAGCAGGTATTAGTCCTTTTAGGTAATAGCGTTAAAAGCTCTATAGTCTACGCAAAAGCAGAGGCTGCTACCTAGTTTCTTTGCAAAGAGGACTAGTGCAGCTGCTAGCGAATTACTTGCGTAGATCTATCTCTTTTTAAGCAGTAACGTAAGTTCTTTCTATAATACTAGTAGCTTTCCTTTGCTTATGTTGTACAATAGGCCCTATAGCACCTCTAGATCCTTTCTGTCCTTTTAAACCAAGTCGATTTAGTAGTTAATATTAGGTCCTTAGAGTAGTAGCATCTTTAATGCAGTTTTTAGGTTAAATATCCACCTGTAATAAGCGTACTAGGTTAGCAACAGCTCTTTAAAGTCTATTGTTAATTTTAGCGCCAAGGCTTTTTTAATATCTGCTAGTAAAGCTGCAAAGACAATAGACTAGTTCTTCTTTGCAGCTTAGAGGTAGTAACTATATGCTGCAGCGCTAATCTTTTGCAGAGGTACGTAGCCCTGTAGAGTAGAGATAGGTTCCCCCTCTTTGCTTTAAATCTAAATCTGTTAGCGCGTTAAATAAATGTAGATTAAGCGCTTAGCTAGCGCAATTGTAACCTGCAGCCAATTTATCTAAGGCTGCCTAAGGATTAGATCAAACCCTATGCTGTTAGTAGCAACGTAGGCCTATCTAGTGTCCTTGAATCCTTTAATATTAGCAGTGTACTAAGCTACCTGCGTTATTACGCCTTTGCTAGCTATGCCTAGCAGTCGTTAGAGAGTAATATCAATGCACAGCAAGCCTGCGGCCTTTGCTAGTAAGGGTAAAACTAGAGCATTTGCAAGCGTGCTAGAATCAATTATGCAGGAGGCGTAGGTAGTTTAATTAACTAACGCGTGTACGCTAATAGCCTCCCTATCTATATGCTAGCTTTTAAACTTCTTCTACTCCTTAAGAGCTTGCCTGTAGGTTGCAGGTAGCTCCTATTAGTAACTTTTAATAGAAGCTACTTTTTTTCTAAATCTAATTTGCTAGTAGGCTTGTTCTCAAGCAACAGTAGTAGAGATGCCTAAGCAGCAGTAGCTCTTGCTAACTTTATAGGCAACAGGCAGTTAGCTAGTAGGTAAAGGCACTTCTAGATGTAGTAGCCTTCTGCTCTGCAGCGCATACACAGCTAATTAGCTTGCTAGCGCTAAATCTCCTCCTCTAGCACCTATTTAGCTTGCCTCTGTTCTGTGCTACCCTAGTTACTCCTTGTAGGTTGCTAGTCTATCTATTCTAGAGACGCTAGCCTGTTGCAATCAAGCAATTAACGCTTTTTGTGTAGGTTAAGGCTAGCTGCTAATTAGCTGTAGGGCCTTGCAGTCTAACTATTTAAGCTTACTTAGAATAGGTTATCTAACGTTCTAATAACTTTATTAACAAAATCGCTAAAGTTAAAGCTCTTATCTACTGTAGCTATGCTCTTTTAAAGTTTAGTGTTAAAGCTCCTTAAAAACTAATTCTTTTTGCTTGCATCTCTAAAGGTCTCTCTACTCTAAAGTATTAAGCGGTTGAACTCTATGTAATAATCTTTTATAGCCTTCTTTCCTTGCTTTAAGCTGTTTAGCTAATCAAGTGCTTAGGCTTTTAGATAGGGGTTATTAAACTGCTAGTCTAGAAATGCCTACATTTTGTTAATAGAAGAGGATTTAGTATAGGTTTTGCACTAAGGAAGGACTACGCTAGCAGCGTAATCCTTTATCCTTTCTATTAGGTACTTAATCTTATATTGCTCTAACCTGCTGCTAAAGTTGTTGCAAAGCTTTGCTTTTGCTTTAAACTAGAAGGCTAAGTATTTTGTATAGTTTCTATTAAAAGGTTCTAGGTTAGGGAACTTAGCTTGCTTTTTAGTAGTAACTAGTAGTGTTTTAGAGTGCAGTAGCTCCTAGCTAGGTAGTGTTGTAGTAGCAGCCTTTTAACCCTCTAACGCTTCTATTCTGCTTATTATCTGCTTTATTATTTCTATTATTATTGTAGAAGGATCTAATTGTCCTGCTAGTTGATCCTTCGCCTGTATCTAAGTTTTAATCTAACTTACTGTTGCTTTAATAGCCTAAACTAGCTATTGCTCTTTAGCTAGTATCTCTTGTATGCTAGCAGCAACTTAGTTATATAACTATCCTCCTTCTAGTTTTCTAATAGCGTAGGCTGTTATGTTATTAATTAAGTAGCCTTCTATTCCTGTATCCCTTATGTATGCCTGCAGCTTAGCGCGTACAGGGCTTCTACTTAGTATCTTAATTGCTTGATCTGTTAATTGCTTAATTCTTAATGTAGCCTACTCCTTGTACAATAGGGACAGGTAGAGCTTCTAATGTAGGCTTAGGCAAGCGTTCTACTACTAGGGTCCCTACTCTAGCTCTGTTTCTATAACGATAGGATACTACACTAGCTAGTAGACTCTCCTTTTGCTTAGGCAGGCGTTCTACTACTAGAGTCCCTGCACTAGCGTATAATAGGGGTAATTAAATCCAAATGTAATAGCCGCGCAAAGCTTGCAGATGCCTAGTAACAGTTTAGATTTAATAAGGCTCTAAAGAGTTTGGATAATAGGTCTCTATGCTATCCCCTTTAGAGCAGAACAACTATCTACTAGTCTATCTTGCCTCCTTAAGGCAGAACCGCCCTAGATTTTATCTAGGTAAAGCTACCTAGGCACTAGCCTATTACAGTTTACTACAACTAAAAAAAAAACACTTGTCTAATATATTTTTAACTTTAATTTGTAAAAATTTACGCTCTAGCTATATAAAGTAGAAAATATAGCTAATAAATTGTTAGAAGTGCGTAGTAGTACGCTAGTAGGCAAATGCTAGGCTAAAAGATTTGTAACGCGTTTAAAACAGCTTAAAATAGCCTTTAATTAAGCAAAAAATAGGCAGAGAATACTCTAGAAAAATTCTAAGGTAATTAGCGCGTAGTTTAAGCTAGTTGCAGATACTAAAGCTAAGTATAGTGTTTATAACAACAATATACACAACTTTAACAAGACTAGGTTCTAGATAGGTATAATTAGTTTAATAAAGGTTGTTACAAGCTTAGAAAAATATACAAGGCCTAATTTTATCTAGCTAAGCAATTGCAAGTAGGTTATAGTTATCTAGAGTATTTGCGCTACTAAGTATACAACTCTACTATTTATTATCTATAAAGAACGCGTTTATATCTCTATATAGTACAAAAAGGCAAGTATACTAGAAAATTAAAAGCTTTTAGTTTCTAAAAACAGCTAGACAAACAACACGCTTAGTTTTAAGTAGTTAAAGCACTTTAACGTGTATACAAAACTACGTTAAGTAGGTAGCTATAGGCTGCTTGTTTTAGACAGCTATAAAAGCTATTTTAACTAGAATTTTAAAAACTATTGCTTTAAAAATAAGATTCTATAAAGGTTTAATAGATAATAGTATATTTTCTATAGATTTTAGTTAGTTTTTAGAAATAAGCAATAGAGTTCTATGCACAAGTAGTTAATATTAAAACAGCAAGTAGAATTTTTCTAAAAAGAATATTGTATTAAAAACTAAGTATACTATATAGAGTACTTGTTAAAATTAAATACAATGTGCTATAAAAGCCTATTGTCTTTTTCTATATACGTAGATAATTGCTTTAATTACTACAATTACAATAATTAATATATAAGTGCCTAGGTATGTTTGCTTAAAGCTAAGTAATCTATTTTTGTCTAATTACTACGCTTACTATAATTACTATAATTACCTTTGCTTATTACGTAATCTTTATAGCGTAGTTGTGTTGTTTTTATCTTTTTATGCAACTTCTATTAGTAGTCTATAAATGCTATAACTGCGTCTAGTTCTAGTAATGCTATTTGTAACAGATTTTTACTATTTATATACTACTTTACTTATTGTATATACTCTAGCTGCTTAACGTAGTCTACTTTTTGCTATTAAAGCGTAAGTACTTTTAACGCGTATAAAACTTAGCACGCTAGCGCGTTTTCTATATTAATAAGAAAGGCTTTTTTCTAGCCTTTTAAAACGCGTTTTTTAACATGTTTATAGAGTAGAACTATTAAAAAGCTTTTAAAGCATTAGAACTAGTTTTTACTAACGCGCAAGTAGTGCTAGATTGCTTTAATATATAGCTGCGTACTCTACTAAAACTTCTACTACTAGAAACGCTATAGTAGTTAAAAACTCTAAGTAATACGTATAAGTTTAGATTTTAATCTAAGCTTGTAAGTAACTTTTTTATATAGTTACTTTTTACTACTTAGGCTAGCTTTTTTTAGCTTATAAAAAGCGCTAAACTTATACTATACTAAAACGTGCTTTTTTCTACTAAAGTTAATAAGCTATAAAAACAATTAGTAGTAATAACTAAGTGTAAAAAGTGTAAATAAAAGTAGATATAGTATAGTAGAACAATAAACTATAGTATAGTATTAATATAGGTAGCTACTAAAGCATCTAGAGCGTTTTAGCAATTAAAGAAAGCTTGTAGTAGTAGTAATTATAAAACAGCCTAACTAGCTCTACAGCACTATAGAAACTGTAGACAAACTAGACACAATGCTTAAACTTGTAAAAAGAATATAGAAGGATTTTCTAAATCTAATACAAGCACAATGTATATAGGCTTTCTTTTTAATAGTAATTAAAATAAAAGCTTGTAATATAAGTTAGTTGCGCTAAAGAAAAGTAGCTGTTTTAGTAATATAGCTGTTTTAGTAATAGTTTACGTTATATATAAAAATATTTATAAATTTTTTTTTTTAGAAAAAAGCTATATATATAGAAAAGTAAGTATAGAGTTTTAGTTTTTTTACTAACAAAATCTTTATTTTAGACAATTACCTAGTTACTGTCTACTATACTAGGCCCGTGTGGCGGAGCCCGGACAAAGCTTCTTCCGATCTCCACTTCCAACAACAACGCCTACGCCTCCACAACAAGCAGACGACCAGCTCCGCCGCACAACTCACTTGTGTGCAACGTCCTGTTGTTGATAATTTTGGAATCCTCAAACCCGGACAACTATTCACATCCTCGGAAACCATCTCCAGCAATGCGGGCCAAGCAACCGTCAATGCAGCGCCGGGGCTGAGGGTCCCCAGTACAGTTGGCACGCGACGAGCAGCATTCGAACTCCCAACAGCCAGACACAGCACGCGGCGATATTGAAACCCGTGCTTTTTGAGCCTTTAATTCACGAGACCCAGGTTCCATCTTTTCCCGCAAATTGACTACTCCCTGTCGAAGATCCCCCGCCTCCTCAAATCCGCCAATTAGCGAACATGAGCATCCGGAAGTCGATCCCTTTTGCGCCGAATAGATGCCACACCCCTCGCCCCCCGTCGCGTCCATCGACATCCCATGAGATTCACAGCCTGGCCCAACGCGTTGTTTTTCACTGCCCATCTGTCACAATAGGTCTAGGTCCGACATCTAGGTCCGGCTTGTAGGACCAAGCGCCCGGTTGTGAATGGTTGGACAATGCAGCTGTGCTTTGATTATCCCCTGCATTGACCCTCACAGTTTACTACATAACCACGTATCCTGGACCCATTTCATACCTTCCCTTGCACCACTGGCAACGGCAGCAACTTCTTTCATCCTTCCCTTTCTTCCTTCTTATACTACAGAATTAGCTGTGACCAGCTCGAATCTCTCTAATGGCCATGAACAACCTCTTGCTCGCCGCTCTGGCGAGCTCTGCGTCAGCAGTGCGTCTCTTTGCGACCAATTACGCGCCACCCAACAGCGCTCTGGGTTCCATCAGCACCTTGGACTTTGCGCCTGGCTTGGGCCAGGGCCAGAATTCTGCTTCTCTCAAGTCCGTCTCCGCCAACCAAGAATGCGGCAGCGCGCCCACCTGGCTCGACAGGACTCAGGGCGGCGACCTCATCTACTGCGTCGACGAGGGCTGGCAGACCCCCAATGCCTCCATCAACACCTTGCGGATCAGTCCCGATGGCAGTCTCAAGCGCATCGCCAAACTTGACACCATCCAAGGCCCGGTGTCGACTCAATTCTACAACAAGGGTGCCGCCGTCGCCATGGCCCACTATGGCGGTTCTGCCATCAGCACATACAAATTGAGTGCTGACAAGACCACCTTCACTCCGCTCCAGAACTTCACGTTCTCTACTCCCCCTGGCCCCCGCCCTGAACAGGAGGCGTCCCACCCGCATCATGCCGTTCTCGACCCCACCGGCAAGTATCTCATCTTCCCGGATCTCGGGTCTGATGTTGTCCGTGTCTACTGCATCGACCCCAAGACTTCGCTTCTCACCGAGCACCCCTCCATTCAGTTGAAGCCAGCCTATGGCCCACGCCACGCCGTTTTCTGGTCCCCTAGCCGCAAGCCCTCTCCCGCCACGACCTTCCTCTATGTCGTCAACGAGCTGGGCAACCGCCTGACCAGCTACCGCGTCCACTATCTGGCCCAGGGCGGTCTTAACTTCACCGCCCTCGAGGACATCGGCCTCTATGGCAGCAGGGAAACTCCTGTAGGATCACGTGCTGCTGAGATTGTCATCTCCCCGGACAACGAGTTCATCACCACTAGCAACCGGAATGCCACCATCTTCACCATCCCCAACCCAGACCCCACCAACTCCACCAAGATCGGCAGTGACAGCTTGTCCATCTTCAAGCCCGCCGCCGACGGCAAGTTGAAGTTCGTTGACCTGGCTCCCTCCGGTGGCTCGTTCCCGAGGCACTTCAGCTTCAACAAGGACGGATCTCTCGTGGCGGTCGGTAATCAGAATACCTTCACGGTGGATATCTGGAGGCGGGATCGCAAGACCGGAAGGTTTGGCGAGCGGGTTGCTTCGGCTATTAATCTACCTGGCCAGGTCAACAATGTCATCTGGGATGAGAAATAGATGGGGAAAGAGGGAGGAGGTGATGATATACCCCCTGCGAGTGGTTGAATGAGATTCACTTCAGGGCTGGAAGACGGCGCCCATTGGTATATATTGATGACCTTCGTATTCATGACTCTGCAAAACTCTGGTATTGTTTCTTCTGCGCACGTGAAATCTTTGATTCGCCTGTCTCTCCAGAATCAACTCTCCTTCCCCAACCCCACCTCCACATCCCCTCCATCGCCACTCTGCCCACTCCCCCTCCTCTTCTCTTCTTCTTTGTAAATCCTATCAATCCTCTGTCTCGAGTAGTACCTGTACGCCACCATATACAGCCACAGCGCCAGTGTTATTGGGATCGCAATAGCGATGTACCACCACCAATTAGGGCTGATGGTGAACTGAGCGGAGCCGTCGTCACGGGGCTGGGTGTTGAAGAAGCCCATGCCGAAGATGGAGCTGACGAGGGAGGCGGGCAGGAAGATCATGGAGAGGATCTGGATGATGCGCAAGGAAGAAGCGTCTTGGTGAGAGGCACGCGCTATGGTAGCGGATTCGGTGGAGATGGAGATGTTTGTCTGTACGAAGGGATGAGTACGAGTACATCCCGATTCGAGTACGGAGTCCAAGGAGAGAAAATCCAGCAACCGTACGTACCTCAGCATCCCTCTGCGTAACCATAGCAAAGCACTCGCTGACCCCAATCTTGCTCCTTTCCAGATACAACCCACTATACGTCCCAATCAACTTGACATCCTTGGTCAAGTTCTCAAACGCATCTCCCAACACGCGCTGCGCATCCCTCATCTCCAGCAACCTCTTCTCTCCCTCCACCCCATCCCCCTCCCCCTGCCCCATCCCCTCCACCAACCACCCATTAAACCACGCGCACTGCCTCGCCAAATGCGCAATCGTCTCCGCCAGAATGTCGTAATCCGTCGCGACCTGATGAATCTGCCTCGACAGCGCAAGAAACGCCTTGCTCCTCTCCGTGTAATCCTCCGTGGTCTGCAGCGTATTCACCTTGCCCTCCCACGCGTACAGCGGGTCCGAGAAGAACTGTAGGAAGTCGTACGCGTGCATCACCAGGTGCTCCGCCAGGAACGCGTGCAGCAGCATCGGGTGCTGCCGCAGGGACAAGCCGGCGCGGCCGGTGAACGCGTCGTAGAACTTCTGCTTGATGTGCGGTGGGCAGCGCAGGATTACGAACGTCGCGGTGCCGCGGGCGTCGGCTGCGGTGGAGGAGGACGGCGTGTAGGACGACCAGACGCACATGCGTTGCCAGTTTACGACTAGCCGTGAGCGGTCGAAGCGGGTGCCTTGGTAGTCGGAGTGGGTGCGGATGACGGCGGAGTACCAGATCTCTAGAGGAATGAGAGGACAGGTCAGTTGATGTGCGTGAAGGAGATTGTGTTGGGGGAAGAAGGCCTACCGTGACGTGCCAGGTCGCGGGTTCCTGGGAAGTGATGGACGGCTCGGCCGGGCATGTGTTGACGGGTGAGGAAATCGGCGAAGCGTGGAGTGATGTCGTACGTGTCGAAGATTTGCTCAAACACGGCCGATTCAATGGGAAGTCTCTCCGGGTCTTGCTCCCAGCCTTCGATGAAGCTAGCAGCCCATGGTTAAGAAGTTGCATTTGGCTTTGAAATATCGGGTGGCACTCACATAGCCCGCGTTCTGACATCCTTTCTAATTGCAGGATGGTCCGTCTTCTTGCGTCAGAGCCATATCTGGCACGTATATTGGAAGTGTTCTGGAAGTGTTACCTGGATCGCCTCGCGCAGCTCGCCATCACGAACATTGGAGCGCACCGTACCACCGCCTTCAGCATCGACCTCGAAGATATCCGCCTCGCTGTATGTAGAGAAATAATGATTACCCTTGTCAGCAAAGGCATGTGCTCGCGTCGCTTTACAGATCAGGTCGTCGATCACGTTTTCCCCACCCCGGAGTGGAGGACGTGAACGAGAAGGCTGCGACATTGTCGTCTGCGACAAGTAATGTCCATATGCAGTTCTCGATTCCCCGAGTGCGAAAGCAGGAATGATATATCCACCCAGCCTACATATTCGTGGCTTTGGACAGCCAGCACGATTGGGCGCAGGAAGTCAGCGCAAACCGCCTCACGGCGTCCAGAATCCCATCCTCCAGCATCCATAATCAGAAAATGGGGGCTGCAGGCGAACCTCACCCGTCCTTGACCATCTCTCTGGGACTACGTCCGACACAATCGTATTCGCCATTGGCTCGTAATAGATCCTTGCTGCATTCAGCCTTGTCCTCTTCAGCTCGGCTGCGGGAAAGGCGAAACGACGCCCAGCGCTTCATCTGCCGTGCGGGGCGGTGCTGGAGAGAGTCTCATTGCTTTCTTTTGCGCTCGTGATTCTGTTTCTCGTAATTTCTCTGAGAAAGATATCGCTGTCCGAGATGGATCCGAGTGAAGATATCCTGGTGCAGATTACTGTGGGCGGGAAGCAGTACACCCCGTGGAACTCCAGCTTTCAGATCCCGCAGGGGATCGTCCCTACACCTTCGAATGGCGCCGCATATCTTCCCGCTACATTGATTAACAGCCCAGAAGACGCTGAAGACGAGGAAGCAGGCCAGTTTGCAGCGTCCTTATTTGGACGCCACGATGATGTGTGGAATGAAGGCTTCTTGAAAGGTGTGGCAGCAGCCCTGAAAATGCCCCGCCACCTAGAACTACTCGAATTAATACAGCGTCCGTAGTCCTCCTCGTCGCACGCCCCAACAAGTATGAATTGACCATTAGATATCCCAGCGTCAACATCGTAGAAAAAGTGCCGGTCAAGCAGGCGGCAATAATCTCAAACGGTCCATACCTCATAGACACCGCGTCAGGGAAGGTCCACACAGTAGCGCGACTGTTTGACGAGCCCCTTCACGCGTTCTTGGGCGGCGGGATAAAGTATGATCCGTCTACGAAGAAGTATCGTTCAATTCACATTGATGTAATACAATCCCATCACTGACCTGTTAATCGTTCACTTATACATTGTTCGTAGCGATATCTCGCCCCTTCGCGACTGTACTACGGACGTGACTTTTCTAAGCCGCTCCGAGGCTTGCGATTCGCCGTCAAAGATGTAATTGATATCGCTGGACTGAAGACCAGCAATGGCAGCCGTGGATGGCTAGGTACATATCCTCCTGCCGAGGAGTCCGCGCCGTTTATCCAGCAACTTAGGGATGCGGGTGCTGTTCTCGTCGGCAAACTGAATTGCACCCAGTTTTGCGATGGGCAAGACCCTTCTGAACGGTATATGGCCTCCTCTCAATCGTATGATCTCGTCACTGACTGATATTTCACCAGCTTCGAGGAAGTTTCGCCATTCAACCCAAGAGGAGATGGATACCAAAAGCCCTCTTCTTCCAGTTCGGGCTCCGCTGTTGCAGCGGCGGGATACGAATGGATTGACTTCACTGTAGGCACCGACACAGGCGGGTCGATCCGCCATCCAGCTGGCGTGAATGGTGTTTATGGGATACGCCCGAGCCTCCACAGCGTCGAGACGAGGGGCATGACGGCCTCCAGCTTCATGGACACTGTCGGTACCTTCGCAAGATCAGCCAGGCTGCTCCAGATAGCCCAGCGTGCCATGTCCACCCCATCCTACCAGAGCCCCCCACGCGAGGTATCAGACGTCCGCTTCAAACTCCTCTACCCCGTCCGCGCCATAGACGCAAAACCAGACACACACCCTCGCTGGTTCCCACACCCAGACTCCCCACAGGCCCAACCCAATGACCCCTACTCAAAAGCCGAGTCCCTCTTCGACTCCTTCATCCTCAACCTAGAATCCCACCTCAACACCCGCCGCCACGTCTTCAACCTCGACGACCTCTGGCGCCAAACGCACCCAGCATCCATGTCCCCGGACCTCGCGAAAGCCACAAGCTCCATCTACCAGACCCTAGTCTACCACGAGACCGCCACAAAAGTCATCGCCCCCTTCATCGCAAAGCACCGCGACCTCCACGACGGACGAACCCCGTACATCGAGCCCATCTCACGCCAACGCTTCGCCTACGGCTCCCACGTCACGGAGGAAGCCTACGACAAGGCCGTTCAAGATTTCCACGCTTACAAAGACTGGCTGCTGAACACGCTCTTCGCAACCTCCCCCTCTCCATCCCAAGAACCAAAAAAAGAAGAAAACGAAATCCCAATCCTAGTCTTCCCGCAGACCTGGGGCCTACCGTCCTACCGCAACGAGTCCAAACCCGCCCCAGCCCCAAAGGAAGGCGAAAGCGAGGAATCCTCAGAGCAGATCTTCTGGCACGGCTTCTCCGTCTACTCGATCAGCTACGCCAGTGGATGCCCGGACATCACGGTGCCTGTCGGCGAGGTGCCGTATCAGTCGCGCATCACGGGGCAGGAGGAGTGGCTGCCTGCCTCGGTGTCGGTGTTGGGCCCGCCGGGGACGGATCGGTTGCTGGGGGAGGTGTTGTGTGGGTTGGAGGCGAGCGAGGTGCTGAATCCTGTAGAGGTGGGGAGGAGGTTGTATAAAGAGTGGTAGTGGCCTGCGACCTGCGTGATAGAGAAAAGTGTGACGAACGCTCTGCGAAACTGACTGTCTAGTGCTCCTTCAGAGAAGATAGAGCATGGTCAAAAGGCTCTGTCGAGTCCGCCTTCTTAACCTACCTGATGAACAAAAAGTAAAGCGACATGTGGGTGTCTTTATTAGTACTGAAGCCTAAACGGTCCCTTTCCAAGCTGAGCTGAGCTGTGAGGGACCTTACGACGAGGCAAACTGCTAGAGCTTAGGGTCGAACCATACTTGTCCAAATGCAAACATGAAATATCACCGTCCTATCACAATGGAAACTCAAGATTGGGATATCAAATTGTATTACTTCCTATTGAAAGTCCGAGAGAACTGAAGCCTAGAGAGTCCTATCCACAGAAAAGTACATGCCCCATGGGATCCGTGTAATCGTTCACCCGATCACCGCTCTTTTAGACGCCAGCAATGAGTTCAAAACCCGCCACAGAATGACGAGGGCAAAAAAGGAAAATGACATGACACATGAAGAGGGGTCCAAACCACCAGCGAGGGTCAGTTGATCTAGTCAACCTCCTCCATGGCGCTCTCGCCAGCCTCTGCGGCGGCAGGCACCTCTTCGGCCTTGGCCTCCTGCTCAGCCTCAACCTCCTCGTCGACGTTCAAGCCCAAAGAGACAAGCTTGTGGATGCGCTCAGCATACTGCACAGGCTCGTCAATGGTGAAGCCGGAAACGAGAAGGGAGGTCTCGAAGAGCAGAAGGGTGATGGACTTGACGGTGCGGTCGTCCTCACCATCGGCCTCAACCTTGCGCTTGAGCTCCTTGATGATGGGCGACTTGGGCGAGATCTCGAAGGTCTTCTTGGAAGACATGTACGAGCTCATGGAGGTGTCGCGAAGAGCCTGAGCCTTCATGATGCGCTCCATGTTGGCGGACCAACCGAACTGACCAGTGCGGATAGCGCAAGGGGAGCCGGTAAGCTTGTGGCTGACGACGACCTTCTCGACGCGGTCACCCAGGACGTTCTTGAGGCTCTTAGCAAGACCCTCGAACTCCTTCTCCTCCTCTTCGCGCTTCTTCTTCTCCTCCTCAGTCTCCTCAAGCTCGAAGTCCTTGGTGATGTCGACGAGCTTCTTGCCATCAAACTCCTTGAGCTGAGTCATGGCATACTCGTCGATGGGGTCGACAAGGAAGAGAACCTCGAAGCCCTTGTCCTTCAGAGCATCCAGGAAGGGAGACTTCTGGACGGCCTTGAGAGACTCGCCGGTGATGTAGTACATCTGCTTCTGGTGCTCGGGCATGCGGGTGACGTAGTCAGTGAGAGAAGTGGTCTCATCACCAGACTTGGTGGAGTTGAACCGGAGGAGCTTGGCCAAAGCCTGGCGGTTCTGGGAATCCTCGTGGATACCGAGCTTGATGTTCTTGCTGAAAGCAGAGTAGAACTTGTCGAACTGCTCACGGTCCTCGGCGATCTCGTTGAAGAGCTCGAGGGTCTTCTTGACAATGTTCTTGCGGATGACCTTCATGATCTTGTTCTGCTGGAGAGTCTCACGGGACAGGTTGAGAGGAAGATCCTCGGAGTCGACGACGCCCTTGATGAAGCTGAGCCACTCGGGAATGAGGTCGGTGGCATCGTCAGTGATGAAGACACGGCGGACGTAGAGCTTGATGTTGTTCTTGGTCTTCTTGCTCTCGAAGAGGTCGAAAGGTGCACGCTTGGGAACGAAGAGGATGGCACGGAACTCCAGCTGACCCTCAACGGAGAAGTGTTTGACGGCGAGGTGATCCTCCCAGTCATTGGACAGAGACTTGTAGAATGCACCATACTCCTCCTGAGAGATGTCCTGAGGGTTCCGGGTCCAGATGGGCTTGGTCTTGTTGAGCTCCTCCTCCTCGACCTTGGTCTCCTTGACCTTCTTGGTCTTCTTCTTCTTCTCTTCCTCCTCGTCTTCGACCTCCTCGACCTTGGGCTTCTTCTCCTCACCCTCCTCGGTGGTCTCGGCCTCTTCCTCCTCGACCTCCTTCTCGGTCTCCTTGAGGACGTGGAGGTAGATGGGGTAGGAGATGAACTCGGAGTGCTTCTTGACAACCTCCTTGATCTTGCTCTCGTTCAGGTAGTCGGTCTGCTCGTCCTTGAGGTGGAGGATGATCTTGGTGCCGCGGCCAAGAGGCTCACCCTCGGTATCCTCGGTGATCTTGAAGGTACCGCCGGCGCTCGACTCCCAGACGTACTGCTCGTCATCGTTGTTCTTGGAGACGACGGTGACGCGGTCTGCGACCAGGTAGGCAGAGTAGAAACCAACACCGAACTGACCGATCATGGAGATGTCAGCACCAGCGGTCAACGCCTCCATGAATTGCTTGGTGCCTGAGCGGGCAATGGTGCCGAGGTTGTTGATGAGATCAGCCTTGGTCATGCCAATACCCGTGTCGCGGATCGTCAGGGTCTTTGCCTCCTTGTTGGGAATGATGTCGATGCGGAGGTCCTTGCCGCTGTCGAGCTTGCTCGGGTCTGACAGGGACTCATATCGGATCTTGTCGAGGGCATCGGAAGCGTTGGAGATGAGTTCCCGTAGGAAGATCTCTTTGTTGGAGTAGACGGTGTTGATGATAAGGCCGAGAAGCTGAGAGATCTCGGCCTGGAACTCGAAAGTCTCTGATGCCATGGTGTGCGGTGTGGTATGAGGGTATATGGGGGTGTGGCGAGCTGGAAAGATAAATGTTAGCGGTTTGTAGGAGAGATATGGCGGCAGAAGTAAAGCAATGGACGATACGACGCTTCCTCTGTCCCACAACACTGCTTCCTGGGTGGGAAGGCTGTGAAGGGCCGGGCAATTCACTGGCGGGGAAGGCGCTGAGGACGAGCTGGCGAGACTTACAGAGAAGTGGATTCCTAAAAGGCTCTATAGCTCAAGCGAGGGGTATAAAAGCTTAGAGAGCACGCGGACGAAGTTGTCTGCAGCTGGAGAATGCCGAAAAGCGTAACTGTTGAGAGATGGGGAGAGGACGTGGAGAGAATTTGAGGCCTGGGTAGCTATATACTGGCGCCCGCAGCTCGAGAATCTTCTAGACAGTCCCGCAGAATCGCGGCGAACGGCTGCCCCCCGCCAATCAGCGCTCCTGCCGCACGGCCCCACGCGCTTCACCGCCTGCGGCCTGGGCAAACAAATGCCAAGACTCCGTAGTGTGATCACGTGATGAGAACTTTCACCTCTTTCCGATGCGGCTGAACGCAAGATGAGGAAAAGTCAGGCACAGGCGTTTACTGCTAGTGACCCATTTATTCTAGAGCTTTTGATGATCAGATCTTCTGCCTGTACACATTCTCGCTCCCTGACTCAGATTGCACAGCAGATGTTCCCCATCAAAAGACATATCTGAAGCTCGGATTCTCCTTGTCTGTCAGGTCGTCAAAAGCATGCACCAGCCCGTGATCTCTGGTCTCTTCAACCTGACCGGCCATTGCGTCCTTCATCTTATTCCTTCTCACCAGGTTCCACCTCAAGAAGGCAATAACAATAACCAGGAGCACATAGCATCCCATGTGCGTTGAGAATGCGATGAAGTATCTCGGAGAGTCCCTCGTGAGGAATACCTGCGGTCCAATGGCGTTCCCGACCGACCAGGAGATGAAGTTCATGGCGACAACGGTCGACTTCTTGCTCTGTCCAGCCACATTTCTCGACAAAAGCGACATGGATAAGGTTTGTGCTGCCCAGAAGGAGAGAACGATATAGTAGGATATGAGCAAGCCGACTTGCTGCGCTTTCCCGGTGTTTTTCACCGTCATTAGCACGATTGTGCCCACGAAAGATCTGCGTAAGGCTTTAGCAAACACATCCTAGATATGAAAGAAGGGAACCGTCTTACGGAATCACGTAGAGACCCATGACGAGGAGATTCTGCTCTGTCTTCTTCGCGAGCCAAGTTGAGCTCAGGAGAGTCACAATGATCACCACACCCAAGACCATGGCCAAGAGTTGTGCTTCGAGCGTGCTGAAATGGAATCCCTTGATCACGATCTGGGAGAACGAGCCCAGACCAGACGTCGGTAGAGTAGTGCAGATAGCAATGAGGCAGTAGCACCAGGACTGAGGATCAAGAAGGGCTTCCTTGACCTGATATGGGCGGAACGACTTGTTCTGGATTCCCGTTTGGTTCGAGCGCACACGCTCTACCAGCAGCTTCTTGTCCTCTTCGGAGAAGCATTTCGCGCGCATGGGACTGTCTACCGGTACTGATCAGAACAGTTCGTGCCCAATGGAGATCAAGACTTACCAGGGAGCCACCACAAGACGAACAAGCCCCAAAGAAACGAGAAAGAGCCATAGGCAAGGAATATGGCTTGCCAGCTTCGAAGTGGACTGGGAGGACTCTGGATGAGAGTGAAGCAGTATGCCAGGAGACCACCGACAATCTGTTGACCCCCATTCATCACGTACCATAACGATATGATAACCGGTTGCTCCGATCGTTTATACCACATCGAACTTAGGAGCAGGAAACTGGGTTGGCATACGGCTTCAAAAGTCCCGAGCAGGGTCCTCACTGCTACCAGAGAAGGGAAATTCCAGCACACCGCGTGCAACGCAAGCGTAACCGACCATGCTAGGATGTTGATACCCAGATACTTAGCAATCGGTACTCGTTGGAGGATCCAATTCGTTGGATACTGTCATATTTCCTGTTAAGGTCTCATCAATCCACGCAACATGAGGACGCACCTCGACTACGAGAACGGCAATATAAATACATGTCGTCAACCATCCGAACTACACCACTTCAGTCAGAGGTCTGGCAAATTGAAGACACCGCCATGAGGATGCAGGTGTGGCTCACCTTGGAATTGTCCTTCAGGACCGGGATATCATCACGGATACCCATAATGCTCGTGAACGACATCGTACCCTTGTCAAGTGCTTGGAGAAAATAGGTAAATATCATCACAGGCAACACACGCCTGTTCACCAGCCTTCTAAGACGCAAGTTCTCCTCCAGCGAGATCTCAATGGCGGTGGCATTCGCATACTTCGCCAGTTCTGGATCCACGCGGTCGTAATTCATATGGTCTTTCTTCAAGGCATCATCGCGAGGGACGACGTTCTCGATCAAGGCGATGTCTTTGTCTCCGTCATTTTTCCGGTCGATAGAGGATACCCCGTTGGGTGCAGACTCATGCTCAGGTCTGGCCGCCATGGTTGACGGAGAAGGCGGTAGGTGCTGGAGACAAAAGGTCCCTTGCGCTGTGATAGCGATGAAAGAAGCAAGTCAAGGGGACTTCGACGTTTACATATATCCCCCAGGGTGATCCCCCGGAAAACCTTGCCCATAAACCGAACCGCTCATGGGCATACATGCATTTCCATCCCTCCTGGCCTTGCACAGCATTGTACCGAAGCGCTGGAGAGGGTGAACCCTAGTGGAATGTATGATCCTCCAATAGGCACACCCTTCCCATGTATGCATGCCATTCTATGGGAAATTCTATCGGTTTGTTCGTCCCCGCCGCATGTAATAGTTGTTGACAAACTTGGCACAACAGGCCGAAGGAAGCGATCGTCCGTTAGCACCATACCTCGCCCCAACTTCGCATACCGCTGTGGCGGGATGTCGAGCGCGGGGAAGGTTGAGTCAAGGGTTCCGAATGCAGGACAGCTTGGCAGCTTTAAACCACTCCGGGGCTTCGATTGGCTTCGGGTGAATTCACCCCGATGCACTACCTATATGGTATATGTGCAATCCGAGGGGCTGTAAGATTATAGGCCGCGGTCTTCATCATGAAGCTAACGCCGACCAAGCCGAACCTGTGCGGGCTGCATTTCTCCGCTGGCGATCTTGCTCCGCACGAGTGACACTGGTGGGGATGGACGGAACCCAGTGAATCCAGTATGCAGACCACACAAGTCCTGTTGACCTTTGGTTAGTTCTTGACTACTGGGATTACCGCGGACCGAGTGCAAGGACGATAAGTACCGATGTACTGGGCACCCTCAATCGGGCGATACTTCCGTTGGAGCAACAAACCTCACCAACTTATCATCATATTTACCTCAAACGACGGTCCTCGTTCTCACATCTCTGTCCCTTGCTCTTTCAACTACATCCATCGCGATCATTGCGAACATGTCCCAAGAGACACCACATGGCCTGAGTGCCGAAACCATCCACAATGCAATCAACTCTCTGGCAGAGAACCTCGTCAACATCAGAGACACCACAGGGGAGTTCCTCCTGACCCTGGAAGACGGCCGCATCATCGACACAAAAGGCTGGGATGGCTGGGAGTGGACCCACGGCATCGGCCTCTACGGCCTGTACAACTACTACAAGCTGAGCGGATCCAAGACCACCGAGGCAATCATCAAGAACTGGTTCACTGTCCAGCTCGCTAAAGGCACGACCAAAAACATCAACACCATGAGTCCCATGTTGACCCTCGCCTATCTCTATGAGGACACCGGAGACGCGACATATCTCCCCTGGCTCGATTCCTGGGCAGAGTGGCTGATGGAGGATCTACCGCGGACACGATACGGCGGGTTCCAGCACCAAACCTACGTCGCGACCAACAGGAACGAGCTGTGGGACGATACGCTCATGATGTCCGCCTTGCCGCTAGCCAAGATCGGCCTCGTACTGAAGCGCGATTCCTACATCGAAGAGGCGAAACGCCAATTCCTCATCCACTGCCAATACCTCTTTGATTCCTCCACAGGACTCTTTTTCCACGGCTGGAAGTTCCTCGACGAGGACGACGCCAGTGGGAAGCTGGGCCACAATTTCGCGTGGGCGAGATGGGCCCGCGGGAATAGCTGGCTGACCATCGCAATCCCGGACTTTGTCGAGTTGCTGGAACTGGGCGCGCATGACCCGATCAGGATGTTTCTTTTGGGCGTGCTCGACGCTCAATGCAGAGCGCTGGTGAGGTGCCAAGCGGATAATGGCATGTGGAGAACGCTGCTCGATGTCCCCGCAAGCGAGGGCAGCTACGAAGAAGCCTCAGCCACGGCGGGATTCGCATATGGCATGTTGAAAGCTGTACGAAAGGGGTATCTCGGGAGAGAGTATGTTGAGCCTGCTGTTAAGGCCATCAAAGCCATCATGGCTCGGATCAGTGCGGAGGGTGAGCTGCAGGAGGTGAGCTTTGGGACCGCGATGGGAGAATCGCTGCAACATTACAAGGAGATTGCGCTCACGAGTATGCCATATGGACAGGCCATGGCCATCATGGCATTGGGGGAGTTCCTTAGAACGTTGATATGAAGAAGCAATGCATGAAGTTAGACCTGACTCCATTATGTTACCTGAACTTCCTACCGTGACGTAGCCCCGTACCTCTGCATTGATTACAACCTCCAATGACATGTAGTGTTCCCAAAGGGGATTGGGAGACAAGCGGACTCTGAGGGCCAGAGCCGGTATTAAGTTGAGCTCGGAAACGATGTTACTTTGGTCCTGGTTAGGTGTGAATCCCACCATGAATTGCACGCATGATGGACCAAACAAACAACCTCCACTGACGAGAAGAATAGAATTTTAAAACGGCCCAGGAACATCCTTGATGGAAACGCAGACCGCTTGACTACCAGAATCGTGTTGTACAAGAATCCGTGAATATACCAGGTTGCAAGTGCTTCCGGCTTAATGCTGCAAAACCAAAAATATCAAACACTCAATTCGGTAGATGGAAACGTGATTTTCGACTCAACAGAGTCGGTCCCCAGCCAAAAGTCGAACAGAGTCCATGTCATGCTGAAGCGTCTGGCTGCATAGCCAGTGCGGACGCTGTGCTCTCGAGAGCATTACGGCGCATCTTAGTCCTCGTCGAAAATCTGAAGGACATTCTCCAAGATCGTGATGATTACTTTGGCTTGCAGTCCCGCATCAGCCATGTTGTTGCCTTTATGTGGGCCCATGATCGACGGTCTAAAATCAGTCAGCCAGCGAACTCGTGAATCATATCATCCACTTACGCCCAACAAATGCCCAGATTTGCAGTGCTCATACGGTTGACCTCCGCAGCTTGCTGAACACGGTGCAGATGAAGCATCAGAGCCCTCAACGTGGCATAATTAGGATCGGGCAAGGCGTTGATGAGGGCATGCATAGAGTCGCGACGCATGGTATCATCCTCGATCCGCGCTGCATCGATGAACTTTGTATAGAATTCCCTAGTCAATAACGGGTCGGGCAGCTCGCGGAAGAATTGTTTCAGCAAGCCAGCAACGCTGTTCACATCGTGCCGGAACGCTTCCGGGTTGCGGAAGTCGATATGGGTAGCGCCTGACAACCATTATCAGTAGAAATCCACATGAGCAGCCGCAGCAACGTACCACTGTCAAATAGAGCCTTTAAATCTTGGATATGTGAGGAGGTTCCGGGAATACGATAGATCCCTTCAACCTCAAGACCAAATAAGTCTACTGCCTGGATGCATTGATACACAACAAGAGGAACAGGCGACCCGTCGCGCCTGAACAGTTCGCTCAAATCGACACCAAAAACAGGATTAATCGAGGGAGCATTATGATGAGCAACACCACTGGTCTGCTCAGCAACACCTGGCCCAGCCGAGCTTCCGTGGTACTCGGCCTGGCCATACTGCTCCTGTTCGGCCGGTTGATACCCAGTCGGATCCCCATATTGTGGCAGCACCGGTTGGGTTTGTTGGTATGGCTGGTAGTGTTGCTGGCCTTGCTGCCGTTGCTGTTGCTGTGGTGGGTACATCTGCGTCTGTTGCGGCATCTGATACGGCGTGGTCGAGCTTTGATGACTTGGTTGTTGTACTAGTTCAGATTCTGCAACTGGAGGATACTGCTGAGGCGGGGCTTGTGCAGTCTCCATCGGTGGCTGCGTGGGATAGGATGATGGCAACTGGCTTCCCTGCATCAATAAGGAAGTGCGGCGATCGGCAGTCGTTGAGGGTAGGGGTTTCTGCGGAGCGTGTGCCGGAGCCAAAGTGGGATGTTTCACATATTGCACCTCGGGGCGCATCAAGGGAATCTTGGACGAGTGCTTCAAGACGTAATCGTCAAAATCTCGCTCATTGTTAATATCATAGATGATCTTGTTCAGACTCGGTGCTGCACTGGCGCCGGTGCCATTGGTGCTTTGAGGGATGACAACTTGACCGTTGTTCACGGCAAGCTTCTCGGTAAAGGAAGCTGAGACGATGAGCTCGCGCGGCGCAGACATGAATGTTCAAAACTTACCATACTTCTGCATCTCCATTGTCAAAGCAGCGTCGATCTCTTTTATGAGATCCAGCAGCGCAGTGACAGCTTGAGGACGACTAGTGGTCACTAGTTCCTTGCGGTACGCCTGGGCTGTCTGCACCTTGCTGGCATAGTCCTGATCTGCGGCTTGGAGCTTCCGGTTCAAATCTTCCTCGTGCTGCGCAGAAGACTTGGGGCCCTTGAAGCCAAACTTCCTGCCAGCGCCGGTGTCGCCTGTCTTCACTTTGTCAAGATCCTCGGCCAGCTGATCATACTTGGCTTTTGCCTTTTCCGCCAGCACCTCAGCGTCTTGAACCTTCTTCTCAGCGGCAAGGCCTTGCTGCTTCCACGTCTTCCGGCTCGCGTCCAACTTTGAGGCAAGTTGTAAAAGATTTTCATGCATGGCATGAAGGGCCAGACCATACTGAGTACCGTTGTCTGCCATGCGCTCATTGGCATGCATGACCAGTTCGAACTGGCGCTCGTAACTCTCATGGCGGGCCTCGGCTTTGTGAAGGTTCTCGAGGGTTGAACGGCTGAGTTTCTTGAGAGTGCTCGCGTGCTCTTCCTCCATGGCGCCCCGACGCTTGAGGAAGGTAGAGAAGTCCTACTGCTGTCAGACAGGGAACAGAGAACGATGGCGACAGGCTCACCCTTGCACTGGCTATGCTGGCCTTGAGCCGGCTCAGAAGAGTGTTGACACCAATGTCTGAGTACAAAACCCGTTGGACCTCCTCTTGGGTTCTTGCGTCTTGCATGTTGCGCCCATCGTTCTGGTCCGGGGCAGAAGGCGGTTGGGAGAAGCCATCTACCGGCGAAGCTGCCGCGCCCTCCCCTTGAGAACTGATGTTGGAGATCTGAGAATCAAAATTGGGGTTGAAGCCTATATCGGAGCCCTCCACAGGCGGTAGGACCGGCGGATTGGCAGCCATTGTGTGGATGATGTTGGGGCCTGCGAGGAGGAGGAGGTATGCGGCAGGTGTTCAAGGAGGTTCTCCAAGCGCGGCCAAGTGGGAGATCAAGTCTTGAAATAGGTAAGCAGATATGTAGCGAGCGTGACAATTAAAGCCGCGGTGGAGGCGCGGCGCAGGTTGGACGTGAGGTCGGACTTCGGTGTTCTGGGATGTCGTGCAGCGTCATCTCTCAGCTGGCACGGACCTCCGCCTTCCCGCCGCCGCTGGTTGGTGATGGTGCGGGGGTGCGAGCCCTGTGGAACGAACTCCGAGTACATGCGTGCCTATCTTTGCCGCCGCCTTACAACTTCATCCCCCTCCGCATCTCGAACCGCCTGTGCTTCTGTGCGCCTCTACTGGCCTTGTCTTTAATTGCAGACTTCATTACCCGCAGAGAGCAGAACCTTACCACTGCTGCCATGGCCTCCGCCGCCGCCTCCGCTACGTCACCAACCGTCTCTACTCATCTTCCTGAAGAGGTTATAACTTGCCTTCAAAATGCGCGCTTCGTAAGTCATGTTCATAATTGAACTGTTTAATCACATGCACACTCCTTGCAAGTGCCCTACAGACAGCTAAACTGACATGGCATGACAGCTCCATCTGGCGACCTGCTCAAACAATGTCCCCCATATCTCGCTCATGAATTACACCTACCTCCCGAGCTCACCCTATTCCTCCACCCCGACCATCATCATGACCACTCCACCCTCCAGCCGCAAGACCCTCAATGTCCGGGACAACCCTGTTGTCTCCCTGCTCGTCCACGACTGGATATCGCACCGTCCCCCGACCCTTTCCCAACCCGGCCGCTCCTCCTCCCCTTCGCGCCCCGCCCCCCGATCAGGCAGTCTTGCAGAGCTGCTCTTAGGCATGAACACTGCCAGTCTATCTAGAATCAGCACCAATATCAACGGTGTTGCGGAGATTGTGCCTTGCGGGTCTGAAGCGGAGGCGTGGTACAAGGCACAGCATCTAGCAAACAACACATTTGGCACCTCCGAGGATTCCTACTCCTCCTCGCCCGTCGGCGGGGGGCTGTGGAGAGGCCTAGGGCAGGATGGAGACACGGAGACAAGGGAAGGGGATGGTGGCACGCGGTGTTATGTTGAGGGCGAGGAGGTCTGTGTCGTCGTGGTGAAGATCAAGGACGGGAGGATCGCAGACTGGAAGGGCCAAGTGAGGGACTGGGTAGTGGAAGAGGCGGGCTCGTCACTCGTCAATGGTGCGTAACCACCATGCTTGAGTGCATTGGGTACGTCGTGTTGAGGTGTGGACAAGGGAGGTCAAAGTGCTTCACTTCATGCAGTTTCGTTGTTGGAGACCACACCCTTTTAAACAGAGGCTCTATAATAGATTGATGTGGAGTTAATTCGATTCTGTTCGCCACTTTCAGCTGCGATATGTCATTGCATTTGTGGTCTCAGCCCTGAAAAGTTGTATTAAGTGTGTATACCTGTTGAACCCACTCCTTCTACACGCCTTGAGGTGTCTCTTTGCTGAATTGGTTCCCTCGCGATAGACCACAGGCAGCAAATAAGACCTACCCAGTTAGCTTGTCTACATAAGTAGCATATCAATACTGTCGCGAGGCATTTATCTGGCGGCGAAGAAGAGTTCGCAGCGAACAGGTATGGCAAGGGCGCCCTCCCAGAATGCATGCATCACCAACACCACAGCACCAGGTGCGAGAACCAAAGCTTGGGGGATTTATTTCATTTCATTCGTGGGCTGTCTACTGGTGCTACGTACATCCGATTGCCATTTCCCAGGTCCTCCACATGCCCATCCACAAACACCTTCCTCCGCAGATATTTCCTTCCTCCGCCATGCTATCTCCAGAGAAGATGCCATAGAACACTCAAGAGCCCATCCTCACTATCTTCAAAGAGCCATTCCACATACTTGGACTTTCTCAATGATGAAACAAAAGACGGAAACCATCGTGCTTCGCTCGCATATCTGGGGAAGGTTGTGCCATAAAGAAACCCCGATGAAAACAAAACCACACGCTATAGGGGAAATTCTTCGATGAGCCGTCCAGTGTAGACGAGCGACAGCGAGATGCTGAGTTGATGGCGCAGGTTGTTGACAAAATGCGCAACTCACGTCAGCGGTGCATCCAGAATCGCAAGTTGTGGAATGCAGTATTCGATGACAGCAGAAAACAGTCAATCAGAAGTGGCCGGAGAAGAAGTCGGGGAGCATGGTGTTCTCCTCAGCGCCTCCACCAAAAGCCAGATTGTCTCCAGTGTTCATGAAGCCATCGAAGTCGAAGAGGGGACCGAACTCAAGATCAAGCTGTTCCTGGCGCATCGTCTCGGCAAAGAATACATCCTCAGCAGCAAGCGGAGCTTGGGTAGTTGGGACAGTAGTTGGGAGTTGCAGCGTCATGTCCGAGCCGGGCAAGGTCATGTCAAGCTGAGGAACATTGAGCTGAGAGGCACCAAGCTGAGGAACATTGAGCTCATGGGCACCAAGCTGAGAAACATTGAACTCATGGGCACCAAGCTGACCACCATTGAACTCAGGAGCAGCGAGCTGAGAAACATCGAACTCGGGAATTTCGAACGAGAACATGTTGCCGAAGTCCGTCGTGACTTCCGGAGCGGTCTCAGTAATGGTAGTGGCTGGGGCGGCACTGGCTCCCAGCGGGACCGTCTCTGGGAACGAATTGAAGTCGAAGATGTCGGGCTGCGGACTAGCCGAAGATGTAGAGACTGGGGAGGCGCTCATAGTCGCAGAGCGAGCGGCCGTCTTGGTTCCCTTGCGCGACTGCCTCTTCTTCTTCTCGCCGGGCTTGCGGGGGCTGTACTTGTAGCCGGGGTAGAGAAGCGCGTGGATTTCCTTCGCCTTCGCGGCCTTGACACTCCACATCTCTTTCTCGTCGGCGGTGAGGTCCTTCCACTTTGCGGAGCAGATGGTAGCTATGAATGTCAGCTATGGAACTTCAAAATGAAGTTTAGACGCAAAACAAAGCCAATGCATCGCTCAGAAGGAGCGAGAAGAAAAGGAAGAGGTACTTACAGATCACCTGAACAGTGAGGTCGGGATTGGCAGCTTTGAGCTTCTTGTGCATATCATCCCGGAAAAGCATCCAACTGTTCATAGGACGGGGAATCTTCTTGCGCGTAGCAACCGCGACGGTGGCAAGAGAGACATCGCTGAGGGAAACCGTATCTGCAAGTTGAGAAACATCAGCCATCGCAGTGAATTCTGGGGCAAGACCGGAGTCATCCATGGAGGCAGTGACGGAGACCGTATCCCCAAGTTGAGAAACATCAGTCATCGCAGCGAATTCTTGCGCAAGATCGGAGTCATCCATGGAGGCAGTGTTCTGGATGGAACCGGTTCCTGGAGCGGCGATAAAGTTCTGGGGAGGAGCCATCACGGTAGGAAGAACCGGAACCGGGAAAGCAGTGGCCCACTGCTGCAAGATGTTGAGATCGGCATCATCGGTTTGCTGATTAGTCGTGCTTGCTGATGGCATAGGCGCAGGTGCAGGCTCTGGCGAGGACAAGGTTGAGGCACCAGGGGAAACTGTAATGCTGCGCAACTCAGCCAGCCTCATCTGCAAGTCCGCCGAAGCGCCTTGATTCATCCTCTTGGCACGCTGAAGAAGTTTCTTCTCGCGTTTAGCAACACGCTTGGCCTCCATGTTGTTGATGATCTGGTCCGAAGTCTTTGGGCCCTGTTTAAGCGGCACATAAAAGGTAGACGAAGTAGCGTGATCATCATCGAGCTTGAACTCCTTCGCGTAGCCGTGTCCTTGGCAATAGCGGACGATGTCTGCGGTGGACATGGTTGACCTGACCTTGGCCGTGGCCAGAATGGGAGGGTCGGAGAGACGGCGGACACGTGGATCATTCTGATCATCGAGATAGACCTCCCAGCGGAAAACCTCCAAGTACTGCTCAGGCGTAGGTAGCATCATGGCCGGGCACATGAGCGCGAAGTACGGAACAAGAGGCGCCTTGTCTTTGCCAATCTGATCACGGATTTCGGACCAAGTCTTTGCCAACATGATCCAGATAGGCTTGTTTGTATCCTCACCCCAGATCGAGGCCAGCATGTTGGAGATCTTCTTCATGGGGAACGACTTGAACTGCGGAACAGTGATGTAGTAGGCTAATTAATGTCAGTATGTTTAATGCACAGCGCGGAATTGCACTTACTGCGAAAGCCAACGAAGGAATTGAGAGCCTTCTTGGGCTTCATCGGGGTCACCGCCTTGTCTGCAACATCCATGATGGCAGGAGCAACGGGAGGCGGGGTCGCGAAAGCCGCCATCAATGCACCTTGAGAGGAAGTTTCCTGCACAGACTTGATGATCTCGGCCATCTCAGCACGGGTGCGAGTCTTGAGGAATTCAGCGATGTCAGCAGCGGTTGGTGCGCGCTGGACAACCGTTGGGGTGGGTTGCTCCGGGGTTGCCATGAGATGGGGTGGCGAAGTTCTTTGTTGTGATGAGGTGAAAGAAGCCGTGCGCTGAAAATCTTCCGAGGGTGTAAACAAAGAATTGGTAGAAGTGGAGTTGGTCAGAAATGGAACAAAGAAGGTACGAAGCAGTTTAAGTAGAAGGCGGGGCTAGCTGCAAGCGAGAACCGCTTTCACCGTGGGGCTGTGCTTTTCACCTTCACCATCGACTCTTGCTCAGTAGACAGAAGTGTCGGGCACAGGTAATGCGACCCGCAATCGAGTAAGGTACTAATTTTCTCACTTTTACCTTGCCATCAGCTCTTCTCGGGTCTTCATGCACAAAATGCCCCAGTCGCAAAGCTTCATCAGGCGGAGCTTGGGGACTAGGTCGGGGAGAAGTATGGAATTTGCTTGGGGCTGATCGGACCGGAAAGAGAGAGAAAAGAAGAATGACAACGTAAGTACTGAATGAACGGCTTCACAATCACTCTAAAGTGCCTTTGTCTCTCAGTGCCACCTATAGCTCTTGAAGTAGTCCAAGATTCTGGTTAAACCAGACCTTGGTATTCTGGTATCCTCAAGTTTGGGGCTCTTAGATCCGATTGCGTGTTGAAAGTTCTCATGCTGTAAAAGTTAAGGGGGTTAATCAACCTCTGTCTGACTCAATCGTCTGGCAAAGTGAGACAAATAGCGCAAGGCCACCCGCAAGCGAAGAGGTGGCACCAAATGAAGAGCATTCATACATACTGGCCAGAAACCGAAGTCATTTTTTCTTTCCATAGTGGCATTTCCATGCTGAACAAGAAAAGACTTCTTACGACTTGTGGTGATGTGGTGCTCATATTTCGAAGGTTGAAGTCGATCGAGGTTGCAGCATAAAATATTATAGTAGATGAGGGCGGCCACTATCCGTATAAACTGGAGACGCAGGATGGGGAAACAAGAGGAAAAGATAAAAACCAAGAAGACAGGAAAGAACTGTCAAAATCCTGAGAGCGCGGGGAGATATACTTTACATGCCCCATCGGAAAGAAAGACACCCGCCAGGATCACAGAATTCGCAAGACACCTGCCAGAAGCATCCGCAATGATAATAGCAACCAATCGAGACATGTGAGCAGCCATGCCCTCGAGATCTAGGTTGAAGACAGAGTCAGTTAAGTGCGCACAGCGGAGGTGTGGTTGAAGTAGAGTTCTTACCTAATCACGCACCATTCCCCGACTCGCATGGCTCCCATGACAAGCCCGCGCGGGGAACCACTGGAACGCCCGCCAAGTGGGCCAGCGCCTCGCCCCTTTCAGCATCAGGAATGCTGGGCATACTGACCCACCTCGTAGAGCATGCCCCTTTCCTGCGCAACATTGTATAGATACATGGGAAGTTGTGGTTCTCAACTTGCGCGCGGAACGCAGTCCAGCCCAAGACGGGACCGTCCGTCGAGAAGTCGGACCGCCGCGGGGCAACCTCGCTGCGCTGTAATGAATCCTGTGGACTCGGTTCGCCGGGGTGGTTCTTTGTTTAGTTGGGAGGGATGGTGGCATGGGGATGCGCATGCGAACTGCGAGTGTATGGCACAGCTATAGCTACTCGTCCGACAACAGAAGTCTACTGCATACATGATGGGAAGTCTCATTGCATCGCGAGACGAGCGGATGCGAACATCTCGTGGACACTATCTTATTTCCTACCAACGCTTGGGAAAAGTCAATGGACATCGCCAGTATGCGTGGTGTGAACGCGGCCATGTCTACGTGGAATCTCGCGACTAGGAAATTTCCTCACTTTTCCCTGCATAGGACCGCACTCTTCACTCTCAAGGTAAGAGTGCGCTCGAGAGTCCGTTTGCCCTTGTGAACCAGCTCGAGGGTGGTGAGGGCGGTGAGGGGTGAAGATGAAGGGTGAAGATGAAGGGTGAGGGGCTGGGGTGGCTGGGGTGGCTGGGGTGGCTGGGGGTGGCGAACATGCCCGCCCCCGCCGCTGGGATATCACCCAGGGAATTCGGGGGCGGTGCGACGGCGTTGCTACTGGGAAGGAGGAGCACTGTGGAATATGGAGGGAACCCAAATGTCAGGGAAATGGTGGATATGCTTCCACAGGTCTTGGATAGATTTATGTATATACAGTACACTGTGATGGGGAACTACTTCTGAAGCCCTACACCGACTCCATGAATTGGGAACGGAAACCAGTTCTCGAGCCAAAGAAAGTGCAGTCGAGGATCCATAACTGAGACAAGTGTCTGTGTTCCCGGTTGTGGATGTGCCACATCTTGTTTACACAATGTGCCAGCGGCTGTGCCAGCAGCAATGTCCTCGGCTGAACATTCAAGAAGAATGGCCTGACAGCCGGATTGTCTTCCGTCTTGCGAAGTTGTTGAAGCGAGGATAAAGAGTCCACAGTCGGCGGCCCCACGCTGTCTCACCTCCATATTGCTACTAGTTGAAGATGTATCGTTGTCTCGCACGCGCTCTGACAGGTATCTCAGCTTGAACTTTTCCAATCACTAGCCCAGATGTACGTGGGGCATCGCCATTCCGTTCCCCTCTCCTTCTGACCACTGGGTCCTAGCGGCCTGTTGAATGGGCGTCAGATCTCGTGCTACCTTCCCGCGACTGGTACAACTTACCTCGAACAGAGGAAAAACTGGCGTCCGCAGTTCGGACCTGGCTTCTTCACAGTATATATCGTGCATGGCTCTCCGTGCTCACAGCGCGGAAGCGGCCGCTTGGTGAACAGCTTGGACCAGGTCTCTCGCGTGGCTTTCGAATCGGTACCAGAATCTGTTTCAGCGAACTCAGCTGGCCCTGGAGTTGCCACATCGGATGGAACAGAGGCGTCGGGGCTTTTCATTCCGTTAACCTCGGGCGGGTCTGATTCACTGACAGTCTGAGTGGGCTTGGGGGCGAAGAAGCCGCGGAGGGATTGTTGCCCTGTAGCAAGCTCTTTTGTATTCGATTTGCTCCGCTTGACTGGTTTGGCTGGCGAGCCGGAAGCGGAACGACGCTTTTGTGAAGGCTTGACAGGGCTAAGTGCTGCAGATGCTGGCTCCGCTTCCAAGCTTTTCGGGATGTTCTCTGGTTGTATGAACTGTGTCTCATTCAGCGCTGTGCTATCTAGTGACTTCACAGCGGATGATGCCGCCACGGATACCGTAGAGGTCAATCTTCTCGCGAACATGTCTTTGATGCTCCTCCGACTTGTAAATTCAGGAAGGCGTTTCCCGGATATTGGTAAGAGATCAGTGGCGGTATCATAGTCCCGCAATCGCTTGCCATCCTTGAACATCCCCGGTGGATTCAGAATGTCGACTATGTGGACCTGCACTCCGCGCCAGTCCACGACGTCTTTGGTAGACGCATATACAGGGCAGTGGTCAGAACCCATCAGGCCTTCTTGGATATTGGCGTCACAGAACCAGGTCTTGATGTTGATACTACAAAGCACATAGTCGATTCTCGACCCAAAGTTTCCAGGCCGGGCATTGATTTTCTGCTCCCAATGGGTATACATGCCTTGCCTTGTGGGATGGAATTCGCGGCAGATGTCCCACAGTACCGGGGTTTCCCTGCCCTCGTCGCGTTCGCCAGGTACTTTTCCGTTCTCCACTAGCTGATTGAACAGACGGCGCGTGGGCCGATTGAGGTATTGTTCCACCGTCTCCCCTTCCTCCCGCATAGACTCTTCAGCCCTTGCACTGTCCATCTCTTCTCGGGAAACGTTGAGATCACCAGCGAGAATGACGTTCTTGCCCATCCGAGCGAGGTTGCGGATACGGCTGTCGAGTGCACACCGAAAACCATAGCTGAAGTCGTCCCTGGTCCCGCTACTGTTGGCTGGGCTGTAGACGCCGACCACCACTAAAGCTGGGAACTCAATCACCACGCATCTCCCTTCAGTATCCAGTGTTAGAGGATCCACGCCCAATTCTGACAACTGCGTTATGCTCGGATAGCCGCCTATGCAAGACTCTTCGGGGAGCTCGCGGTAAGGAACGGAGGAGCCGGGCGGACACAGGACGCCGAGGAGACCTTCTTCAGCGCGGATGGGAGCGCATACGGATTGCCGCGTGTATATGGCCACGCCAGAGTATCCTGTAGGGCAAAGTCAGCGGGTGGCCCTGGCTGTGAGAGTCTGGCAATATGTGATACCTTTCTTGTGCTTGGGCAAGCTGAAGAAGCAGTCCCAACCGGGTATCAAGACCATGTCGTCTGTGAGGTCTTTGCGCTGTATCTTCAACTCCTGCATGATGACGATGTCGGCCTCGAGGATGTCGAACATGGCGCTGAAAGAGCGTGTTTGGCGCCATGGGTGGTAGCCAAAGGGATTGCGGATGCCGTTCACGTTCCAGCTGGTGATGCGGACCATGGCGGCGATAGCGAGCAGAAGAAGGGGCTATGGACCGTCATGCCGTCGTAGAGGCTTGAAAAAAGAAGCCCAAGTAAAAGCACCCCGTGAAGCCAAGGCGGTCAATACCAGTTGACCGCTTCGTGCCTGGCGTCGACTCGCGCCGGAGCAGGGCTACGCGGTTGAGCAACGAGGTCACGTTACCATGAGCTTTGAGTGCTGCTTTTGCAAACAGAACAAACATGGCAATCATGCCAAGACCGCACCTCAGGTGATGCAGCTTCCCCCCCGGTCCGGTCCCTCGCTTCCGTCCACGAACGTCAAGCTTGACCTCACCTCATCACCTCCTCCGCCAGACCACCCCATTGCGACCCTCTCCCCTCCCCATTGATCGCTGCCGCCACGATGTTTGCCCACCGCGCTTTGGCCCGTACGACCCCGCGCATGGCGTTCGCCCGCGCCCCTCTCCGCCGCCGCAACTACAGCGCCGAGACGAAGCACTTTGCCGGCGCCGAAGACAATGAGTTCAATCGCGAGCGAGCTCACATCCAAGAGCATGCTGCCGAGAGCGGAGGTGAGTTCTACGCTTTGGGTGTCCCAATTCCCAGGTCCTCCCATGCTCCATTCCGGATCAATTGCTAATGACGACATGCAGAATTCTGGCGCAAGCTTTGCATCTAGTAAGACTCACCTTCCCTATATGCGGCATTACCGTCAATTGCGTGGTGGAGCCTTGTAAAAGGGGAGAGAATCCATTCGGGAGGCACATAGAGTGCACATGGAATGCGTAGAGGGTCTCTCTACCGTTAGGCCGCGCACTTGACCTCGGTTGAGCTGGATTCAGCAAGCAGTCCCCAATCCTTGGGAGTCTGCACCTTCTGCGGAGCGTTTGGCTGATACCATCGCAGCGTTGCCGTTCCCTGCCTCATTATCGCTGGCGTGAACGCCAAGATCAGGTGGGATGCCCACTGGGAGCATGTTGCCCATGAGCCTCCCCGATCGGAGAGGCCCGAGTACCCTTATCAGAACATCCGCACCAAGAACTTCTGGTGGGGTGATGGTGACAAGGTATGTGCCCGATATTCTTTAACAATTGTGCGGAGGCTAATCGATGTAGACGCTTTTCTGGAACGACAAGGTCAACTACCACAAGAGGGACGAGTAAGCTCCGGCAATCACTCGTACAATCATGTATTGCCGGTCCCGTTTCCCAGGGATGTGACTACATGCCTACACTGTCCTTGTATAGTACGATCGAGCCAGAAGATAAGCTATTCGAAACCGCATCACCATTTCATTTGTTAGATAGATAGTGTGACGCAGTAAATGTTCCTATCCGTCTGTCACACCTCCCATGTCCGTCTGACTGCTGGTATCATGCCGTATATGGTCCCATACCCGGTTGTGTTTCTCTGCCCACTCTTCTGCCAACTTCTCGTCGCCCCGGAACTTGGCCAGGGCCGCTTTCTTCATGATTTGCTCGCACTCCCCGTGCACCTCCCCGACCTCTTTGAAGCCTGCAACATCGATCAACATCGCTCTGGTGAGACGTGCCATGGTGTAGGTCCACTTACAATTCAGGGCTTTGTCAATGTACACATCGGCACGGCTCATGTTCGGGGCACGGGAACGGTTCCCAGTCGACACTTGGGGATCCGCGCAGCCGGCAAGACCAACATAGGAATCTGCCAGGTACGAATATAGAACTCCGCAGGAAAAGGGATCGTTGTGCTCCAGGGCCTAGCATTGTTAGCGTCACGCCGCTTACAACGAACTGAGTTCATCATGTGCATACCTGGGGAATCACTGCATGCAGCAATCGGGAAGCAGCCTCAAAGTCCCCTAGGGTATTCAGGATGTTGGCAAGCAGGCCGATTGCATTCCACAGAGTGGGCATCAAGCGGGTCTTGAAGGCGACGCTGGCTGCTCGCAGTGCAACGCTGAAGCCTCTCTCCGGCTTCGCGACCGTGGCAAACAGGGTGGCCTTCATGAGTAGCAGTCCGAGACGCTGCAAGATATCTGCGTCGTGGTCGCGGAGAGAAAGCGCCCGCTCCTCCATAATCTTGAAAGCCTGTGAGACGTCGCCGTGGTAGATGAGGTAGTCGATGCGGGCTTCGAAGAGGAGGAACGAGATCTCGGGGTCGTTGCAGGAGTCCGGGTCCAACGCTGAAAAGAGGCTTTCGCACGCGGTCCAATCCGCCCTAAGTACGTGAGTCCAGTGTTCATCTTCTTGTGAGGTGGAACATACTGGCGAATAGCTCGCTTCAACTTTACGAGTCCTGTACAAAAGTAGATGTACTGCTGAGACTTCAACGTGCGATGGTTGAAGGACTCGCTTTCTTCCAGGAGTTGGAGGGCATCGTCATAGCGGCCACTTTGCATCGCCTGTTATTCTCAGTCAGCCACTTCAGCACCGATCGGGGCGGCTGATGAGCCGTGGGGAACGCACGTTGAATGCACACCTGGATTTCGCTCGGATCCGCTCGTCGTTGGGGGAGATGGGACTGTAGCAGTCGAGGAGTAGCTCGCAATATGTAGTGGAGAGGTCTGAAAGCCCCAGTCTCGAGTAAAGAGCGGACTGCAGGAGCATGTGTGTTCCGTGATACGGTATGTTCTCTCTGGTGTTCAGATGACCAGCTTGATATAGCTGCTCAAAAGCCCGGGGAATCGATTCACCCTGAATCCCGTTAGCCATCAAGTCCTTTCAATCCGGTACTAGAACGTACCGTTGCCAAGCAGCGCTTCGACTCGTTCAATAAGGTTGCAATCAGCAGATTGTACATGCCGGTTTCCTTCGCCTTTGTTTTCAGGAAGGCAAAAGCGTCTCGCTCGGAACCCAACATGCCCTTGTATCCAGCGCGCCTCATTTGCTGCGGATACGCGTTGTTCATGTGCTGCAGCCAGCTTAGACTGAAATTGAGACACGTCATATCTTGATTTTCTCTTGCCGTTACAATGGTTTCATTGATAGCAGCGACTGCCTCGGTATAGGACCCAAACTCAGCCTGGAGTACAGCCATTTGGAGTAGCGCATACTGGTATTCCATCCTCTCCCGCGTCAACATGGCAAGGTCGTAGTATCGATGGATATTGTCGAAAGCAGAGGTGTAGTTGCCCGCTCTCCATGCATCGAAGAAGCTCACTAGGTGTGATTGCCGTACAACAGAGCCACCCGATTCTAGAAAGGTGCGCAGTTTCGCCCTCATATCATCGGGCACGCGGGAGCCGTGTCTTTGCAGCCGGTCCAGCTGGAACTCGAATACACGTTCAAGATCATCTGTGCTGATTGTATGCGCCATTCCGTCTTCTGCGTCGAGTTGTCCATAAGCCACCTGAAACAGCTGATTGCCGGGCGGCAAGTCGAAGCTAGATATGTTCATGTCGACTCCAGATGAAGCAACGCCTGCAATTCGTCTCGACCATTGTGCCGTGGGCGCCCTGTAGACAATAAAGGCCGACCAAAGTTTCATGGCATCGTCAAACTGCAACCTAGTGAATTCCAACTTCATTCTTCTGGCAAATGTGCCTAGCGGCGCATTCTTGTGAAGGACCATTCGGTGGGGAAGGGGATCGAGCTCAATCCCGCTTTCAGAGTCACAGTCGTGGTTGGCTATGTTGTTGTCAAAGAGTTCGTCTATGCTTTCAAATAGATCATACAGCGCGTCCAGGGAATTGAGTGTCCACATGCGCTTCAGAAAAACATCGAGGAGGGTGAGGCCAGGCATGTGGGATGGTAGTGACTGCAGAACATCTTGGAAGGCGTGAATCGGTAAGGATGCATCCTGCGGTTCCTCGGAATGTGAACGAAATGAAGTCGGTACGCGAGAAATCGTGTGCGAGAGGATAAAGGAAAGAATCGGAATGTTGGAGGATGATGGAGTGCCCAACTGACAGTAGAGCTTAACCAGGACCAGCAGACTGACTTTCTGAACGGTGAGGTACCGAAACATGGCTATCGCATGAAGCTCAATGGAGGGAGCACTTCGCCCAAACCACGATTAGGTATACCAGATTTCCGGGGTCCAGGCGTGAGGTAATGAGTAGCCGGGGTGTTTACCGCGAGCTAGGAAGGGCGCGCGTGAGTGACAATGTGAATGTTGTCCCCGTCTTCATATAATTGCATTTACGTCTTCCATCGCAGAACGGGTTGAAAAAGTTGGGTGTTCACAAGAGCGGAAAATTAGACAGTGACGTTTGCAAACAGGGTTGTTAAGCTTAAGGTTAAACTTAAACATTCACGGATAGACGCTCGCCAAGGCTTGTTGGACTAAAACGCGCAGTCACGTGCGAGTCACTCTATTCAAATGTTTGTACTCTAGGGCTTTCACAGTGGGCACGTTGGTACAGGCGGCTCAAGGTCAAGTAGAACAACGCCGGCAATCGTTTGGTAGATTTGAAAAGAGCTGAAGTGCAACGGCGCTGACCGTCGGGTGCATGCAATGCAAGGATTATTTTTGAAAGCTTTACTTACCTTAGCTAGCTTAGACAGCAGAACGCTTTGCTAAGCTACTCTACACCTACTATAGCTAGCGTTTAAGCAACTAGCATATTGCTTGCTATATAATAATATAGCTACTTAATAAAGTAGATAGATGCTAAAAGCTTTACTATTTAAAAAACTTTAAAATTGTTTAAAAAAAATAAAAAACAACTTTTTTATATTTTATATAAAAAATTAGTTAAATAAATATTACTTTCTACTATAATATTTTATAGCTAGTAGATTCTAGTAAAACAACTAAAAAAGTCTACTTAACAATTTTATTTAAATAGATTTTTTTTAAAAGCTTTTTAAAATAGTATTAAATAGTTTTTAGTTTTTTAATTGCGTATTACTTTATTTACTACTTTTTAAGTTTTATACTACTTATATTATAGATTCTAATATTCTATCTATCTATTATATAAGCAAGTTTTATTTATTTTTTCTACTTTTTTAGTTTTTTATACTATTTTCTAGTTTATTGCAATTTTCTATACTTATATCTATTGCGTTCTAATTGTTTACTTCTACTTTTAACTTTTTTTAATTTTCTATACCTACTAGTAATAAACGTACGTAAAGTATAAAGTATATTTTTTAGTTTATTTATTTAAAAAGTATATTTTTTTAACTTTTTTAAGTTTTATCTATTTAATTAGTTTTTAGACGCGTATTGTTATATAACTTAAAAGTAATAAATATTTTTTTAGTTTTTATAAAAAAACAAAGTTGCTAACTTTATTAGTAACTTTATTTTTTAGTACTATATAACTATAGTTAATAAAGTATATAGTTTTATTAGTAATAAGTAGTTTAAAGTTTATTAAAGTAAACAAAATATTATATAGCTTAACTTAATAGTATTCTATACTATACTTTTATAATAGCTACGCAAAGCTTGTAGATGCTTAGTAATAGTTTAGATTTAATAAAGCTTTAAAAAGTTTAGATAATAGGTTTCTATGCTATTTTTTTTAGAGTAGAACAACTATTTACTAGTTTATCTAGTCTTTTTAAAGTAGAACTACTCTAGATTTTATCTAGGTTAAGCTTTCTAGGTACTAGCCTATTATAATACCTTTTTTCTAGCTTTAAAAGTTTTCTTTAAAGCGTATTTTAGTAGAAGCTTTGTAGTAGCTAGCTGCAAGTATTACGCACGTTTTTTGTATACTTAATCTATTAATCTAGCGCTTCTATTTTTTTAAATAGTTAAAATAGCTTCTATATAGTTTTAGTATACTCTACTTATTTTACTTTATACTATACTTAGCGCTTTCTACCTTTTTAAGTAACTTTTTCTAAAACAATATCTTTTACTACCTATTCTAGTTTGCTATTAACTACAATAGCTTCTAGCTGTAAATTATTATTTAGCTAGCTAGGTAGTAGATTGTTAGCAGCTAGCTGCAGTTAATTAATATAAAATATATTGTAGAAGCTAAGTAGTATATTAAAGCGTATAAAGTGCGTGCTAACTACTTTAGTAACTATATATTTAGCGTTTTTCTAGTTAAGCTTTTTGTTTAGCTATTAAGTTTTAAAGTATTTGCCTAGAGCTAGCTATACTTTGTTTTCTACTTTTAGTTGCTATAGTACTTGCTAGCGTTAATTTACTTGCTTTTTTTGTTTTTACTAAGCTTTAGCTATTAAAGCTTAGGCTAGCTTAAATACTTTTTTAAACTTGTTAACTATTGTTTTAGTAGTTTTCTTGCCTGCTTGTTTGTTAACAGTGTAATTTAATTTGTATTGTAGAGCTGTAAGCTAGATAAAATCTACGTAGTAACTATACTAGAGAAAGAATAGGCTAACGCTTGTTAAAGCAGCATTTTTTAATTAGATAACGTATTCTACTACTAAGATAGCTACTCTACTAAAACAGCTACTTTTCTTTAGCGCAGCTAACATTATAATAAACACAAAATGTCTTAACAACCTAACGCAATATTAATTAAACAAGAAGAAAGAATTAATCTTGCACTTTAGGCCTACAAATCTAGCTAATTTTAAAGCTTGCAACGCGCTGCAGCAGCCTTTAATATTAAACACTAGAGGCTCTCTAATTAGCTTAAAAGAAAACAATTTTGCTGCAATATACTACCTAATTGCTAGAAGCTTACTACAACTAAAGAAGAGACGCTTGTCTAATATATTTTTAACTTTAATTTGCAAAGATTTCTAGCTTAGCTGTATAAAGTAGAAGATATAGCTAATAAACTATTAGGTATGCGTAGTAGTACGCTAGTAGGCAAACACTAGGCTAAGAAATTTGTAACGCGTTTAGATTAGCTTAAAATAGCCTTTAATTAAGCAAAAAATAGGCAGAGAATACTCTAGAAAGATTTTAAAGTAATTAACGCGTAGTTTAAGCTAGTTGTAGATATAAAAGCAAAGTATAGTGTCTATAATAACAACGTACACAACTTTAATAAAACTAGGTTCTAGATAGGTGTAATTAGGTTAATAAAAGTTGTTATAGGCTTAGAAAAACGTACAAAGCCTAATTTTATCTAGCTAGGCAATTGCAAGTAGGTTATAGTTATCTAGAGTATCTACGCTGCTAAGTATACAATTCTACTATTTATTATCTACAAAAAGCGCGTCTATATCTCTATATAGTACAAAGAAAAAAATATACTATATACTTAGAAGCTTTTAGTCTCTAAAAATAGCTAGATAAACAATACGCTTAGTCTTTAGTAGTTAAAGCACTTTAACGCGTATATAAAGCTACGCTAGGTAGGTAGGTATAGGCTGCTTGTTTTAGACAGCTATAAAAGCTATTTTAACTAGAATTTTAAAAACTATTGCTTTAGAAACAAGATTTTTACTATTTGTATACTACTTTACTTATTGCATATACTCTAGCTACTTAATGTAGTCTGCTTTTTGCTGTTAAAGCGCAAGTACTTTTAACGCGTACAAGACTTAGCACGCTAGCGCGTCTTCTATATTAATAAAAAAAGCTTTTTTCTAGCCTTTTAAAACGCGTTTTTTAACGTATTTATAGAGTAGAACTATTAAAAAGCCTTTAAAGCATTAGAACTAGTCTCTACTAACGCGTAGGTAGTGTTAGATTGCTTTAACATATAGCTGCGTACTCTACTAGAACCTCTACTACTAGAAACGCTATAGTAGTTAAAGACTCTAAGTAATACGCATAAGTTTAAATTTTAATCTAAGCTTGTAAGCAACTCTTTTATATAGTTACTTTTTACTACTTAGGCTAGCTTCTTTTAGCTTGTAAAGGGCGCTAAACTTATACTCTACTAAAACGTGCTTTTTTCTACTAAAGTTAATAAGCTACAAAAACAATTAGTAGTAATAACTAAGCGCAAAAAGCGTAAATAGAAGTAGATCTAGTATAGTAGCACAATAAACTATAGTATAGCAGCAGCGCAAGTAGCTGCTAAAGCATCTAGAGCGTTTTAGTAATTAAAGAAAGCTTATAGTAGTAGTAATTACAAAACAGCCTAACTAGCTCTATAGCGCTGTAGAAACTGTAGATAGACTAGGTATAATGCTTAAACTTGCAAAAAAAATATAGAAAAATCTTCTAAATCTAATAAAAGCACAATATATATAGGCTTTCTCTTTAATAGTAATAAAAACAAAAACTTGTAACGTAAGTTAGTTGCGCTAAAAAAAAGTAGCTGTTTTAGTAGAGTAGCTATTTTAGTAGTAGAATACGTTAGCTATTATAGCTATACCTAGTAGCTTAGTTTAGTTTTTTTAGTTCTAGTTAACGTACGCCTATAAATAAGCTTTTACTATACTATTTATTCTTTTAGTTAATCTATTAGTTTAGAAGTAGAAGGCTGTTAATAGTTGTTGCTTAATTTCTAGAATTTTATAAAGTTGTTTCTATAGTCTACTTATAAACTAACTACTTTAATCTAATATAATAGCGTTAGGTAGCTAGTAGTACGCTACTATATACTTAATAAATGCCTATACAACTGTTTTAGTATCTATATTTAGTAGAAATATTAGCACTATATTCTTGCTTAACTAATTAGTAATTACTAGAAAAGTTGTATATTTTTTGCTTTTTAGAAAATTAGTAATAAAATCTATAGATATTTCTTTCTATATTTAATTAGAAAGTAGCAAAAGCCTAAATAGGCTATAAATACTATCTTTCTATAGCTTAGTCTTGCTACAAACAGTATAGTTCTAGAAAAAGCGCCTAATATCTTTAGACATTCTAGGCTAGAAGTAATCTTTTGCAATTGCTTAGTAAGTAGCTGCGCGTTCTAGGTAGCTAGCTATAGTAGAAAAGTATATTCTATTAATTAGGCTTGTTTATAAAAGTTCTAATTTTAGTATCTACTTTTAATTTCTATAAAGTAGGCATTTTTTCTAATCTACTATTGTAATAGGCTAGTACCTAGAGGGCTTAACCTAGATAAAATCTAGGCTTATTCCGCTTCGAAGAAGGATAGAAACTAGTAGATAGTTGTTCTGCTCTAAAGAAGATAGCATAGAAACCTATTATCTAAACCCTTTAAAGCTTTATTAAATCTAAACTGTTACTAGGCATTTGCAAGCTTTGCGTAGCTATTACATTTAGATTTAATTACTTCTATTATACGCTAGTGCAGGGACCCTAGTAGTAGAACGCCTGCCTAAGCAAGAGAAGAGTCTACTAGCTAGTGTAGTATTCTATTGTTATAGAACAGAGCTAGAGCAGGAACTCTAGTAGTAGAACGCCTGCCTAAGCAAGAGAAAAGTCTACTAGCTAGTGTAGTATTCTATTGTTACAGAACAGAGCTAGAGCAAGGACCCTAGTAGTAGAACGCCTACCTAAGCAAAAGAAAAGTCTACTAGCTAGTGTAGTATCCTATTGTTATAGAACAGAGCTAGAGCAGGGACCCTAGTAGTAGAACGCCTGCCTAAGCAAGAAAAAAGTCTACTAGCTAGTGTAGTATTCTATTGTTATAGAACAAAGCTAGAGCAGGGACTCTAGTAGTAGAACGCCTGCCTAAGCCTATATTAGAAGCTCTACCTGTCTCTATTGTACAAGGAGTAGGCTACATTAAAAATCGAGCTATTAAGCAATTAACAGATCGAACGATTAAGATACTAAGCGGAAGCTCTGTACGCGCTAAGCTGCAGGCATATATAAAGAATATAGAAATAGAAGGCTATTTAATTAATAACATAACAGCCTACGCTATTAGAAAACTAGAAAGAGGATAGTTATATAACTAAGTTGCTGCTAGCATACAAAAGATACTAGCTAAAGAGCAATAGCTAGTTTAGGCTATTAAAGCAATAGTAAGTTAGATTAAAACTTAAATACAGGCGAAGGATCAACTAGCAGGACAATTAGATCCTTCTACGATAATAATAGAAATAATAAAGCAGATAATAAGCAGAATAGAAGCGTTAGAGGGTCGAAAAGCTGCTACTACAACACTACCTAGCTAGAAGCTACCGCACCCTAAACTACTAGTTACTACTAAAAAGCAAGCTAAGTTTTCTAACCTAGAACCTTTTAATAGAGACTATGCAAAATACCTAGCCTTCTAGTTTAAAGCAAAAGCAAAGCTCTGCAACAACTTTAGTAGCAGGTTAGAGCAATATAAAATTAAGTACCTAATAGAAAGGATAAAAGATTACGCTGCTAGCGTAGTCTTTCTTTAGTATAAAACCTATGCTAAATCCTTTTCTATTAACAAAATATAGGCATTTCTAGACTAGTAGTACAATAACTTCTATCTAAAAGCCTAAGCACTTAATTAGCTAAATAGCTTAAAGCAAGAAAAGAAGGCTGTAAAAGATTATTATATAGAGTTTAACTGCTTAATACTTTAGAGTAGAGAGACTTTTAGAAATACAAGCAAAAAAAATTAGTTTTTAAAAAGCCTTAATACTAAACTTTAAAAGAGCATAGCTATAGTAGATAAAAGCCTTAACTTTAGCAATTTTGTTAATAAAGTTATTAGAACGTTAGATAACCTATTCTAAGTAAGCTTAAACAGTTAGACTGCAAGGCCCTACAGCTAATTAGCAGCTAGCTTTAACCTACACAAAAAGCGTTAATTGCCTAATTGCAACAGGCTAGCGTCTCTAGAACAGATAGACTAGCAACCTACAAAAAGTAACTAGGGTAGCACAAAACAAAGGCGAGCTAAATAGGTGCTAGAGGAGGAGATTTAGCGCTAGCAAGCTAATTAGCTGTGTATGCGCTGCAGAGCAGGAAGCTACTATATCTAGAAGTGCCCTTACCTACTAGCTAACTGCCTATTGCCTATAAGGTTAGCAAAAGCTACTGCTACTTAGGCATCTCTACTACTATTGCTTAAAGATAAGCCTACTAGCAAATTAGATTTAGAAAAAGAGTAGCTTCTATTAAAAGTTACTAATAGAAGCTACCTGCAACCTATAGGCAAGCTTTTAAAAAGTAGAAAAAGTTTAAAAGCTAGCACATAGATAGAGAGGCTATTAGCGTACACGCGTTAGTTAATTAAACTACCTACGCTTCCTGCATAATTAATTCTAGCACGCTTGCAAATGCTCTAGTTTTACCCTTACTAGCAAAGGCTGCAGGCTTGCTGTGCATTGATATTACTTTCTAACGACTGCTAGGCATAGCTAGCGAAAGCGTAATAACGCAGGTAGCTTAGTACACTGCTAATATTAAAGGATTTAAAAACACTAGATAGGCCTACGTTGCTACTAACAGTATAGGGTTTAATCTAATCCTTAGTGTAATAGCCGCGCAAAGCTTGCAAATGCCTAGTAACAGTTTGGATTTAATAAGGCTCTAAAGGGTTTAGATAATAGGTCTCTATGCTATCCCCTTTGGAGCGGAACAACTATCTACTAGTCTATCTTGCCTCCTTAAAGCAGAACCGCCCTAGATCTTATCTAGGTAAAGCTACCTAGGCACTAGCCTATTACAATACTCTCCTCCTAGCCTTGAAGGTCTTCCTTAAAGCGTATCTCGGCAGAAGCCTTGCGGCAGCTAGCTGCGAGTATTGCGCACGTCCTTTGTGTACTCAATCTATCGATCTAGCGCTTCTGTTTCTTTAAACAATTAAGATAGCTTCTATATAGTTTTAGCATACTCTACCTATTTTACTTTGTACTGTACTTAGCGCCCTCTACCCCTTTAAGTAACCCTTTCTGCAACAATATTCTCTACTGCCTATTCTAGTTTGCTATTAACTACAATAGCTTCAGGCTGCAAGTTATTATTTAGCTAGCTTGGCAGTAGATTGTTAGCAGCTAGCTGCAATTAATTAATATAGAATACGTTGTAGGGGCTAGGCAGTGTATTAAAGCGCATAGAATGCGTACTAATTACTTTAGTAACTATGTATTTAGCGTTCTTCTAGTTAAGCTTCTTGTTTAGCTGTTGAGTCTTAAAGTGTTTTTCTAGGGCTAGCTACACCTTGTCTCCTACTCTTAGTTGCTAAGGCACCTGCTAGCGTTAATTTGCCTGCCTTTCTTGCTCTTGCTAAGCTTTAGCTATTAAGGCTTAGGCTAGCTTAAATACTTTCTTAAACTTCTTAACAATTGCTTTAGCAGCCTTTTTTTCTAATTGTTTATTAGCAGCGTAATTTAGGCTTTGTTAAGGGGCTAAGAGCTGTACAGGATCTACGTAGTAGCTATGCTAGAGGAAGAACAGGCTTACTTCTGTTAACGCAGCTTGTCTTAATTAGATAGCTATTATAGCTATGCCTAGAAGCTTAGCCTAGTTTTTCTAGTTCTAGTTAACGTACGCCTGTAGATAAGCCTCTACTATGCTGTTTATTCTTTTAGTTAATCTATTAGTCTAGAGGTAGAAGGCTGTCAACAGTTGTTGTTTAATTTCTAGGATTTTGCAGAGTCGTTTCTATAGCCTGCTTGTAAACTAACTGCCTTAATCTAATATAATAGCGTTAGGTAGCTAGTAGTACGCTACTACGTGCCTAATAAATGCCTATACAACAGTCTTAGTGTCTATGTTTAGCAGGGGTATTAGCACTATATCCTTGCTTAACTAATTAGTAACTACAAGAAAGATTGTACATCTCTTGCTTTTAGAGAAGTTAGTAATAAAATCTATTAATATCTCTTTCTATATTTAATTAGAGAGTAGCAGAAGCTTAAGCAGGCTATAAATACTATTCTTCTATAGCTTAATCTTGCTACAAACAGCGCAGTTCTAAAGAAAGCGCCTAATATCCTTAGACATCCTAGGCTAGAAGTAATCCCTTGCAATTACTTAGTAAGTAGCTGCACGTCCTAGGTAGCTAGCTACAGCAGGGGAGTGTACTCTATCAATTAGGCTTGTTTGTAAAGGTTCTAATTGCGGTACCTACTTCTAGTTTCTATAGAGCAGGCATCTCTTCTAATCTACTATATAGTCTGTAATAGATATCTTTAAGCCTAGGCTTAGTAGAACCTATTGCTCTCTATTAAGCACACATTGCTAGATGTTGATATATTAGTTGTTGTCTTCTATTGCAGCCTGCTACAGTTGTTCTAGCGTTAGGGGGTCTTCTTCTAGAAGGGTTAGGGCAGTGCTAGAATTTGTGCTATTGTTGCTATCTGCAGCAGTATTAGTATCTGTATTAGTGTTAGCATTAGTGTTAGCATTAGTGTTGGCATGAGTGCTGAGTGCTACAGATTGAAACGTAATTACATCGCCCTTATCTTCGTTGTCTGTAGTTAGCAAAGCAGACGTTGTTAGCTTGAATAGTTGCTTGTAACAATGCTGTATACAATTGTTAGAGGCGTCTTAAAGCATATCTTGTTCGCGCTAGAATAGGGCATTAGCTTAGGGGTTCTCCTTCCTAGGTTAATAAGCAATCTCTACATTGTAGCGTCCTAGGAGAAGAAACTATTGCATTTGTCTTTTGTTAAGCATTCTTGGCTTTGTAAAATACTCTAGATTCTTGTAATCTGTAATAATAGTAAACTTTTCAACCGATTGTAGCTTAGCGTCCTATTTCTATAGGCACTATACTATAGCAAGTAACTTCTTGTTGTAGATTTTGTAGTTGCACTTATATACGTTTATCTTCTGTAAAAAGTAGGCTACTAGCTATAGTAAACCTTAATTGTTGTACTGTAAAAGACACTCTACTATTGCATATCTAGAGGCGTTAGTTTCAAGCACTATCTCCTTTTTAGAGTTAAATTAGGCTAGAACTAGCTCTGTAACGAAAATATCCTTAAGCGTATTAAAGGCCTTTTGTTTAATAGAGGTCTATTAAAAGAGTACGTTGCCTGTAAGTTGTGTAAAAGGTGCTACAAGCTCTAAAAATCTACAGATAAACTGCTAATAGAAGTTAGCAAAGCCTAAGAAGCTTTGCACGCCTTTAACAGTCTTAAAGGCCTCCTATTCCTTAATAGCTTTAATTTTCTTAAGGTCTATGCGCAGGCCTTTGCCTGCATTAATAATAAAGCCTAGGTATTTTGTTAACTTAACTTTAAATTTGCACTTTCTAATATCTAGCAGAAGGCCTGCCTTGCCTAGCGCCTTAAGCACTAGGTTAACCTAGCTTTAGTGCTTGGCTAGAGAGCCGTTTGTGTATATAAGTACGTTATTAAGGTAGGCTGTACAGAAGTTGTTAAGATACTTGCGCAAGGCCTAGTTAATATATCTCTAAAAGGTACTAGGCGCGTTTGCTAAGCTAAAGGAGGTAACTAGCTATTTGTATAGCCTAAACTAAGTGTAGAAAGCTGTCTTCTATTTATCTCTAGCGTAGATCTAAATCTTGTAGAAGGCAGCTAAGACGTTAAGCTTTGTAAACTACTAAGCTTTGCTAAGGTTGTTTAGAGTCTTCTAGATTAGCAGTAGTAGGTATTAGTCTTTCTAGGTAATAGCGTTAAGAGCTCTATAGTCTACGCAAAAGTAGAGGCTGCTACCTAGTTTCTTTGCAAAGAGGACTAGTGCAGCTGCTAGCAAATTACTTGCGCGGATCTATTCCTTCTTAAGCAGCAACGTAAGTTTCTTTTGTAGAACAAGTAGCTCCCCTTTGCTTATGTTGTATAGTAGGCTCTATAGCACCTCTAGATCCCTTCCGTCCTTTTGAACCAAGTCGATTTAGTAATTAATATTAGGTCCTTAGAGTAGTAGCATTTTTAATGCAGTTTTTAGGTCGAATATCTACCTGTAGTAGGCGTAGTAGGTTAGCAACAGCTCTTTAAAGTCTATTGTTAATTTTAGCGCTAAGGCTTTTTTAATATCTGCTAGTAAGGCTGCAAAGACAATAGACTAGTTCTTTTTTGCAGCTTAGAAGTAGTAACTATATGCTGCAGCGCTAATCTCTTGCAGAGGTACGTAGCCTTGTAGAGTAGAGACAGGTTCTCCTTCCTTGCTTTAAATCTAAATCTGTTAGCGCGTTAAATAAATGTAGATTAAGCGCTTAGCTAGCGCAATTGTAACCTGCAGCTAGTTTATCTAAGGCTGCCTAAGGATTAGGTCAAACCCTATGTTGTTAGTAGCAACGTAGGCCTATCTAGTGTCCTTGAATCCTTTAATATTAGCAGTGTACTAAGCTACCTGCGTTATTACGCCTTCGCTAGCTATGCCTAGCAGTTGTTAGGGAGTAATATTAATGCACAGCAAGCCTGCAGCCTTTGCTAGTAAGGGTAAAACTAGAGCATTTGCAAGCGTGCTAGAATTAATTATACAAGAGGCGTAGGTAGTTTAATTAACTAACGCGTGTACGCTAATAGCCTCTCTATCTATGTGCTAGCCTTTAAACTTCTTCTACTCTTTAAGAGCTTGCCTATAGGTTGCAGGTAGCTTCTATTAGTAACTTTTAATAGAAGCTACTTTTTTTCTAAATCTAATTTGCTAGTAGGCTTGTCTTTAAGCAACAGCAGTAGAGATGCCTAAGCAGTAGTAGCTCTTGCTAACCTTATAGGCAACAGGTAGTTAGCTAGTAGGTAAGGGCACTTCTAGATGTAGTAGCCTCCTGCTCTGCAGCGCATACATAGCTAATTAGCTTGCTAGCGCTAAATCTCCTCCTCTAGCACCTATTTAGCTTGCCTTTGTTCTATGCTACTCTAGTTACTCTTTGTAGGTTGCTAGTCTATCTGTTCTAGGGACGCTAGCCTGTTGCAATCGGGCAATTAACGCTTTTCGTGTAGGTTAAGGCTAGCTGCTAATTAGCTGTAGGGCCTTGCAGTCTAACTATTTAAGCTTACTTAGAATAGGTTATCTAACGTCCTAATAACTTTATTAACAAAATTGCTAAAGTTAAGGCTCTTATCTACTGTAGCTATGCTCTTTTGAAGTTTAGTATCAAGGCCCTTTAAAAACTAATTCTTTTTGCTTGCATTTCTAAAAGTCTCTCTACTCTAAAGTATTAAGCAGTTAAACTCTATGTAATAATTTTTTACAGCCTTCTTTCCTTGCTTTAAGCTGTTTAGCTAATTAAGTGCTTAGGCTTTTAGATAGGGGTTATTAAACTGCTAGTTTAGAAATGCCTACATTTTGTTAATAGAAGAGGATTTAGCATAGGTTTTGCACTAAGGGAGGACTACGCTAGCAGCGTAATCCTTTATCTTTTCTATTAGGTACTTAATCTTATATTGCTTTAACCTGCTGCTAAAGTTGTTGTAGAGCTTTGCTTTCGCTTTAAACTAAAAGGCTAGGTATTTTGCATAGTCTCTATTGAAAGGTTCTAGGTTAGGGAACTTAGCTTGCTTTTTAGTAGTAACTAGTAGTGTTTTAGAGTGCGGTAGCTCCTAGCTAGGTAGTGTTGTAGTAGCAGCCTTTTAACCTTCTAACGCTTCTATTCTACTTATTATCTGCTTTATTATTTCTATTATTATTGTAGAAGAATCTAATTGTCCTGCTAGTTAATCCTTCGCCTGTATCTAAGTTTTAATCTAACTTACTATTGCTTTAATAGCCTAAACTAGCTATTGCTCTTTAGCTAGTATCTTTTGTATGCTAGCGGCAACTTGGTTATATAACTATCCTCCTTCTAGTTTCCTAATAGCGTAGGCTGTTATGTTATTAATTAAGTAGCCTTCTATCCTTGTATCCCTTATGTATGCCTGCAGCTTGGCGCGTACAGAGCTTCTACTTGGTATTTCAATTGCTTAATCTGTTAATTGCTTAATTCTTAATATAGCCTACTCCCTGTACAATAGGAACAGGTAGAGCTTCTAATGTAGGCTTAAGCAGGCGTTCTACTACTAGAGTCCCTGCTCTAGCTCTGTTTCTATAACGATAGGATACTACACTAGCTAGTAGACTCTTCTTTTGCTTAGGCAGGCGTTCTACTACTAGGGTCCCTGCACTAGCGTATAATAGGAGTGATTAAATCTAAATGTAATAGCCGCGCAAAGCTTGCAGATGCCTAGTAACAGTTTGGATTTAATAAGGCTCTAAAGGGTTTGAATAATAGGTTTCTATGCTATTCTCTTTAGAGCGGAACAACTATCTACTAGTCTATCTTGCCTCCTTAAAGTAGAACCGCCCTAGATTTTATCTAGGTAAAGCTACCTAGGCACTAGCCTATTACACTTAGGCAGCTTTAGATAAATTAGCTGCAGGTTACAATTGCGCTAGCTAAGCGCTTAATCTACATTTATTTAACGCGCTAATAGATTTAGATTTAAAGCAAAGAGGAGAAACCTGTCTCTACTCTACAGGGCTACGTACCTCTGCAAGAGATTAGCGCTGCAGTATATAGTTACTACCTCTAAGCTGCAAAGAAGAACTAGTCTATTGTTTTTGCAGCTTTACTAGCAGATATTAAAAAGGCCTTAGCGCTAAAATTAATAATAGACTTTAAAGAGCTGTTGCTAACCTAGTACGCTTATTACAGGTAGATATTCAACCTAAAAACTGCATTAAAGATGCTACTACTCTAAAGACCTAATATTAACTACTAAATTAACTTGGTTTAAAAGAATAGAAAGAATCTAGAAGTACTATAGAGCCTATTATACAACATAAGCAAAGGAAAGCTACTAGTATTATAGAAAGAACTTACGTTACTACTTAAAAAGAAATAGATCTGCGCAAGTAATTTGCTAGCAGCTGTACTAGTTCTTTTTGCAAAAAAACTAAGTAGTAGCTTCTACTTTTGCGTAGACTACAGAGCTTTTAACGCTATTACCTAGAAAGACTAATACCTGCTACTACTAATCTAGAAGACTCTAAACAACTTTAGCAAAGCTTAGTAGTTTACAAAGCTTAACGTTTTAGCTGCTTTCTACAAGATTTAGATCTACGCTAGAGATAAATAGAAGACAGCTTTCTGCACTTAGTTTAGGCTGTACAAATAGCTAGTTACTTCCTTTAGCTTAGCAAACGCGCCTAGTACCTTTTAGAAATATATTAACTAGGCCTTGCGCAAGTATCTTAACAACTTCTATACAGCCTACCTTAATAACGTACTTATATATACAAACGGCTCCCTAGCCAAGCACTAAAGCTAGGTTAACCTAGTGCTTAAAGCGCTAGGCAAAGCAGGCCTTCTGCTAGATATTAGAAAGTGCAAATTTAAAGTTAAGTTAACAAAATACCTAGGCTTTATTATTAATGCAGGCAAAGGCCTGCGCATAGACTCTAAGAAGATTAAGGCTATTAAGAAATAGAAGGCCTCTAAAACTATTAAAGGCGTGCAAAGCTTTTTAGGCTTTGCTAACTTCTATTAGCAGTTTATTTGTAGATTTTTAGAGCTTGTAGCACCTTTTATACAACTTATAGGCAACGTACCCTTTTAATAGACTTCTATTAAATAGAAAGCTTTTAACACGCTTAAAAATATTTTTGTTATAGAGCTAGTCCTAGCCTAATTTAATTCTAAGAAAGAAATAGTGCTTAAAACTAACGCTTCTAGATATACAATAGCAGAGTGTCTTTTATAGTACAACAATTAAAGTTTACTACAGCTAGTAGCCTACTTTTTATAGAAGATAAACGTATATAAGTGCAACTACAAAATCTACAACAAAAAGTTACTTGCTATAGTATAGTGCCTATAGAAATAGAACGCTAAGCTACAATTAGTTAAGAAGTTTACTATTATTACAGATTACAAGAATCTAGAGTATTTTACAAAGCTAAAAATGCTTAACAAAAGACAAATGCAATAGTCTTTTTTTCTAGAACGCTACAATATAGAGATTGCTTATTAACCTAGAAAGGAGAACCCCTAAGCTAATGCTCTATTCTAGCGCGAACAAGATATGCCTTAAGACGCCTCTAACAATTGTATACAGCATTGTTACAAGCAACTATTCAAGCTAACAACGTCTGCTTCGCTAACTACAGACGACGAAGATAAGAGCGATGTAATTACGTTTCGATCTGTAGCACTTAGCACTTATGCTAACACTAATACTAACACTAATGCTAACACTAATATAGATACTAATACTGCTGCAGATAGCAACAACAGCACAAATTCTAGCACTGCTCTAACCCTTCTAGAAAAAGACTCTCTAACGCTAGAACAACTATAGCAGGCTGCAATAGAAGACAACAACTAATATATTAACATCTAGCAATGTGTACTTAATAGAGAGCAACAGGTTCTACTAAGCCTAGGCTTAAAAATATCTATTACAGACTGTATAGTAGATTAGAAGAGATGCCTACTCTATAGAAACTAGAAGTAGGTACTACAATTAGAACTTCTACAAACAAGCCTAATTAATAGAGTACACTCCCTTGCTATAGCTAGCTACCTAGAACGTGCAGCTACTTACTAAGCAATTGCAAGGGATTACTTCTAGCCTAGAATATCTAAGGATATTAGGCGCTTCCTCTAGAACTGCGCTGTTTGTAGCAGGATTAAGCTATAGAAAAATAGTATTTATAGCCTACTTAAGCCTTTGCTACTCTTTAATTAAATATAGAAAGAGATATTAATAGATTTTATTACTAACCTCTTTAAAAGCAAGGAATGTACAATCCTTCTTGTAGTTACTAATTAGTTAAGCAAGAATATAGTGCTAATACTCCTGCTAAACATAGATACTAAAACTGTTGTATAGGCATTTATTAGGCACGTAGTAGCGTACTACTAGCTACCTAACGCTATTGTATTAAATTAAAGCAGTTAGTTTACAAGCAGGCTATAGAAACAACTCTGCAAAATTCTAGAAATTAAACAACAACTGTTAACAGCCTTCTACCTCTAGACTAATAGATTAACTAAAAGAATAAACAGCACAGTAGAGGCTTATCTACAGGCGTACGTTAACTAGGACTAGAAAAACTAGGCTAAGCTTCTAGGTATAGCTATAATAGCTATCTAATTAAAACAAGCTGCGTTAACAGGAGTAAGCCTATTCTTCTTCTAGCATAGTTACTACGTAGATTCTATCTAGCTTACAGCTCTACAACATAGATTAAACTACACTACTAACAAGCAAGCAGGCAAGAAGGCTGCTAAAACAATAGTTAACAAGTTTAAAGAAGTATTTAAACTAGCCTAAGCTTTAATAGCTGCGGCTTAGCAGGAACAAAAGAGGCAAGCAAATTAACGCTAGCAAGTGCTGTAGCAACTAAGAGTAGGAGACAAGGTGTAGCTAGCCCTAGAGAAACACTTCAAGACTTAATAGCTAAACAAGAAGCTTAACTAGAAGAACGCTAAATACATAGTTACTAAAGTAATTAGTACGCATTCTATGCGCTTTAATATACTACTTAGCCCCTACAACGTATTCTATATTAATTAACTGCGGCTAGCTGCTAACAATCTACTGCCTAGCTAACTAAATAATAATTTACAGCTAGAAGCTATTGTAGTTAATAGTAAACTAGAGTAGGCAGTAGAAAATATTGTTGCTAAAAAAGTTGCTTAAAGAGGTAGAGAACGGCAAATATAGTACAAAGTTAAATAGGTAGGCTACGCTAAGACTACTTAGAAACTAGCTTAATTGTTTAAAGAGACAGCAGCGCTAGATTAGTAGATTGACTACACGAAGAACTTGCGCGATACTAGCAGCTAGCTGCTGCAAGGCTTCCGCCGAGATACGCCTTAAAGAAGACCTTCAAGGCTAGAAAGGAGGTATTGTAATAGGCTAGTGCCTAGAGAGCTTAACCTAGATAAGATCTAGGCTTATTCCGCTTTAAAGAAGGATAGAAACTAGTAGATAGTTGTTCTGCTCTAAAGGGAATAGCATAGAGACCTATTATCCAAACCTTTTAGAGCCTTATTAAATCTAAACTGTTACTAGGCATTTGCAAGCTTTGCGCAGCTATTACAACTATATAGTCTATAATAGATATCTTTAAGCCTAGGCTTAGTAGAACTTGTTGCTTTCTATTAAGCATATATTGCTAAATGTTAATATATTAGTTGTTGTTTTCTATTGCAGCTTACTATAGTTATTCTAGCATTAAAAAGTTTTTTTCTAGAAAAGTTAAAGTAGTGCTAGAATTTGTACTATTGTTGCTATCTATAGTAGTATTAGTATCTATATTAGTATTAGTATTAGTATTAGCATAAGTGCTAACGTATTCTATTACTAAGTAGCCTACTTTACTAAGTAGCCTAAAATTTCTTAGCAAGCAACACTACAACTACAACGCGCGATACTTTAACACTTATAGAGAAATAACACCTAAAAAAAAAGCTAAATTAAGCTTGCTTTCTAGGCATACTAAAACAGCTAATTTTTAAGCCTACAACGCGCTGCTAAAGCATATAGCGTACTCTAACAAACGTTAATACAACAATACAATAGAACCTTTGCGCGCGCTAATTGCTAGCCTAATTGCTAGAAGCTTACTACAACTAAAGAAGAAACGCTTGTTTAATATATTTTTAACTTTAATTTGTAAAAATTTGCGCTCTAGCTGTGTAAAGTAGAAGATATAGCTAATAAATTGTTAGACATGCGTAGTAGTACAGTAGTAGGCAAATGCTAGGCTAAAAGATTTGTAACGCGTTTAAAACAGCTTAAAATAGCCTTTAATTAAGCAAAAAATAGGCAAAGAATACTCTAGAAAGATTCTAAAGTAGTTAGTACATAGTTTAAGCTAGTTGCAAATACTAAAGCTAAGTATAGTGTCTATAACAATAACATGCACAACTTTAATAAAACTAGGTTCTAGATAGGTGTAATTAGGTTAATAAAAGTTGTTATAGGCTTAAAAAAATGTACAAAGCCTAATTTTATCTAGCTAAGCAATTGCAAGTAGGTTATAGTTATCTAGAGTATCTACGCTGCTAGGTATACAACCTTGCTATTTATTATCTACAAAAAACGCGTTTACATCTTTGCATAGTATAAAGAAGCAAGTATACTAAATAATTAGAAGCTTTTAGTCTCTAAAAACAGCTAAACAAACAACGCGCTTAGTCTATAGTAGTTAAAGCACTTTAACGCGTATACAAAGCTACGTTAAGTAAGTAGCTATAGGCTGCTTATTTTAGACAGCTATAAAAGCTATTTTAACTAGAATTTTAAAGACTACTACTTTAAAAACAAGATTTTTACTATTTGTATACTACTTTACTTATTGTATATACTCTAGCTACTTAACATAGTCTACTTTTTACTATTAAAGCGCAAGTACTTTTAACGCGTATAAAACTTAGCACGCTAACGCGTTTTTTATATTAATAAGAAAGGCTTTTTTCTAGCCTTTAAAGACGCGTTTTTTAATATATTTATAGAGTAGAACTGCTAAAAAGCTTTTAAAGCATTAAAACTAGTCTCTACTAACGCGTAGGTAGTATTAGATTGCTTTAAAGTATAGATACGCACTTTGCTAAAACCTCTACTACTACAGGCACTATAGATCTCTAAAACTCTAAGCAATTTGCATAAATTTAGCTTTTAGTTAAAGCTTGTACGCAGTTCTATTAAGTGTTTACCTAACGCTAAGACTAGGTTCTTACAGCTTATTAAAGGAGCAGAATTAATGCTATACTAGAACGCGCTTATAAGCTTCTAGATTACTAAGCTTAAAGAGCAAGTAGAGGCGCTAACTTAGCAAAAGTTGCGCAAGCAAAAGCAAATCTAGCATAGCAGTACAATAGAGTACAGCAAGGGGGCAGCACAGGCAGCTGCTAAGGCCTCTCTAGCGCCTTAGCAATCTAAGAAGGCTTAGGTAGAGGATAGTTACTAGACGGCGCAGCTAGGTGTACAGCGCTGTAGGAACTGCAGCAGGACTAGGCACAACGCGCAAACGTGCAAGAAGGATACAGAGGTGTCTTCTAAGTTAGATAGAAGTACAGTATACCAAGGTTCTCTCTTTAATAGTAATGATAATTTGTAATATGTAGTTGTAGTGTTGCTTGCTAAGAAATTTTAGGCTACTTGGTAAGGTAGGCCACTCGGTGATAGAATACGTTATAGAGTCTCTACTTTGTATTAGCAAAGCTAGAAATAGTCTAGTGTAAGTGCTATCTTGGCCTACTATCTAAGCTGGCTAAGATAAGGCTTTACCTACCTGCTCCATAAGACGCAACCATAAAAAGCAGCCGCTGAGATTGCCGGTGAACGCAAAACCCCAATCCAATAACTTTACAGCTGAGATGAGTCGTACCCTCAAGACAACAAGCCCTCCTCACTTTGACCGCAATGCTACGTGCCCTGACATGGATTTCATCCCGTCAATCTAGCGACTAAACGTCGTGCTCTGAGACCCCTCTTTCGCCATATGCTTGGTTGAATCAACGCACCCGTACATCAGGGTTTGCCAGGCATTCATGGGCCAATAGTTCCCGTACAGTTGGAATTACAGTGTTGATACATCTAGTCTCAATCGACATCAGCCTCCGCTGCTTTCTCTTTTGGCTTGACAGCTAGTCTGCCAAACTTTCGTGGACGGGTTGCGGCCACCGGAATTCCCGAAATAACACCTTTGACGCTGTGAAGGATTTCGTCCTCTGGTCCTGCATTCGTAGCCCATATTCGGCTGATGCTCAGGTCGTACGGTCCGGTGATTCGATCAATGACGGACATGCCAACACTGCGCACCTTCTGCGTCAACATCTCCCGCTGTGGCTCTACAACCTGGCCATGATTTGTGCGGACAAACTCATCCCACTTGATTAACAGCGTTTCCCACTCTCCCGGCGTCTTGGTGTACAAGCGGTGTTGGTGAATGTCGGTTGGCACTATAGATTCGGTCTGGACATTGACAAAGTACTTGCGGCCATCGGACTTGAAGTGAATCGCCAGATAAGCGTACGAATCTACGTCCCATCGCGACTTTCCGAATATCGTGTAACCAGGATCCCGCGTCCTCCATCCAGCGTAACCAGTTCTCTCGACTAGGGGCTGGTTCTTGGGGAGCTCGGTCGATATCGATCCGTGGAAGCGTGCATGTGCGGGTTCTTTGTCTGAGGCCGGGTGGAAGTCGAGGTTGACAGTGGAGAAGCCGCCGATGTCCTTGTCACTCATGCGCTTGCACCTCGTCAAGTCATCCGGACTGTCGAAGAGGACCAGAGGGTAGGCTTTCCCGGGTCTTTGCAGCGCCTCGAACTTCAACACTGCATCGTGCTCAGTTCAGCGACCGGTTCGCGGAATGAACCAACACTCACCTCGCCTTGACAGACGGCCAAATTCCTCGAGACTCCTGCCCCAGAATCCGGGGGCCATGCAGCGCGCGGTAGGTATCATGGCGACGAGAAAATGGGACGGGCAATTCACACAATCATGTGCATTGAAGGCTTCGATACTGGGTACTCGAGGTGCTGCAAAGTTTACAGGTCTGATTCTGCGATCCTCGCGGTCGAGGCGCGACGAACAATGACGGAACCGGGAACCGCAATCGATCGGACGGGGAGGTGCTGCTGTGGCTGAACTTTTTCGCCGCAAACCCTGGCTTGGCGCTCCAACTTTATGTCGTCTCCCCGGTCTCCGAATTTGTTGCAGCTCTCAATTCAACAAGATCGCAGGCGCTATACCATTGTACCTCTCCCTCTTTCCGGGTGTTGTCAGAGCCCTCGTTATTCGCGCCCTCGCTTCCGACTTCATTATTCCTGGAGGATATTTTCCGAACGGCCGTCTCCGCGCATCGTTTCGTCATCCATGACACTCGAACAGACTGCACATGCTCGAGGTATTCGAGAAGATACAACGCCGTTAAAATCGACCCTACGTGTCCAGTCGAGGGAGACTGGGGATCTTTCTGCGTCACCCAACTCTGGAGACGCCGCGATTGCGGGGAAGAGTACCCCTTTCGCGAAGTCATGGGCGCATTTTATTGCCGGAGGGTGAGGTCTTTTGTACAGGCACAAGTCGGCGATGCGGACACTAATGCGACACAGCCTAGGTGGTATGGCCTCGGCCACGTTGACCGCGCCCTTGGACGTCCTGAAAACTCGCCTACAATCCACATACTATCAGCAACATCTTGTGGCTGCCCGGGCCGCGCGAGGCCTTCCCCCCATTGAGACCATGTCCCTCGCGCGCAGCTCGCTCCTCCACATCCGCGAGACGGGAGAAATCCTTTTCCAGGTCCCCAAGGTCGAAGGCTGGAGGGCGCTCTTCAAGGGGCTCGGCCCCAACCTGATCGGCGTCGTGCCCGCCCGCGCAATCAACTTCTACGTGTACGGAAACGGGAAGAGGATAATAAGCAACCAATTCAACGACGGCCGGGAAGCCGCGTGGGTTCATTTGAGCGCTGCTGCTTGCGCGGGCGTGGTCACGGGCACAGCAACGAACCCCATCTGGCTGGTAAAGACGCGCCTGCAACTAGACAAGAACACGCACGCGGACGGTCGAGGACGGCAATACAAGAACGCATTGGACTGCACACTGCAGACGTTGCGGAAGGAGGGTGTTCCCGGTCTTTACAGGGGACTGACGGCCAGTTATCTGGGCGTGGTCGAGAGCACGATGCAGTGGGCGTTGTATGAGCAGATGAAATTATCCCTGGCGAAAAGAGAGGAGAGAGTTGCAAAGAGCGGACGGGCCCCCACCGCCTGGGACCATACTGTAGCTTGGACTGGCAAGGTCACGGCGGCAGGAGCGGCGAAGTTCATCGCTGCTATACTTACCTACCCACATGAGGTACGTCATGCCCATTCGAATAGCCCTTCGGGTAACTTCCCCAGGATTCATGCTGACCAGCTGTGTAGGTTGTGCGCACACGTCTTCGACAAGCGCCCTTGGAGAACGGCCAACTCAAGTACACCGGACTCGTCCAATGCTTCACGACCATCTTCAAAGAAGAAGGCATGGCTGCACTGTACGGCGGCCTTGTTCCGCACATGCTCCGCGTCGTTCCCAGCGCGGCCATCATGTTCGGCACCTACGAAGGTGTCTTGAAGCTGCTGGGCACCAGCAGCAATTTGTAGACGGCATACCTCGAAGAAATGGCTGCCGCTCTTGTACTAATACAATAAAAAAAGAAAGGAGGGGAATCGCATCAGTCGGCGTTGGTTTGGGTCCAGTCTTGCATATGTTATAATACCCTGTCACTTCTCCTCTGTAAAATTACTCACTGGCCTAGATGGGAGCCGGTCTACAGGATTGTACAATACTACTGAGATATGACGGCTTGAACGGCCGTCTTGGGTTGGATAGAACTTGCGTAGTATGAATATTATGCTTGGGGAAGTTTGACTCGACCCTGCTTCGTTTGGTTGTGAAATGTGAAGAGAGAATCCAGTACATTGCTGTTCTAGCATGAAAAAGACAAATTCACAATGGAAGCCAAACTTTGCGGTCTCAGTATACTTCTTCCAACCTTGGAAGGTTGCTGGAGCGTTGACACGTGACCACAAACATTTCCTCACCGGGATTGGCTCCCGCGCAACGCCGCGGCGCGACGACATCTTTTCCAACGTCCGCCCATCACCCTTCGCCCAAGGGTGCCCTCCCCACGCCAGAACCCACCCAGCCATGTCGCAACATCTCTCACGGAGGGCCGTGGTCCTCCGGCCGTTCCAACGGCAATGCCTCCTCCGGCCGCACACCAGCGTCCGGCACGTCTCGAATAGGGACCGGGAACCGAATGTGGACTTCGAAGCACCGGACACGCTGAGGGAGAAGGCGCAGACGCAGGATCCGAAGCAGCTGGAGAGGAGTGATTTTGGGCTGTTGCCTGGTATGTGGATGTTTTTTTGTTGGGTCAATTGGACAGTGGGTCGTCGTTTTCGTGCGCCTCTCTTTCGAGAGTAGAGCAAGAGAAAGATTGAGCTGCCATTTCCGCAATTCCTCCCCTTCGCATAGGTGCAATGGAAACACTGACAGCAAGATCCAGGTACCTTCATCCGCGCCTGGTCCGCAACCCCGCCGCTCCTCCCACGACCGCTCTCCCCGCTGTCCCCCTCCCGCGTCAAGCAAGCCCTCGCCGACCGCTGGAAGTACGAGAAGAAGTGGCTCCTGGAGAAACTCAGAGACATCTATGGGTGCGTTCAATGCCCCTTCCCTTTCGCCCCCACCCAAGGCGTCGAAGAACAAAGAAGGCAGAGGCGAAAGCGAGAAATGAGAGACATGGGAAAACCCAAGACTGACCTATCCCCAGCATGTGGAACTTCTACTTCATCCGCGGCTTCATGTCCGGCTTCTGGCGCGCCGAGAAACCCGACGCCGTCTTCTGGCACGCGCGCACCCACGCCCGCGCCGACGAGCTGTACGAGAAAGTCTACCACGCACTCTCAAGGTCCGTCTGCTCTCTGCTTCCCCTTCCCTCTCTCAACCTTAATCCCCCTTGAACAACCCCTTCACCACTATCTACAAACTCCAAATCGAATCTAACTCGTCCCCCACAAAACAGCAAAGACACCACCCACCTCAAAGACATCTGCACCGAAGGCCTCATCAACAACGTCTACTCGCGCATGTCGGGCCGCCCCAAGGACGTCCAGATGACGTGGAAACTGACCGCGCGCAACCGCTGGCCCTTCACGCGCGTCGTGTCCAACCGCTTCACGTACCTGCCCCTGCCCGGCGCGGACGAGACGCATCGCCCGTCCGCGATTAGGCAGTTGGTCCTGCGGAAGAGCACGCGGCAGACGCTGACGATCGAGCGGGCGAAGGACGTGTATGCTTCGGCTTCGGGGGCGAGCAGGACGCAGGGGAAGAGGAGGAGGTTAGCGTGGAGGCCGGATGGGGTGGAGCAGGGGGAGGCGGTGAAGAAGGGGGAGGAGGCTGTGGAGGAGGAAAAGAACGTGGCTGGCTCCGAGACGTATGATAAGAAGGTGGTGGAGTACATGGTGCTGCAGCGGGTCATGCTCAATGGCGTGGAGAAGGAGTGGCGGTTGTGGGGCTTCGCGGAGCCGACGACGGTGGAGAGTCTGGAAGCGGCGGAGAAGAAAGAGGATGAGCTGGCTGCGTTGCAGAACAAGGAGTCTGCTTTGGGCGCTTGAGTGTGAATATATACGAGGGGTGATCGGTGTAAGATATAGCGTGTAGAATGAGCCCCAGCCTCTGCGAAGCCGTTGGGCTCGTTTCGAGGCATTGTAACAGGGAAAAGACATGTTCACAACACGAGCACGGCTGCACACAATGAAAATGGCACATGTGAATAACATTCATTCCTGTGACCAATGAATGACTTCCACCATCTTCCCAGCAATGGCCAAAGAAAGAACCCTCTGTGTCGCCCCTGCCATGAGCCACGCATGGCAAAGCAACCGAGACAATCCCATTCCCATGGTCATGAACATCGTAAACAAAGCCAAGTAGAGAAAGACCCTCATTTCTTGCCGTCCACGGGCGCTCGTGCAGTGAGCGGGTGTCGTTTTCGGTTTCTCGTGGAGAGAGGCCAGCGACCCATGTCCGTTACGTGCGACTTTCGCTCGCCATAGAGCAGCCAAAACCACTGGCCCGAGGGCGGACGCGACATGAGGTTTCGTCTTTTAGAAACCGTGGACCTGGGCACTGTCAGCGGGGTTCGAATGTGGCGGGTGGCGAGCGTCAAACGTACCTTGATGTCCTTGGCATCCAAACCTAGACCCTCCTTCTTATCGACGAGGAACTCTTGAACATCCTTGCGCTGGTCGCCTTGCAGCTGGATCACCTCCCCCATTTCGGTGTCGTTGACAATAGTGCCATTGCAAGCGAACTTCTTCTTGATGACCTTGAGGATCTTCTTCTGATCGAACTTTTTGGGCAAGCCTTGGACGGTGGTCAATGTCTTGCGACCATTGCGTTCTGCATCTTGTGTCAGCTGAAAGTCCCCCGCCACACGTGCCGCGAGTCTCGACATGGAGCGCTGCTGGGAATGACGCAAACTTACGTTGGATGCGAATATGAATGTAATTCTGAGACTGCTTGGTCTCGCCAGTATCCTCATCGGCCTCGGCGAAGGGGTCTGCAGGGAGGAGTCAGCACAGGCCTGGAAGGCAGAGGGAGGCGCCGCGAGCGTGATGCCGCACCTCTGCAGAGGAGCGAAGGCCGGGTGTAGAGGCTGCGGCATGTGTCGCGAGGGGGGCGAGTCGCATGACGCCAGGCTCGTGTGGGGGAAAGTACGCAGAGGGAACTTACCGAAAGTCTTGAGATTCTCGATGGACATAAACTGCTGTTTGGCCCGATAACGTGGGTGGGTCTGTAAAAGGTGGGAGTGAAAGGGTGCGATTCAGGGTTCGCTGAGAATAGAAGCGGTGGTGAAGTGGCGAGTAGACGACTGCTTTGAGTGTGTAGTGTGAGAGTGGAGAGTGGGGATGGAGGGGAGGGAGGGGAGGCTGTGAGGCGAAGTCATTTAGCGCCGCCTGGCTCGTGCACTGCTTATGTCATCTGGATGCCAAGCTTTTTGGTGGCTGGGGCCGGATTCGCTAGGCAAAGGGAAAGGCTCAAGCGCAGCCGCGGGCGGGCCGACGTGAGATCGCGATAAGGACATGCCAGAACATCGACGACCATTATTATTATTGACAAGGATATGGATGGAGGAGGATATGGCAAAGTGGTATGCGTATTACTCCGTACACGTTGCTGCATTCTTCAGATGCTGGCACCGTCTGGGGACGATGAATGTACCCTTCTACCAAGATGTGACGCCCAGCGGGAAGCCGTGAGGGGAACCAAATGCTAACAGTCCATGCCAACCACCCCAGAGTGTCAGACAGAGAAAGGTGGATTACTGTGGTATCATCCGCTACCACTAGGCATGCCCAAACGCCGATACTATCATACAACGAAGCTCACTCGTTACCCTGGAGATTCTGCGCTACGAGGGAGGTGCAGCTGGAGGGGCCTCAGTCGAGGAACCTGCACCAGCAAAGCCTTGTTGCGGGGGCAGGAAGAGAGGCATGTAGCCCTGGGATGGGGATCAGTACTCCCATGTATGAACAACAATGGAACTGTGGACAGGCTACGCACCACGAGAAGAGACATGACTGGAAGGGAGTCAGCAGGAGCTCGAGTAAGAGGGATGATGGCAGCACTCACAAGCCATGCCGACGGAGAAGTAGGCGGGTGACGTCGAGGTGCGCTTTTGCTCAGCGCTCTCGGCGAGCCATGACTGGACAGCGAATACTACGGCGACCCTGGAGTGCTGAATGAGCAGATGAGCTGGATAAGTACAGCCAGACTTCTTACCAGCCGACTACTCTGTGGAACAAAGCAGAGGTTAGCATGATCGGACTCGAGCGGACATCGATTCCACGTGAAACTTACTTGTTCCGCGTGAAAATCTACGACAAGCATGTCAGTTTTCTTCTTGTCATGTACTGAGAGTCGGTATCTTGAGGCACTCACAGCGGCCATGGGGAGAGTGCTAGCCATCGTACCTGGGACGCAGCTCGTCAGCACTGGGGCAACCGGAGGTTTACAGATGCAAACTTACTGGCCATGTCTCCGTCCGACGAGGAGGCGGCGGGCTCCGCATAGGGGACGACTAGAAAGGGTATGTGTTAACAGCCACGTGACTTAAGGGGTTGAGTTGAAGGTGCAGGTGGAGAACTGCACATGCAGACTGCGGACGGACTCGGGGAGGAGCGGGGAATGGCATACTGAGGTCGATCCGGCGCACGTCCTTCTTTGTCGCCATCTTGCGTTGCGATGGACAATTGAACGAGATGGGGTTGATAGGGTTTCGTTGAGGTTGACCGTCACTCCAGGGCTGCTGTGGTGGTGAACAGTTGGGGTCGAGGTAGGCACTAGTCCTAATTTAGACGGACCAATCACGCGTGACGGTCCAGGCTCCCCACAACCGTGGAAGTACGGTGTACGGTCGGACTACGGTGCCGATAATTGTATACCGTACACAGTATGTAAGAACAAGTTCCGGTAGATTGACCCATTTCCCTATGATTTGGGTTTGTACGGAGTATGGAATCGATGAATAACACGAAGCCACTGACGCCTTGAAACCTTCTATCTACTGTGTACTCGGAAACAGACACCCCCACGGCAAACAATGGCCCGCATTCAATACACACTGCATCATCCGCTGGTGGCGACATCTCACAACAAGGGAGGCCTTCCCGACCTTTGACATTCTCATTCATCTGCCGTGCTACGACTGGCGCTGCCACTGTGCCAGAAGGGGTGGCGGGAGCCCATTGTCCGTTGCACCCCAGCTCACACGCCCACGCCTCTCTCTGCCGGCCCGGACGGCTGATGGGCCATGGGCCATGGCTGATCGCCGCACCACCACACGGTCCACTCCACCGCATTGTCGTGTCCCACCCATGTCTCTTCCGTGATAACCACCGACTACCCGTCCCCTCTCTCTCCGTTCCTTTCTCCGTCCCACACATCTCCCTTCCTCGTCCGCCGCTGACGCCGTCCTTGTCAGCCCTCCTAACCCATCCAACCTTTCCGTGCACTCTGTCCCAGAAAACCGCCGGTCACCCGCTGAGCGCCTTCGCCCACCCGACATCCACCTTCCTCTCCCTCCCCCAAGCCCGTCCTCTCGCACCTCCGCCGACCATGATTCCGCTTCAAGTGCGATGAACTCTCGTCCTGGTCCAGGGATCCGAGAATCTCTGCAACACCGCGACTCCAGCCGGCCCCAGCACGCCCCGGGCCTTCAGCCCATCCACCGCCTTGCACAATCTACTCCGCGAAGCCATAATCCCCAGTACCTCGAGAATATAAACCCCGCAAACGACGACCAGCAACGCTCTGTCGACGATGCAAACAGAACCCGGGGTGTAACCAACACAAAGGCACAGGGAGCTGCTGTCTCGGATGCTGTCCATTCTACCCCCCAAAATGCGTCCCGCCCCGTCCAGAAGGGGAGACCCCACGTCTTCTTCAGCCATGGCATCAATACTGTAATGGAAACACGTCCCTCGTCACCTCAAGCACAACCCACCGACTCCGCTCCCGATCTGCCCCTACCCCCAAGGTCCGGACATGCACGGTCTTTAGACATTACTTCGCAGAATCGCAGGTCTTCTGATGGCCCGGCCTATGGAAGGGGGGTTTCCAGTACCGACAACCCCCATCCGGAGCTCCTCTTTCCAGGCGGTAGTAAGTACTCCCACGCGAATATACACTCGTCATGCTAACTTCAAGGAATCAGAAACTGCCGACATGTTCCCATGGACGGGAAATCATCCCGAAGATGCCTTATCCGAGACTCTGGTCAAGGCTGGGGTCAGCAACAAACCCCAGATCATGAACGAGACCAGTGCCGCACGCCAATCCCTTTGGCCCAACCTGAAAAGCCGGCCGGGCTTGAGCAATCTCTCCTCCTTGTTCCTGGCCGTGCTTGAGAAACGGCAGTCATGCGGCAGAGTCACTCTGCCCAGCAGTTTCAAACCGCCCCCGCGGTTGACGTTACGCGACTCTACTCGGGAGACGTGGCTACATGATCTGGCAAACCCAGCTGTCGGCTTGCGGCGTCTGAGTCGTACCATCCCCCATGGAATCACGGGTACCGTGCTCCTCGACCATTGTCTGAATAAGAATATACCGCTCCCCCGAGCAATATGGTTGGCAAAGTGTGTCGGTATCAACGAGATGCGCTCCCACAAGCGGAAGGGACAGGCCGGCACCCTCACGTGGGCCAGAGGGTGGACAAGTTCCGTAGAACAGTTCCTGGAGATTGTCCTGTCGACCATAGGCCGCCCGGGCTGGAAAGCACGTGTCACGTATGCGTATGTTTTGCCGTCCCGGCTTCGTAAAGTTACGCTAATAGATGTCTAGCCTCCAGCTGGCCACCTCCCTCTACAAAGAGCAGCTGCTCGAGGAAGAACATTTCCTCGATTGGGTCCTCAAAAACCTCGAATCATGTCCGCCGGAACGTATGTTCTTGTGGTTCATGATTGTCTCGCTCTACAGCCAAGATCTAACTGCCTCGAGACGTAGAGGGAGACGCTTGGCAGAGCTGTTGCTTAACTATGTCGCCAAGGTATGTCTTTTGAAATGCCGGCCCCTCATACTTGCTCTAACATGTGCTTCAGCTATATGCGTCCAGCAATGAGAGCCATGAATCTCCCCTCCTGCGTTACTTGGAGCAGTTGCTCCTCAAAGTTCTCGTGTCGAGCCCTTCGTGCCTACTGCTTCCCGATCGCTGGCATTCGCATCTCCCCGTCCTCCAACGTCTGGCTCTGAAACATCCCGATTCCAAGGCTCTTAACGCGGTGCAAGATCTCAACCGAAGAGCGAGACGGTTATGCCAGTTTTCACTTGGCGACCGCTCTGCCCAGAGTCCCGCTCGTAGGATCGTATCGATTCTTGATGCGGTGGATTATGCCTCCGACGTCAATGTTGAGCTCGTCGCTAAGCAATGCTGGGATGCCTTATCTGACGCACGTGACTTGGTTTCGATCACCCTGCGATGGGCGTCCTCCTGCCATCGAGTAGGTATGCAGAGGACCTACCTCGTTACCCGTTTGCTTTGCAAGTGGTGGCGCTCAGGTATCGACACTGACGACGCCATACTGGCATTCTTCCAGTCAGGCGATGGCAATGTGGTCGATGAGCCATGCAACATATATCGTATTGTCGCTGAGTTGGTCCGCTCAAAGACTTTCTCCGTGGGAAGATTCCTCCAATGGCTGATCGCCACCGGCTCCTTCGACCGCAATTCCGATTTCACTGCCGTAAGTTGCCCATGTCATAGAGGAAACACAACTGACCTCTGCCAGTCCTCGTTTAGCCCTTCCCGTCTCATAGTGGAGATGCCCCTGAGCGCACTACCCGAACATGTGCGCAATCTGAGGAGTACGCTGTTGCGCGGAACGCCTCACTCTACCGAGTCGGAGGAAGCCCACCTAGATCGGGCGGAAGCCGCGATACGTTCCCACCTTTCTGGACTGTTTGGCACAGGGAGGTGGAATGACACCCCACCGGATGTAGACCTCGCCAAACTCAATCCCAGCATCAGGCTCGAACTAGCGCTGTTGCTCCGGCATCAAGTCGCCTCGACCGTAAGGGCGGCCGAACCGGCACGTAGCAATAACACGTTCATCACCGGGGATGCACCGGCGTCTACGATAACTCTGCAAGACTTCCACTTGGTCAGGTCTTATCTTGAAGACTTCGGCCAACTTTCTATTCTGGCGGACGTTGTCGGGATCGTGATTACGTCCCTCGATTTCGATGTCCTTTGTGCTGCGGCTGACACGCTTCACTATCACCATCTCACTTTCAAGGCAATGGGTGCATTTAGTTCTCTCTTTGACAGCATCATCCTCCGGTACTCCATGCTAAGGAACTTCCGGATCCCCGAGCGTGACTTCCTCCTTAGTCTGACGAGCCTATGCCATGCAGCCCAAGTCGATGCTCGGGTTCCGCAAATCCTCGCGAGTGACCTAGGTCGATTGGAGCAACGGAACGCGATTGCTGCTTGCTCGCCGGTCTCCGACACGACCGTGGAAGCCATTCAGAACACCGCTGCCGACTCGGACGAGGAGATCGACCGTATTCTAAGCAACAGCAGCACGTTGGATAAGGCGGCGATGACCGGAATGCTGGAGAAGATTATGGCCAATCTGTCCGACCAGGCCATGAAGCGTTCGCTGCAGCAAGGTCAACATGCTTCATGGCTCTACCGTCTACGGTCCCTGAACGAGGCAGGTTTCAGTACTGCCCTCACGGAATGGCTGAAAGCCATGTTGTCAGGTGACGGGAAAAGTCTCTTGATCTCTGCGGTCATGGCGCTGGTTACCTCCGGCTGCCTCTCCCTGATGCAGTTGCTGACGGTGGCGAGGAATTGCTTCGATGAGCATAAAGACCAAGATGCGGCGAGGGCTCAGAGGATTTCCTTTGCCTTGTTTCACCTCATCCTCTCCGCGGATGAGCTGAGCCCATTCTGTCCCCAGGAAGCCTATCGCTTCCGGCTGGAGCAGCAAGACTTTTGCCTTGCCCAACACCCTGAAGTACTCCAGCTCCTAGGCGAGACTTTGCATCTTGTACAGGCGTCGCCAACTCCTGATGGGGAGGCCAAAGTAAAGCGGTTGCTTTCGAGTGGGCAGGTACAGAATCTCATGAAACAATACATCCTGAGGGATGTCCAAGGAGTTTCACGAGCTTTCGGAATCGGCTCGGCCAACTCTGCAGACGCAGTGATCAGCTCTTCTGTGAAGCATCTGCTGGACTCTCTGCTTGACCCTTGCGGTAGGCTTGGTACGTACCTGTTCCGGCTTCTTAGTGAGGATACTAATCTGCGGAGCAGGCTTGGCGCAAAAGACCATTGTGCCGCAAATGGAGACAATCTGTGAGGCTGTGGACGAGTTGTCTCTTTGCTTCTGTCAGCTTGAGATCCAGTGTCTCTTCTTCATGGCAAGCGGAAGCCCGGATTGTTCTCTTGAGGCACTGTCCAGTGCCTTCTCGAAAGCCATCATATCTGCCGCTGAACACAAGGCGGCGTCCTTAGAACTAGTCAGCGGCCTGGAGGCTGACTTGGCTGTCAAGGTGTGTAGCGATGATAATAAGCTAGCAAGAGAGCGTCTACTTACTATTCCCTAGATACGGGAGTATGCCGAACGCGAAGTACTCAGTGCGACCTCCTTCCTCGCTAGTCCTCTTACAGCCGACCTGGGCGAGATTCCCAAAGAAGAAGAGGCTCGGATTGGGAGATACCTTGGTATCATAAGAGCGACGTCCTCGAACCCGATCAGAGAGGAACAAAGTACCGCAATCGGACCGCTTGCGAATCGATTGAAAGGCCTGGCGGAACAAATGGACAAGCAAAATGATCAAGTCTTGAAGGTGGCGAGCTTGGCCGATCGGCCAGGCTGGTGTGTAGCCACATCGCAATGGTATATCCCCTCCCGGCGCTGACTCTCCAGGTCCGGCGCTGACTCTCCAGGCTCAACGTACTGCTCGACCTGGTCGTGGCACAACGTTCCATGCTCCTCCACAAGGTCTCTAGCCAGCACCAAGCTGCTCTCCTGTGGAGTCTTCGCCGCGTCTTCACACACCCCGCTCTAGCCCTTCTCCCGTCGCTGAGCGAATACGCATTCGACGCCGCCTTGCTCATCCACGATGCCGTCGCCGACGACGTCCGCCAGCATCTCACGAAGCTCAACCTGTCGAAACCAACGCCCGATTACCGCTGCGTGTTCCTCTTCGAAAGCACCCCCCCGAAAGACGGTTGGCTCGCCCTCGCGCGCTCGACCTCCGCATCGAGCGACCCGAACAGCAGCATCCAAGCCACCGCATCCCCCTCGACCCCAACCACGCTCCCCCAGGCCCAGAGCCCACTCCCCTTCGAGAACTTCATGCACCTCCGCGCCCCGTCGACTCCGGCCGGCCTGCAGCAGCGCCCGCAACATCCTCATCTCCCGCAGAGCCAGACCCAGCCGGCGTTGAGAGGGTACCCGCAGTATCCGCAGCACCCGGCACAGGGGAAGGCGGCGCCGCACGTGTCTCCTGCTGGGAATATGAACATGCCGCCTGTGCATCACGCCGGCCAGATGCAGCAGATGCAGCGGTTCCAGCAGATGCAGGGATTGGCGATGCAGCGGAATCTGCCCGGCTCGTTGGCGGGCGCGCAGAGAGTGGGTGCGCAACCGGGGGTACCGCCGCCTCCTCCTCCCGGCGTTTCTGCGTCTGCTCCCGGTGGGGTGAAGTCGGGCTCGTTGCAGGCGAAGATGGAGGGTGCTGGCGCCGCTGGTGCTGTGGATGTCCCAGGGGTGGTGCTGATGCCGTTCCAGCTCAGTCCGTGGGAGGTCCTGCCTGAGGGGGGTGGAGGCGGCGGCGGTGGGGCCGCGAATGTGAATGAGACGGCGATTAGTTTGGGGTTGTTTGCGGGGAGGAGGGTGTGAGGGGGGGAGTGTTGTTTCTTTTGTTATGTGGTTTTCCGTTTGTTTGCGTTGGGGTGATGCATTTTATGGAGTTGATGCATATGCGTGTGTTGTATGAAGCTGAGGTGGGTGTCCATGTTGTTCTTGTTGCTGTTTGTAGGATGGCACAGCGATCGGGAGAGCGAGAGGGGTGAGCGAGCATGGTTGTTTTCGACATCAGTATCAACATCATCATCATTTGCGACGGGCATGGGATTGCATTGCATCTCGGAGGGATGGATGTCTATCTAGATGGATAGGTAGAGGGTTTTTTTTCTTTTGTTTGCTCACATGATACCCTGAATATGAAAATTTGCCACTACTTGCGCGGTATATCTGTTTGTTAGTTGGCATTGCATGGCGTGTCTGACGGAACAGTGGATATAGGAATGCGTGGATTCTTACTGTCTTGTTGTTCAGAAGGAGCGAAGGGACTTTTTGAACAGGAGAACTCTTCTTTATAGATTGCAGAGCATAGGCTTACGCCTTCAGTGCTCCCACTACACACAGAAGGTCTCCGCCTATTTCCAGCACCCCTTCCTGTCTCCCATGACCATACCACCCGTCACGACGATTCACTCCGAGAACACACGCATAGACAGCTCCCTCCCTCACACCCACTCATCCCACAAATCCGCCAACACCTCGCTTCCCAATCCCTCGACAGGCGGCTCCTCCCTCTCCCTTGCCGTCGTCACCGTCGCCATGCGGAACTCGTCGTTCCCCTGCGGGTGCACGTACTGGTCGATGCCCATGTAGTTACCGACCGCCTCGTCCAGCAGCGCGAGCGTCGGCTCCGCGATGTACAGGTTCCTGTCCAGGAAGCCCTCGTAGTTGATGCGGGGCGCGGCGCTCGAGAGCCTGGAGGGATGCATGGGCTGGATGGTCGTGCGGTGCCCGGTGAGCGAGGTGTAGGTCGTGGGTGCGTGGGGTGTGCTGGTCTGTAAGGCGTGGTCAGTGACGGTTCGTGTATACAGGAATCAGTGGAGGGAGGGGACGTCCAACGAACGTACCTTGCGATGGAAATCCCCCAGGAACTCCACCGCGTCGATCTCCGGATGCGCCGCCACATGCTCCTCTGCCATCTCCCGCGCGCGCCGGACGTGCTTGTCCACGACCCCGAGCGCTCCCATCGGCACGTCCCGCTCACACAGCCTCCCCTCCATCCGCACGTACGGCTGCACGAACCGCCGCTCGCTCAGCGGGACCTGGAACCCGGGGCTCCCGTTCAGGAAAAACTGCTGCCACGGCGTGAGCCCCGGCTTGAACTTGCCCACGTGGTAACTGGGCCGGAACGAGAACGGGTCGCGGTGCGTTACGAGGTCGCACTTCGCCGTCGGGTCTCGGGCCAGGATCACGCGGTTCAGCAGCACGAGCGTGGCCTCGTACGTGTCGTTGAACCACATCGAGTGCTCGCAGTACATCGGCTCGCCGTTCTCGTTGCGCCCCCCGTGCCACCACTGGTGCGGGAGCAGGGCGGCGCGTTGCTGGTGCTGGACGAGGTTCCACCATTGGCGGTGCATGTAGAAGGTGTCGTGGGCGAAGAAGTCGGCGTAGTAGTTGAGGAGGGTGGCGAGGGAGCGGAAGAAGCGTGTCAGGAAGGCCTGGCTGCAGGGGATGACGGTGGGGACTGGTGTTGTTAGTTTTCTGTGCATTTTCCTGGCATGCATATATATGTACGAGGGGAGGAGGGGGAGAAGGAGGAAGAAGAGGACGTACCCGTGTGATCCGTCTCCGTGACCCAGGAAAAATCGATTCTGCCGCGGCCCGGGTCCCGCTTCAGCGACTTGATTTGCTTCCATGCCGCGCCGAAGTCGATCTCGTTGTCGGGGGAGGACGGGGAGAAGCAGAAGTAGTGTGTTGCGAGTGGGCCGTCGGACCAGTCCCAGTCCCAGACTATGACCTTGGGGAGGTTGGTTCTTGCGGACATGGCGGTGGTGGTGCGCTGATAATTTGTTTGGACGCGGGATAGGTACTAGTAGGTTGGGGTTGTGGAGTTTGTGCTGGGAATAATGGAGAGAAGAGGTTGATGGAGACAAGGTTGATGTGGGACAATGTGAGGGAAACGAAAATCGAAACGGAGCGCCCGTTTGCCTTAAGTACCTGAGCGCAGCGGCTCGCGTAGACGTGTAGTGGCGAAGTGAGCATTCACTCTCACCCTCGTCTTTCACCGCAGACCTACCTCCGGCTAGGGCTGGCTGGGAGCGTCTGGGCGGCAAACTTCGAAAGCCGTAGAACTGGGTTAGGCCTAATTCTCCTTTGGTTGTGCGCACGGTGTCAGTTAACTGTTCCTGCAGTCCGATAGGTGATACAGCTGTGCAGAGACAATGGCGGTGAGCTGGGGCGACAGATGGACCAACCCTTATTTCTTCCCCGTTCCATTTTTCTTGGGGTGGCGCTGTTCAGTTGCTTGCTCCTGAGAAAAACATCTTTGTTCTTGAGGTTCTCGTTCAAATAACACTTGCCTCCCTTTCCATCCCCTCCACCCACCTGATAACTGCATCCTTGCTCCCTGTCCTGCTTTTCCTGTCTCATTTTATTTCAGACAGGACTACTCTTTCCCCCGTCCCCGATAGTGTCGACAATCTTCTTAATGTTCGAGTGACTCACCCCCTTCTCGTCGTTCTTCTCCGTACCACTACTTCCTCCTAGCTCCAGCTCCGACTCCGCGTCTTTCTTGTTCTTATTCGGAAGAGGCCAATATCTTTGCCTTGGGTTTGAAATTTGCCCTATTAGTATCTTCCGATCGGGACTTCCAGCGTGCCCACATGCGGCGAATCCAGTGGTTCAGAGCTGTCGTTTTGATCTCCCAGATGCGATAGCCGGATTTGGTGGAGAGAAAGCCGATCAGTGAAAACAATGGAACGCTGATCGCGACGAGTGTAATGGCGAAGGGCGAAAAGGATGCGGGGTACGGAGGCATATTGGTCATTCTGAAGATGGAGGTCACAAAGGTCAGCGGCCTCTCACATGTCAGTACATTGCACAAATGAGCTTCCGTTGGGACAACCCTACATGAAAAACAGATTTACGATGGTCAGGAGCTGGAGGATGTTCAGGATGTGTCATTTTAAGGTTGGACAGGCGGGTTTCATACCTTGATATTCCTTCCTTGCTGTAGTGATGTCCTGGACTCTTGGATGCTTGTTCCGGAGAACAAGTGCCCTTGCAAGTGCTCGATGTCATGCCGCAGTTCATCGTTCTTGCGGTGCAGGCCTCGGAGTTCCGCTGCCACTTTGCCGAATTTCCTCCTGAGCCGCCATAACCTTCTCATCTAACAGTGGTTCCGCATTATATCGTCGAGAGTGTCGAATAGCGGCCATATCGTCGCGCTTTTGCCATCCCAGAAGTCGTCGGGGAAGTTATCTTCGAGCGCGTCAATCATCGAACTTATACTTTCATTGATGGTATTGAGCTTGTCAGGATAAGAAAAACGTTCGGAGCATCGAGTTTGTTTCCCGGGTGCGCTTACCGTTCGGTGAGCGTAAAAGTATCTTCGCGTCCAGGTATAATTCTCGTCATCAAAAAGCCTTTGGTCGCGCAGCGTTTTGTCGAAGACAAAATCAGGGGGAGGCTGGACGAGTTCCGCCATGCCTTTGTACATGTCTTCATATCTTTTTGTGGCATCGAGGTACTCGGACAGAAGCGCATGGAGGAATGCTTCGGGACCATTGAGATACCGGCGACCAGACTCAAACGTAGATAGAGTAGCTCTCCAGTCCGGGAAGCACTCGACCAATAGAACCTGATGGCTCTCAGCACCCGTTGAATAGATTTGGGCAAAGTGATACGTACATGCCATGGCGACCAGACATTGGGGCTCGAGCCGTAATTCATTTTCGCCGTCCGACTTCTACTCTGAATTTTGCGTGGTTTGTCGTCGCAGAGAGCGAGAGCGACAACTGCACTACAGCGCAACAACCGGATGTGACTTCCATCTAATCGGCTGCCCTTATCTGCGTGCTGCCAGTCCATGGGCTTGCAATCTTCACCGATGACGGTGTAGTATGCAAAAGTGAACAAGAATGTTTGCTGGTGCCTCGAGTCTTCGTAGTACATATTATGCATGTGAAACTTGATTGTCAGTGTCAACCGTACCCTAAGTTGAGCGGAGATGTTTACAGAAGATGACCGGCTCCGGACCAGGCATTCGAACACTTTGTCCATATCAAATATCTTATGCATTGTCAAGTGCAAAGCACCAAACAGTATTGGCGACGGTTCACGAGCGATCCTATGTACCATGAGGAAGGTGCATGTGATGGGGTCGAAAGACGTACGTGATGTGCCCAACCACTTTCTCGCCAGTAGTCGTGCCTATTTCCTGGTTTCCATCAGACCGGCCTCAAGCAAAATTGTTATCACCGCCGAAGTTGAAAACGCATACTCGGATGGAGTCCCAGATCCATATTGCATGAGAAATATTTTCCTAAGCACCGCTACGCTCCCTTTCAACTAATTGTGGACGCCCATCCAGTCCAACATCATAGATCTGGAAGAACGAGTAATGGCCCCTATTATCAGGAGGTTCAAGGCCAACAGGGAACAGACAAGGCTATCTAGCAAGTCTCGCTGTATCCCGAAGGATCGAGGCCAGTATCTCTTTTCCTGACTCATTGAAATCATAGCTTTTAAGGTGCTCCCGCAACTGTTCATGGTTAAAGGATAGCGACGGTAGCTCGGCCCGGACAGTGTATAACGCGTCCTCTTCATCGCTGTCATCGCTTGTGGCATGTTCGCTGTCGTTATCCTGGAGAGCTTTCGGCTCTTCGATCGGTCCAGCGGGTCCGTCCATCGGGGTCAAGCTCTGAGCCACAACATCCTCGGGTGGTTCTAGGTGTTTTCGGGCCTCTTTAACCTCGTCCATCGCCATTTGGACACGGATTTCGACAGCGTCAGGCTATGCTTCAGCCCAGGCAGGTTCTGTGGGCAAGGCTGAAGGACCAGGATCCGCGTGAGCGTCTCGCTTACTCTTATGCAGATGCCCGGGCATATCTATTGGTGGCCCGACAGTAGCCTAATATGGCGGTGCATCTTATGATTATTGCACTCAACGACCACAAGTTCACATCAAAGTTGGCGACTCAGGAGGAAGCCTGGAGACGAGAGGGCGTGCACTTTATAGAAGTCATAAGTGACGGGTTCGTCCTCATATAACAATAGGACATTGGGCTATGGTGTAGTTCAATTGCGTAGTTATCTTTAACAAGGCTGAACATACTTTCGGGGTTCCACTCATTGGCAATGTTCGATGTTGACAGGTGTTGCCGGGCCAACCGCCTCAAATCGTGTTTACTAAGCACGCGACTTCAAGATCCCCACACAGACCAGTTCGTCACTTTCAACGCCAGCATCCTATACAGTATTTCTCATAACTCCCCATTCTCATCCAGCTCCGATTTGCTGTCTGTGCAGGGAAACTGCAACCCCCACCCCTTGCGCACCGTCAGCGCTCGCAACAAAATCCCTCTTAGACGATCAGCTCCCAGCTCTGCACCTCTGATCTCTCCACCCTTGCAGAACACCGATCATGGTGGCCACACGAGCGGCGTCCCGCAAACTCAAATCTGCCGACGCAGCACCTCCGCCTACCAATACCCTCAAAGCGCCCCCGAAACGAGCCATAAGAAAAAAGCCAGCACCTCCGGCGGACGCTGACGCAGAATCCACATGTGCTGCCACTCAACCCAAACCCACCACAACCAAAGCCAAGCCGGCTCCCGCGCCCAAGACTACAACAAGAACCAGGACGACCGCGAAAAAGTCAGAAGCAGCGCCTGGCGTCAACAAAACCGCTCAGAATGCCGAACCGGTGAAGCGGACGAGAAAGACTACTGTCAAAATCCAGGCAGAGGCGGCCTGTAAGAAGACGAGTTCTGCAGCCGAACCCTTGCCCGGGCCTAAGAAGAATGCGCCAAAGCGAACGGCTTCAACAAGACAGAAGAGTGAAGCAGGACGTACCCAACTCCCCACAAGGTCGATTCCAGGGAAAGCAACTTCGAAGAAGCCTGCGAAGATCACGCCCCCTCCTGCTACACCTGCCGATGCGGACGAGAGCGAAGATGAACTTGCACCCACTTGGAATGGCCCCGAGAAGAAAACATTGGGTCAGGTCGAGGCGTCGCAAGTGTCGGAAAGTGGGCGAAGTGAACTAGGCCCGGCCGCCCAGGACGTGGCATTGGTGCAAGATGAGTTGATGATTGATATAGAGGAAGTTGTCCCCGAGCACTCAACAACAGTATGCGCCGCTAGCTCTACGGAATCTGAGGATACCTCGACAGCAGCGTCTCGCGACGTTGAACTGGTGAATGAAGCAAATCCATCAGAAGAATCGACGTGCTCCGGTCAGGGGGAACCCGACCAGTCAGAAACGGTTGATAACAGAGTCACCATTCCCGAGCTGGAGGTATCTCCTTTACGAAACGATGCCGCAGCCCCAGAGCAGGGAGAATTCAATCACGAAGACACGTTTGAAACTGCAGTTGTCATTCCAGAGCAGGAGCTCTCCAGTTTAACAATTGATGCGGCAGACCCAGACCCGGAAAAACTTATCCAGCAAGACACGGTTGAAAATGGAGTCATCATTCCAGAGCAGCATGTCTCCCCTTTACCAAATGATGCCACAAATCCAGTCACCGCCGGAGAGCTTGACATGGTAGCCACGCAAGATACAGTGATTGCGGAGTACACAACAGTCGATGCTAGCATTCCTCTAGATCAAGTTAGCCAGATCAACCAACATGCAGACGATGGACCAATCCCGCTGGAACAGCCAAACGCTGAAGAGCAGGACTCTGTAGCTCTGCCATATAGCGAGCGCACTGCTCCTACAACCGATTCTGAAGAGCAGATTTCTGCCAAGAGTGTGACCGCGTCATTTGTGGTGCTCGGAGATGCTCACTCCATTGAAGATCCACCGTCCGCTCAAGAAGACGTGATCAATCCCAATGTTATATTCTTGAACCAAGATATCGCACTGGAGAGCAAAACCATGGACTCGGTGGCACTGGAGGTTGATATATGCGATCATCCGGAAGCGCGCGAAGACGAGCCATCATCATCGCGTGAAGACGAACAGCTAGAGTGCGAATCCCCTTCCAAAAAGTGCCGGTTTGCTCCTCAGGAAGACAAACGTGAAAGCCCCGCGAGGAAGATCCCCTTGGGTCAATTCCCCCCTCCAGTGCTTGGATTCTCGCTGAACCCTGTCATGCCACTATTGGAATCTCCCATCAAGTCCGCATTACGCTCTCCGCTCAAACGGGAGATAAGCCCCAAGAAGAAAACAGTGACCTTCAACTCGCCTAGAAGCAATGCTGTCGACGCCCCTCCACCAGTTTCTGATGGGCCCCTCAGTGGAACCACCTTCTTTCTCGACATCCGGTCCCGAGGAAATATCGAAAACCATGTTTTCGTAGGCTTACTGGAAGATTTAGGAGCGCAGGTCACGTCCAAATGGGACAAGCAGTCTTCAAACCCTACACATGTTCTCTTCAAAGATGGGCTTCTCGAGACCCTGCAGAAAGTGGTGGCGACGAATGGAGCCGTGAAATGCGTCAACGTCGGCTTTGCGCTCGACTGCGAGAAGCACAACAAAAGAATGGATGAATCAGACTACCTTGTCAACCTCGATCCCGCCAGGCCCAAGACACCTTCGCCCGTCAGGAGCCGTTTCACCTTCACACCGGCACGCACTCCCTCCCAATTCTTCTTCTCCCAGACACCGAGCACTGTGCTAAGCACACCCACGACCCCGAATAGCTCAGAGTGGGAACGATCTATCCTCTACGATGATGAGATGGATAAGGAGAACTCGACATCGCTGTCGCCGCCCAAGCTGGTTCCGCGCTCATGCCCCCCTAAAAAGCAGGCTATGTCGAATTGGCTGAAGCAAAGCCCCATCAAGCCGGCAACCGTCGTGCGCCCCATTGCCTCTTCCGCTCGGAAGCGCAGGTTCGAGAGTTTTGGCGGGATAACGATGGCCGCCCCAAAGAAACTCCGGTTCAACTAGCACGATTTTCTTTTTCTCTTCTTTTGGTTCTAGCATGGCATGGGCGTTCGGTCGGTATGGATAGGCCGAGTCGCTCGCTCAGGGGACTCTGGCCTTTTGTTAAGCCGTTTATGAATTGCATCAGTGGAGTGTTCTTCCTTGTTTATCCAAGGACATGTACATGATATGTACAAAGTTCTGCTGACTGGTATATGCGGTTTGGTCTTGCGTATTCAACGCATCGCCTTCGCTTGCAACCAGCGCAGCATAACCTGTATTTGCATTTGTCCAAAGCGCGTGGAAGGATTCAATCACATCCTTCGTAACGTATATAGCGACATCAACTCTGAATGAATGGGTACAAACGTATCAACTGCGAATAACTGTCTAGCCAACTTTTAGATGCAATGCACAGCCCGTTAGCAATATCTGCACCTCGCATTGGCTTTTCCAGGTTGGCATTCCCCCTTTGTTACGTCTTGTGAAATCTTGGCAACCGTGCCGCAGGGCGGCATAGATAGATATAAGGACACACCCACCCAACACTGTCACCTACATAGTACAATCCGTTTTTACGGTTCCTTCCCTTTGTACTTCCGCCCCGCCTGTGGTCGAGCGATTACACCCAAGTCAACATTCTGTGGTATCTCCACTCGGCTTGAAGTCACCATGACAACCGTCGCGCCTCCTCGTCGGGACCACCCTGGTCGTGTCAAGGACTCCCTTTTCCGACGCCTACGCTGGAACATCTTCAGCGACCTAAGTGAAATTCGGGTGGAGGACGGCCTCGATGAGAACGGCGTCGAGAAGCTGACTTCCTTCCTCACCCATCCCATTGCGGAAGAGTCCATTGCACAACCACCAATTACTGCCGCCCGTATAAGCAGCATGGACATCACCGAGGCTGTAATATTCTACGTAGCTCCGTACGGGTGGAAAGATGAAGCGCTTCTCATCCAAAATACAGATGGTCGCCCTATCACGCTAAAAGACGTGGTAATCCGACTCCACGACTACCTAAACGAGCGCCTGCACAAACGACTGATCATCGCGATGAGAAAACTCAGCATACCGAGCCCGATCGGCACGAAACCTTACCACATGGACACGACGGATCTTACAATCTTCGTCAAGTATGTCCATGCCCGAACGCTCGACAACCGGGCTACGCTGAACGTCTCTACTTTCGCCGTTGGCGAATTTGGGATTTCTGAGGAACAGTTCTGGACTAGGCGGAAAGCGAATAGGCTTCCATTGTAGATCTATCACAATGCAAGGCGTATGCATGAACTTAAGCGCAAATAGGGGAACATGGGCCCCACCTCCTTTCACGGCCGTTGACCAGGTCCATCTTAGCGCTTCTTGTTGAAAAACCAATCGAATCGAGAACAAACGAACTGTGCAGTTCCAACGCCTTGAGAGCGTACTGTTCAACCAACTGCACCCCTTGCATAGCTTGTACGTGCGGCGAGACCGTTATTTAAATAAATGTAACTCAAATCGATCCTCGGCAACGTCATAACCCGTTTCATCGCTTCCGCCCGACTAATCGTCTCGTCGTCCTCATCCTCTTCTTCATCGGAATACTCGTCCACTACTCTTGTATAATTCTCATTCTCTCCCCCATTAGTGTCTAGGTAGTCCTGGTAAGGCCCACTCGTCTTTTCATCAATCCACTCCCCTGTTCCACCATCCACAATCCTCACATTCTCCTTCAGGCGCCCTCGCCGTCCCCAATACGTCTCCTCAATGAACGTCGTCCAGTAGCCCAATTGTCCATTGGCCACTAAGATATCGACGCTCGCCAGTTTTGGAAGACGGCGAAAGTTGTTAGATTCTCTACAATAGAATGAGTCCATCTCGTCCAAAGCCTGGTCTTCCCAACACTCGATTCTTAAGCGTCTGACGTCGCCCATTTGCGGAAGATATCTGTCTGCCAGTAGGCCGCTTCTTATCTGTATGGTGTCACAATCAAAGTTGGTCCAGATGTATCGCGGAGATGAGTCGATAATAAAAGATTTTCGGTAGCTGCAGTATTTGCGGGATTCTCGACATGCCCTAGTTACGGCCGGTACTTGGGTGCACGTGGGGGACCAGTAACCGTTGGTGTCCATCCATCCCTTCCTCGCTATTAGGACCCTATCCTCTGTCGCGGACTCCCAAATCTGGATGCGCAGTTCCAGGGGCAGACGGGGGAAAAGGATGAAAAGTTGCCATTAAGTTCTCCAGCGTGTGTTGTGGGTTTGCAATATAACGTTTCTGCGAGATAGGGGCGGATAATTTCAAGGTGAAGGTGGTGATGAGGGATGAACTAGATCGGGGGACATCGCTCAGATATATGTTGCCTGGTCATACCGTGTTTACTCAGCTGGCGCACGGTTTCACCTGGCGCACGGTTTCACCTGGCGCACACTTTCGCTAGAACATAAAAATTTCAATATAATAGCAACTCCACCGGTATGGACCCAATTGAGGACGCAATTACGGCGTTAGAATCGCTAGAGCTTGGAGAAAAAGTCAACATCTCTCAAACTGCCAAAAAATATGGTGTGGAGCGATCTACTCTGTCGCGAAGGTGGCGCAAGGTCCAGGGCTCCCGTGCAACTCAATATGAGAACCAGCGACTTCTAAATGACTGTTAAGAGCAGGAGCTTGTACAGTATATTGAGAGACTATGTGAGAGAGGCCTACCACCAACAAAGAACATGTTACGCAACTTTGCTAGTGAGATAAGCAGCCAGCAAGTAGGGAGCTCATGGCCGGATCGATTCCTGAAGCGTCACAAAGTTGATCTAGTATCAAGATGGTCGACTGGCTTGGACAAGGAAAGAAAAAGAGCTAATTCTGCCTTCAAGTACGCTCTATATTTCGAGCTCTTGAAGCGCAAAATCGAGGAATATGAGATAGAGCCAGCAAATATCTACAATATGGATGAGAAGGGCTTCCTGATTGGCGTGCTATCAAAAACGAAGCGGATCTTCTCCCGACAGAGATATGAGGATGGGGGACTAAGCAAGCTATTCAAGATAGCAATCGCGAGTGGATTACAACGATTGCCTGCATTTGCGCTAATGGATCGTCGCTAAGCTCGGCCATATACTTTCCGGCCAGATATAGTTTCCGGCCACCCCGCAACAACGCGTCACCTATACTGGAGTTGCAATTATATTAACAACAACTATTATATTTGCCACTCATTGCACATAGAGTTAAAAGTAAACGTCTCTGCTGCTACTACTGCCTTCTGAGCCCTCTCTTCTAGAGTAGTGCCTCTCTGTTGAGCCTCAAGAGCTGCAGCGCAATTAACTGCAGCCTTAATACTCTCAAGGTTGCTAAACCGTTTATTCAGGTTAACCTGAACCCGCTTCCTTACGCAGGTAATCTTTAAGCTATCCAGTTGATATTTAAGCTGTTAATTTTCAGCTTCAAGCTGCGCTGACCTAGTGTTGGCCTTTGCAATAGCCTTTCTAGCCTTGCCAAGTAATGTATGGGTACTCCGTGAGAGAGATTCTGATAGAAGCAGCTGCTGCTAAGCTTGGTATAGGGCCTGTAAGCTCTGAGGCGTTGTAAACAATGGATTTGATGTGTTTGAGGCTGGGGCAACTGCTGTAGGAGTAACTGGGCGGCCAGTTATTTAGGATGAGGATAGCACTAGGCCTGGGTTATATGGACAGAGGCCAGCAGCCTTCCAGCCAGCTCGTATGACACGCTCTAAGAGTCCTTCCTCTCTTGCCTTGTTGTATGAGGCCACAAAGCGTTCTTTCTTAATAGGTGCTGCGTCACTAAGGACAGAGAGCTCCCTGATCTGGCTACGGTACTTAGACTTCAGTACTGAGAAAGGAGCAAGGTCTAGGGGTTGGAGCAGGTGTGAGGCATGAGCTGGAAGATAGAGCAGATGGATCTTGTGCTGCCTGCAGAGCCACATGAAGTCAATAGGTGTGTGGGAGCCATGACCATCAAGAATTAGGAGACGGTATCCAGAAGATGATGGTGAAGTATTTGGTATAAAAATCCGCTGCAGCCATTCGTATCCAATTAAATTTGAAGTCCACCTATTCTCTGAAGTTGTGTAGAGCCAGTCTGGTATATCTTCTGCAGGAAACCAAGTAGATTGTAGATGCTTGCCCTTAAAGACGACTAGGCATGGGAGCTTCGCGCCAGCGGCTGAGATGGCCTTAATAATAGATACCCACTCGCGATCCTCTGGAGATTTAATATAAGCCTTCTTTTTTAATAAACTGGCAAGGACTTGGGAGTTTGTACATACTCCAAGAGCAATGCCAGTCTCGTCCATATTCCAGATATCCTCATATTGTATCCCTAGCTCTATCCTTGTACGCTCAAACAGCTCAAGAAACGCGCGTATTGTCTTGTAATTAGCTGCTGTTGTTCTTGCAGTCTTAATTGTTCAACTAACAACAGAGGCAACGCGTGGATTGCGGGTAAGGAAGTAAGGCACCCAGAGTTGCCCTAGGGGCTCGTAGTCGCCATTCATGTGGAGGATTCGGGTGGCCATTTCTCGTACGCGGGGATGTGAGGGAGGCTGCGCGCGTGAGTCCTTATTAAGGATCCAGTCAACTAGAAAGGCCTCTTGCTCTGGAGTCAATCGCTGTTGGTTGACGTGAGCTATCGCGTGTGGTTGTTGACCTGCTAGTCGCCCTTGCAGCGTTGATTGTGGAACGTTGTGCGAACGAGCGGCTGCTCGTACGCTTCTAAAAACACGATAATTAAGATCTGCAATAGCATTTTGTAAAGCAAGCTCCTTAGGATCCATTTTTAAAAGAGTAGTGTTGATAGTGTAGATGATTGAAAGTGGGTGAGGCGTTGTCGCGGGGTGGCCGGAAACTATATGTGGCCGGAAAGTATATGGCCGAGCTCATCTCCAGGTCTCATCTACCAAGCCGTTTCGGGCAACATCCAAGACTCATAGTTGCAGGATTTTGATCCTACAATACATAAGGCCTTCTTTGCTTCATCTCCTAGTAGATGGACGAACAATTACCTTGGGCTTCAATGGTTAGAGTCAATCTTTGATCGAGAGACAAAGAGGAAGCTACCGCGACGGCAATATCGACTGCTTATCCTTGACAGGCATGGATCTCACGTAAATATGAGGTTTATCAAGTATTGCGACGATAATAGAATCCTCCTGGCTATCTATCCTCCTCACAGTACTCATACTCTGCAACCGCTTGACGTCTGCTTGTTTGGCCCGCTCTCGCAAGCGTACAACTTAGAGATTGTACAATATATAAATGAATTACAAGGATTATCTGCAATAACAAAGAGAGATTTCTTCTGTATGTTCTGGACAGCGTAGGAGAAGGCGTTTACAACAAGAAACATCCTCTCTAGCTTTGAAACTTGCGGTCTTAATCCTTTTAACCCCCAGGTCATCCTTAGCTGGTTTAGCAACCCTAAGGCAGATCGGCCCTCCTCTAGTGAGAGCTCAAAGTCAGTTATTACAGCTGAGGACTGGAGAAAGATCGCTAAGCTTCTAAGGGCAGTAGTTGATGACGTATACAACTCTAAGGCCCGTTAGCTATCCTAGACGATGCACTCCCTATTAACTTAGAATATCCTCTTGAAAAACGAGAACGACGGCCTCAAACGAGCGCTAGTGAATAAGAAGAAGCGACGGCAGAGGGGCAAGGCTCTCCAGCTTGATAATCTACCTAATCAGGATGGTGGAGCTCTGTTCTGGAGCCCGAACAAGGTTCAACGAGCCCGCAATCGTGAAAGGGAGAAAGAAGCAGAAGCAGAGCAAGAGAGACTCCAAAAACAAGAAGATATTAAGCGTAAGGCTCAGGAGAAAGCAGAGAAGCAGCAGATACTAGAAGACGACGTCGTACAAGGGCTATCCAGAAGGAGATCCGACAGAAGAAGGAGGCTCAGAAAAGGCAAGAAATAGAGGACAACAAGCACGCCCGGGAAGCAGCTGCACAACTCAAAAAGGACATCCTACTTGCTAAGCAGGCTTAAAAAAGGAGGGTTCAACAATCTACTGTCCCTCAGGAGGTTGTTGGTAACGAACAATCTGTTCTTCAGGTCATTCAAGGCTCGGAGGCGACAAATCGTCGGGGACGACAGATCAACCTCCCTCAGAGATATCGCGACTAGATATTAGCATAGGATTATTCTCTGTACTCGATTGCCTAATACTCTAGGAAATCTCGCGATATTACGATTTGTATTGACCTATACAGCCTCAAATTGTATATTTTGATTTTCTCGAAAATCGTGCGTCAGGTGAAACCGTGCGCCAGCTGACTAAACACGGTAGACGTGGTAGCCGCTAACTAGAACAGGAAGCTACCCATTCATCCCAGTCCCAACACAAGAAGCCCGTCTTGTATAACACGGTCTGAACAGCAACTCATAGGTCATGACAAGAAAGAAATGGTTCAACCGATCGACTATATAGACATACCCATTTGTCTCGGCGTCTTTTGGGCCGTCTTCTTCAGCGTCAAAAAACTCCTCGTCTTCCAGAGAATCTCCAGAATTTTAAGCTTCTCATCCCTCTTTTATACAACTCACAAACATTGCGACTTGTCGAAGAACATAGCTCAGCTTCGTTAACGCCCATCCCCCCTGCGATCGGTCGATGAACGCTCTCAGTGAGGAGCCACCCGGGACGCGAATTGCAGAGACAACGGCCGCCAAAACTCCGAGAAGCGCCGTGGCGAAGATGAAGAAGAGGAAGCTCGGCTGAAAAATTTAGACCGTTGTCACCTGTCCGAGACAAAACTATTCGCGGTCATTGTTCCCCTTCCTATCTTACGACCGTCGCGCCTAGGCCCACCCACCACCACACAACATAGGTAGACATGGCAGGAAGCCAATTGGCAAAACGACTGCAAAAATGGAAGAACAGAAAATCCTGCAAAAACATACAACACCACGCTATTCGCAGCTGGTCACCCACGCTACTACTCAACGGGCGCTACAGGGCTTAAGTTGCGTCGATCGAACGAGAGGCGCTGGATTCCCTGTGCTATGGTCGTATGTGATAGAAACACATTGGATGCTGTTTATGACTCTAGCAATGATGGTCCACAGGATCACGACACGATATCGGACTACAGTTCTCAGCATTTTGGTTTCCTGTTCGGACCGATGCCCCCCGCAACACCCTATTATCTCCGCTATTGCTAAGCCTATTTCTTACTTATAACAAAATACAAATTAAAAGATCTGCGATAATATATAGTTGGTCGTTTCGTTCTATCCGCAAATTGAGAAACAGTAGAGAAAAATAAGTATAACATTCACCTTAAAGCAAGCATTCTCCGAAGACCAAGCTAAAAATTAACTTTCATCACGCCAATAAGCAGATAAGGGGAAAGTCAATCAAGGGTAGTATCTTCTCTCTACTTCTGGCTACGAGTTACGTTTCTGTTCCGTGTACGCGCCCATATGCACTTGTAACTAGGAATTGCGATGTCACCAGCTCAAAAAACTTCACCTAGAGAGCCACCCACGCTGTTATGCCTTACTCTTCTAGGGCCCTATTCACCGTCTTAAGATGTTATCATTTGCTCTCTCGAGTTACCTCGGCAGTCGGGAGAGAAGCGTGTCCGTGAGTGCCCAGTGAATCGAAGCAGGACGAGTATTTAGCTCTTCCCTTGGGTCGAACAGAAAGCCGCGCAGTTGCGTGCGATAGGACGCGGGGTGTGTGGATGTGCTGGAGTTTTCAGATCTAACTGACCGGGGCGTATCCGTACCTGCATGCCAAGAACATACGAATACGATGGGAAGGGAGAAAGCACGTGAATTGAACATACCGTTAATGTGGTGATTCAACCTCGTTATTTATCTTATTTTTCCCTTGCTCTTACATTTAGTAGCTAAGTCTGCCGATCTTCTTTGCCGGGGTTCTAAAACAATGTGTGAAGCTTGATTAGCTGTGGAGATCCGGAACGTACCACATGCATGATCTGTTGGGTGCTATCGAATTGTAACATACATTTCTTGTAATAGGCCCTTAGGCATGATATGTTCGGCTTTGAGAATAATTCAAATTTAGGTCTTAACCGTTAACCCACACCTATAATACATAAATACCTATAGATATTTTATGCCGAGAACGCCCTCGCGACAAGCGGCATCAGCATCCTCTTCGTGATATCTAGATATTTGTTGATATACCCTTTCACCACATCATCCTCCCTCTCCTTCTTATCCTCTTCGCTCAATCCCGCCTCATTCACCCGCGGGAGTGTGTAACCCATGTCAGCCACCACTGCCCATAGGCCGAGGAAGGCATAGTTATCCGCATTTGTGACAGCAATACCGGCTTGCTTCGTAATAACGTTTCCCCAGCCATAAGCATGATCTTTATCCGGGAGATCTTGAACCTTGAACTTTCCATCTGAGGGTTGATATGATGCAGCGTGGGCAAGTTCGTGGAGCATAGTGTGAGAGACCGTAAGCGAAAGGTATGCGATTGGCATGTCATTCAGATCTTCCTTCTCAACCTCTTCGTTGATCCTGAGAGGAAGATCCGGTTCACCGGTGAATGTAGCATCGCAGAGCTATAGAGATATTTGTCAATTATGACATGGTGGGAAGATCGAAGACTAAGGGACGAACTTACAGTCACGACGACACGGTCTGGATTATGGCCCGCGCGCGGGCTTGTCGCGTCCTTCGGTGGCTTTGCCTTCCGCTCGTAGGCCCTGCCCATTACATTTGGTTTTCGACATGATGGTTCATTTTTCGTAACCATCTCACTACGAATGGCGTCAATCTAGGTTCATAGTATTACCAACGGATTATGTGCTTCTAACGTACTTGGTTTTATCGTACCAACCCCCGTTGGCTCTCTCATCTCCCCACCGCTTGTCATTATCACAGAACAGTCTAACCTCGGACGCTTTGAGATCAGTCACCGGGGACAACTCCGCGATGTCTTTGAGAATGCCTGTACAGAAAACATGATTAATACCATTCGCGAGAGGAATCAAATCCGCTTACTTCTTGCGTACTTTCCCTCGTCAGAGCCTTTCTCTGTCTGGAACATACGCTTGAATACGGCTTCAAAATCAGTGTCAGTTGCACTATCCATGCGCTCCCCCGCTCGCCTGGCAAGCTTCTGCGTTTCTTTCCAATAGTCATCCCAACCCGGCTTCGATGTACAACTTGAGTCGATATAAAGCGCTTTGGAATGCGCCACAAGAGGGAGCGACAATGCTACCAAAACCAGTGAGTTGAAATGCATGGTAATGAACAACGTAATTGCAACGCAGCGGATGGCAGTTGAACTCGAGGAAAGCGGATTAAACTCAAGTAATGGTTGAGCGGAGGTTAAGTAGTTTTATCACAAGTTTAGTTTGAGTGCGAATATTTTTGGAGGACTTGCGGTCGAAGGAACGGCATTGAACCTGGGGGCCACGACGGTTGGAGCCCTCGTGTCATACAGTACCTCAGACCTGGCCCCATCAGCCCGCGCAGTCGACCAGCCCCATGGAATACGGACGTCAATCATAGGTTAGTCCACGTAATACCCTACAAGAACGATAACAGCTCAGGTAATATCCCAAGTTTCAGGAACGAATTGTCCTTCACGGACTGAGCTCCATTGCGATTAACCCATGTATCCAGTGTTCCATGGCACTTAGCTTGCAAGTGTTCCTACCGATATCTTACGAGAACGATTAGCCCCTGCATCCCGTGTTGGATGGCAGTTACAAGTGTCGTACCAACGTCTTACCAGAACGAAGACCACTTAGGGACCTGAGTGCAAGCGGTAAATTTCTGATGCACAGACTGTAAGTATCTCGTGATCATTGATCGTTGGATCAGATCTCGTATGATTAGTGGCCTAAATCACGTAATCTAGGTACTACGGACGTAAAAGAAAATAAACAATCTCAGAATTATGAATTCGCATAGTAGTGGGGCTGAAAAGTCCATTCCTTGCGGCTGTACAGTAAGCTTAGCTCGTCCCTGAAACAGCTGGCCCCCGCACATTTACGATTAGAATATACATACGTGAATTGAGATTAGAATTGATCCTTCTTGGGTAAAGTTTTGGTACCTATTGGGGCGGATGCCTGCCCTGAATGACAATGCATCACGGTTGGAGCTATTGTTTCGAGTCCACGGATCCACAATCCTCCCCCAGTTGTCCGCCTCCACACCCCCAACTCAAACTACGCAACCGTCTCGACACAGGGCAGACACCCCTAGTAGGACCAAAAATAGAGGTCAAGCATACGAGATTGTAGGGTTGAAGTTTATATTATGGGGAGTTCTGCCGCTTCAAATGCCAAACTTGCCAGTTCATTCAAGCAGCCTTCATTTACGACATCATGAAGGCGATCTTTTGGCTTTCCGTTCTTTCCCAATTTCTCGAGACTAGCGCTCAAGCGCAAAAAGTCATCGCGTGTCCTGAACAGATTGGAGGTGTTCCACAAGCTTGTGCGAACGAAGAATGTGGGAATGAAGATCCAGTGAATAAGGGCCATTGCGTCAAAAAAGCCGCAGATCAGTCGCAATGTGTTTGTATGTCTTGACGTCGAACTTCCACGAGCCTTCTAAAGAAAGCTAACGCATTCAATATAGGCGACCCAGCTGCAACAGCAGCTCAACCACTGGTGACTTCGGTAGTCACGGCGCCGGCATCAGCCGGTGCAACTAGTGCTGCATCTGCCACCTTTGCTCTCGCGACACTCACGCAATATAAAGATCTTCGTGAGAGCATTACAGCAACTCTCACGGTGTCTCCAACGCAAACTGGTGAACCCGCGGTTACCGTCGCCGCAGTTGTGTTTGCCGGGGGGGTTGCTTGGTATCTTGCCAGCTTTGTGGGTGCTGAAGCTGCCGCGTTAGCGGCTCCAAAAGAGGGCCCACCCGGCCACGAAAATGACGAGAAGTGTCAAGGCAACAAATCTAAGTGCAAAGATTGTGGTGCTGCTCTTGGGTTCTGTGTTGAACCGAACCCGGGTTGCGCTTGCGACGAGGAGAAGAAATGCCCGGAAACGAAGCCGTCATGTGAGGCAGCGGAGTGCAAAGGAGACAACGGTAACGTTATTGGATCATCTTTTAAACATTCAGCTAATTTTCGACCAAGGCAAATGCACACTAGGCGATCTCAAGGACTGTGAGTGTGGCGAGAACAACAAATGTCCCGATGACATCGACGCTCCCTTCTGTTCTGCTTGCGGAGGTGAAGCGGTTGACACAGCGCAATGTCCGGGTGGTCCACCTTGCTGCAATGGGGTAAGTGTATCTTAATATTTAGCATTAGCATTGAATATGCGCACTCTTACTAATGTATGGAATTTAGGATGAGACGGGCAAAAATAAGGGCTGCGGCTGTTATCAAGACGATGGCTTGGGTATTTTCGGCTTGCAGAACCCAGTCGATCTAACGGCGGCGGCCGCCTGGTGGAAAAATGCAAAAGAACAGGAGGATCCCATTTGCCAGGGGAAAAACCCAAAGTTTTCGGAAATGACGGCGCCACAGCACATTAAAGATGGAGACCCAAGTGTCGAGAAAGCTGCGAAAGATTGGTGTGCGAGCATGGACGGTAAGACAGTAAAAGATGGAGACGAGGTGCCGTATACTTTCGTCATGCAAGGACTTGGCAGCTTCTGGCTATCTGCATCGCTTCGGAAAACTGCACCAGCTAACCTGAACTGCGGTAACGAAGCCAAGATAGTTGGGGACGATTGCTTCAAGTCCATGATGAGCGCGGTGGAAAGATGCGAGCCACACCAGAAGACGACTCACGGAGCTGCTATTGGTAAAGGATGCCTCTTCTACGTGAGTAAACCGGTTGTGCGATCTGATGATGGTTTGGCTAATAGCTGTCATTTCTCAGAACGTTACTGTGGATGGCTCGATTGACTCAAAACAGCCCCCATGGGAGGGTGATAAGGGCAAGCCGAAATGCGACGCCAAGGTCTCTAACATCGAAGGGACCTTCTTCGCTGGCCTTTATCCCCAATTTTGTTCACAGGTTAAGGATGGCCAGGCTATCAAGGCAACCCTCACAAACAAGGACTTCAAGAAATCAAGCAAAAGCAAGCGATCTCCTCCCCCAAGCAACAATCAATACGACGGATACAAGTTCAACTTCGAATTCTCTGGGGGCGAGAATTGTAAACTCAGTTGTGGCGATGCGTTCGGAGACATTCGCAATGCCTGCTCCGGCACAACAACTCTAATGTACAAAGGAAGTATCGATGCTGGCTGTGGAACTTACTCATACTCGATCGAGGATCCGCCTCCGCCTAGTCCAGTAGAATGCAGACCGCTCGAAGCACCCCCGGCTTGGGGTTTGACGCCAGAGTGTTTCGGTGGTAACTGTCGATGGCCCGAGGCAGGCTACCCGAGACCCGCCTACCAAGCTGCTGGTCATCAATTCTGCTATGGCGGCTACGACTGGACGGCCAAACCAGACGGTAAATGGTCCGCTTCAAACTATTTTTGGTTTGACACAACAACAATCGACCCGAACACTAATCTTCCGACGTACTGCCTCGGTTCTGCAATCGGCACACCTCAGCAATGGGGCCCAGATTCGGGTAATAACTGTAAGGCCCCGGGTTCCGGCCTTATGCACTCCAACAGCAAAATCGAGCTTATGGTTACACCGGCCAAGGATCAGACTGGGTGCAAACCGCTCAAGGAACACAAACTTCCGAAGGATGGTGACTGTACTAAGCTCTTTGACCAAGTGTCTGAGAAATGTATAACTGGCACGGGTAAGGATGAGACTGGTGGATTTTTCTTGGAGAACTCAGAAGACGGTTGCTGGGAATGGTGGATTTGGGGTATTCACCTCACGTAAGCGTGAGCGTTTTGGTGTATCATACTCTGTACTTTCTAAGGAGCAACCATCTCACATTAATTGTCTTCTAGTTTTTTCCGGATCTTAATAGTCCAGGGAAAGCTCCTAGTTCGCCTAAAGTGAGATTTGGTAACACTAACATTAGTAGGAATGTTTTTACTCTCACGTGTGAGGGGCACCACCCAGGGGCTTACGTTTGACAGGAGTGGCAAGCCCCACTTCGGCTTTTTTAACCTGAGAGTCGTATATAAAGGCTTATTTCGCTAGCAGCTGTCGTACTTCCATTCACGCACCTATCAACTATGTTGGACGCTAGGTCATTGGTATACGTACTTCCATTCACTCTCTTATCCCCAATCGCTCTCAATTACGGGAAGCAATCAGTAATTTCACTACTCCCTCTACAAAGGCCTTTAGAAGCGCCACAGGCCGTCAACGAAGGTTTGTTATCGGCCTGTGTTGTGCGCACAGCTTTGGCCGTCGCATTCGGGCCCACGGCTACAACATCAGCCTCCCAAGATTTGGTCCCTGCCACGAATGAGCTGTTTGAAGCGAACCCTGAAGCAAAGCCAAAGATTCAACGGCCGAAATTCACCTGCCCTGAAAGTGAGGGCAGAGATGAAGATATTTTCTTTTGCGATCACTGTGGCGGTGCGAAAGATGTAACACCGTGGACGAATGACGGTGAACCGAATGCAAAGTGCGTTGGGGTAAGCTATTGAAATTTCACCTACCACCTTCCAAAAGCATTAAGGTTGGGTTACCATGCTCACTATATCTCAGTTATCGAACGGCATGTGGGAAGACTGTCTCTGCTATGAAGAGCCACCAGACCAAGTGTTCCCATTAGAGAGAGAAAACGTAGACACGAGGAAGAAAGGGCAGAAGGAAGAAAGGACAGAAAAATTGGATGAGGACCCTCCTAAAGCTCGATAAGTTACGAAGTGCTCGAAATGCTCAGACCTATGGATAATGTAGGCTTGTAGCTAGGGGTACTCTAAGGTATTAAAGTGCGCCACGCCTCATTGTCGTCGTTACCTGTTGTCTTGTACACCAGAGCCAGCTCTAATTGTGACCTCCTCACAACCACAGGTATACACATGGACCTAGCTAGCCATGCGCTCGCGCAAGGTGTCACTTTAGATGCACCTAGATCATGGGCTGCGCTATCAGAGTATCACAATTTGCCGCTCCATACGCTCTACTATCGCGCACGCGGAAGACCTTCGAGAGAAGAAAATGCCCAACGCCAGCAATGCCTCACCGTGGAGGAAGAGGAAGCGCTTGCTACATCTTTATTACTAATATCTAGTTTCGGGCAACCTGTCCGAATCAAGTATATACCTTCCCTAGCCTTCGGCATCCCCCGCCAGCGGTCCACAATGAACAAGCCACTTAAGCCTCTGGGCAAGAACTGGGCTAAACTTCCCGGAGACCCACCCACGCCGTTCTGCCTCACTCCTCCAGGGCTCAACTCACTGTCTTAATATTTTGTTATTCGCTGGTAGTTCTTATTCTTCAAATTCAAGGTAAGAAGTCAGGATTGGCTTTGCATCTTCGTGCAGACAAGACAGTGGATTGCTAGCTACTCGTGTGTGCTTCGGCAACATTTATCCATATCATCCATGCAACATAAATAGTCTCCCATGGCGAGCTAATAGCCCTTGCAATTACACTCATGATTTCGAATAGTTGCTGCCCGCCGTCTTGCTCCCGGTCCTTCTGCTAATTGCTGCGTCTTGTTGCGGTTCGCCTTCTGCGCGATGAAAAGACTCTCCCATGAACATGTACCATGTCTGGCAAAGACTAATGCCTAGCATGAACACCAACGCCCCTACGAATGAGAAGAAAACGATAGGGCCAAGCGCAGTCCAACTTAGTTCAGCAGCCGCCCGACGCAAAGCTATCGCACGTAGGATGAGGCATAGGCCGACCAAGATCAGAAAGATACCGGATAAATAAAGATAGCGCCATGGAATGCGTTTGGGATCCATAGTGATGGCTGCCTCGGGTCGCTTGTGGGTTATGGACGTGGTTGGTATGGGTTTGGTGAGGGATATGATCGGATGTACGATTTAGATTTGATGGACGCCTTGGGCAAACGCCTGACTTTAGCTTGGGAAGTTGCGATTAGCTGATTTAAATCCGGGTCATTCCCGCCCGTGTTTACCAGTATCCCTGTGAACCCACACATAATACGTCATTGCTCCAAAGTTTAGTACACTAGCAGGCGATCCGGATCGTGTTTGTGCGGTTAAATAGTGACTGCAAATCACTGCGCGCAATTCACCCCTTAGCTGTTGGTGCCTGCGTTGTACTAATGGCGGAGGTGTACAGCAAATGATCAACGAAGCTAGAGTGCCAGTAGACCATGCCTCTCCTGTACAAACACTGCAATCCAATGGTCGCCTCATAGAGTTTTGAGACGGGAGTGGCCTCTAGCATTTCCACGACGCACCAGTCGCGAAGATGGAACGAAAAAAATCTTTCAGGGAGAAGATATGCTAGCGAGTAGAAATACAATAGTTGATGAACAGGACTGAGGTAGTTTTTGTAAGACGGAATAGATGCTTACACCAACACGACATATATATTTGGTCGCGGTGCTGTGCGGTGTTAAGTAGCGGAGTTAAGCTGCATGACAATGACGGAGCTCAGCGGGAAGGCGAACTTGATCGAGAAACTATAGCCAGGCTCCGGGATGACAGAAACGGGGAATTTACCCTAGGCCGATCAATGACCGGTGACGGGGACTGGGGGAGGTTTAATTCTCCGTGGGCTATGGTTGTACATATATGTACTGGTTTAAACGGCGTCTAGTAGTAGTAATGGCACTCCATTTAATTCATGTAATCCCCATGTAATTTGCGTGCACGTCCCGTCTTCTCTGGCCCCCGGCCGTTTCACCCCGAAGTCCGAAGGGCTTGGGCCGTCCCACGCCAAGACTTCCGCGGAATCTTCGTACTCGCATTTCTCGTTCCCGTCGCCTGAATCCTCCCCCTCAACTGTGCTTCGACGGCAGCACGTATTCTGCAGTGGTGATGAATAATTCTCCAACAACCCATGGTACCCCGGATTCTGTTGATAGGAGTGGAGATGATCAACCTTCCCACTCATCCTATGAGGATGCTCTCCCCGAGAAGGCGAGGAGACGACCGCATCGAAAATCGCGATTTGGTTGCAAGAACTGTAAAGTCCGGAGAGTCAAGGTATGTTTCACACCATTCAATCAGAGTGGCATCCTAATTGTCTGAAGTGCGACGAAAGCAAACCGGAATGCAAAAACTGCCAACATCGGCGGATTCGTTGCGACTTTGCCATAAACCCAACGTCCGGCTCTTCGCGTACACTAAGCACAGAGCCAATTGCAACCCCTAATCGGGATGAAGCGGCGCCAGTGTCAAGAGACCTATTGAATGTAGCAGACCTCGAGTTGATGTACCATTGGACAACGTCAACCGTCAAGACGGTCTCCGCTCAGGATGCGGGAACGACTTTCTGGCAAACGAATGTCACGGAGATTGGCCTGACGCATCATCATGTACTCCATCTTATTTTTGCGATGACGGCGCTTCATCTAGCCCATTGCCGTCCAGCCCGGCATGGTGAGTATACCGCCAGAGCCAACCAGCACTACGCAAAGGCCCTTCCAATGGTGACCTCTGAGCTCTCCCATATCGATCAGCGCAATTGTGATGCTGTATTACTCTCTGTCCAGTTAATATCCTTTATCGGCTGGGCACGCGGGCCCCAGCCTGGAGAGTTCCTCGCTTTTGGTGCGAACGAACGGTCAGGATGGTTGACCTTGTTCCGCGGTATCCGCACTACGATGGAAACCATGGGCTACGACGCCTTTACGAAGACATATGCGGCACAGATGCGTCCAAGAGGCAAGGTATTACGGTACACCAGTCGTCCCGCATTCGAGCAGCCGCTCGCCGACTTGCAAGATTATATCCGATGTGCTAGCTCTCCTAATGACGTTACTTCCAATCTCTGCGCGCTGGAACTGCTTCTAGAATGCTACGAAAACCGGTATAATGGTGTTGACAGCGAGTACTACACCGTCTTTACTTGGCTCTTCAAAATGGAGGAAGGTTTTCTAGAAGCAATGCAGAGACATGACGCGGTACCTTTGGTCTTGTACGCGTATTTTACGGTCCTCCTCAACGACATGGAGTGCTTCTGGTATATGAAGGGTTGGACAACGCACGTGCTTAGTGGTATTTGGGAGACATTGAAAGATGAGGATAAGGTACAGCTGAGGTGGCCGATTGGGATTGTGGGATGGATCCCTCCTTGAGACCAAGGATGCTGATATCCTCTGGCTATCTTCATTGTTGCCAATGTTTTCTTGCATGCTCCTTCACAGTCCCTACTTGTGAGGAGCCTCGCTCGCTCACGCGATGATCGAGAAAGGTATTTGGATTGAACCGAATTCAACCGCACCCAACGTGAAAAAGAGTCACATTGTATTTCTTTACACTTTTGGTTTCTGACATTACTCTCGTCGCTGATGAACTCCTAGTGACGGATTGCAGCGTTCAAAACTTGCGAGTTTTGCAGCCCTGACTGTATCTGTGATAGTGGTCTTCCCGGAACTTTTTATGCTCTTGTAAATCCCTTGCGCAGGATACGCAAGCAGTCCAAACATTGCTACGGAATCGCTTAGCATCAATTCCAGCGTGAATTTATGTGCTTGTCACTCACCGCTTCCAGGTTTCGTTACCAGATTCATCGAACCTTTGCCTACACCTTTCAGGAAACCAAGGGTCCCCTCCTTCTTCGCACCAGCATAAGGCTTAGGCACGATGTCCGTAATCCCCTCGTAGAATCCCGAGCCAAAATTCTGCCAACGCATTAACAGCGTAGGATGGCTTTCACCAGAGAGGTACGTACCTTTGCGGCAACGATTCCTCCACTCTTCCAATCCTCTACTTTCCCACGGTCTCTGACTTGCTCACCATACAGCTTTGGTGTATTCCTTAGCCCCTCTGCGAGTGCCAAGGGCACGTCCACAAGAGCGCCTTTGCTCAAGCTAGACCCCATGGACGTGAAACCCCTGCCTACGGCAACCGCTGCTGTTAACCCAGGTGACCGACCATAACCACCCGCGAGTCGAGCTTGCTTGAGTTCTTTGAACGGGTTGACGAACGTGCCGCCGAGAGCGGACGTAAAATCGGTCAAGACGCCGAGGGTAGCTGATGCACCCGCGGTCAACGGGTCCCATCGCTCAACGTCTAGGTTATAATCCGTTGGCCGATATCTGGTTCAAATAAGCATCACGGACTTTTCTAAGGAGGAAAATGTTCGGCTTACGGTGTTGCGTCTGCGAGCTTGACTTGCCCGCTCGAAACGAGGGCCTTTAGCGCAGCATGGGACAACTTCATATCTGATTTCGCTGCCGGTGAGCGGCACATCCAGTCTGCGGCATATTGACGGGAAACATCGCATAACATATGCGAAATGTTTAGGTGACGATGGAAAGACCGCACGGCCATCTCAACTCCATGCTCGCAGCGCATCTGATTTGCGACAGCCCGAGCGGCATTCTGAGCTTCGGGTTTAAGGCAGAATTCGATTGCCTCTGCCAGATTCTTGCTGTTTAGAGACTTGTGTGGTATTAGAACTGGCCCGGCACCGTTACCGGCAACGACATTGCCCCAAAAGGGTTGACTATCGCGTAGGTTAGCAACAGATGTGCTGCCTCGCACGAAATAGAAGACTTACTCGCCAAAAAAGGGCACGACAACTGTTGGGCGAGCATTGTACAAGCCGCACGCTGTCGTACCTGCTCCGCCATGATGAACTACGGCAGAGACTCGTTTGAAAAGCCACTCTTACAGAATATCAGCGACCATTGCATTCATGTGCTTCGTCAGCGCCTACCATGAGGACAATCTCCTAAGTAAAAGACGTTATCTGTACTCGGATCGTCTCCCCCTAATTTACTCCACCCCCTGGAAATAATCACCCTGACTGCGGCAATCTTACAGGCCTGGAGGATAACTTCGGTCGTTTTTTTCGCGTCTTCCAGCACTATGCTTCCGAATCCAATATAGACAGGAGAGGGGCCCGCGCGAAGAAAGCTGGCGAGGTCTTTGGGTGGTGTGTATGCAGGTTCGTCTCGCATGAAAAACCCACAGATATCTCATGCATGTTAGTTCAGAAAAGGGCTACCGTGAATGACATCATTACCAATATTCGAACCCCAGTCTTGGGGTTTTGGGACTAGTCCTGGTGACCAGCAGTATGTGAAGAGCACCTTCAGCCAGTCAACAAGATCTGGACCCATGCTCGCGTGGATAGGTTCCAAATGTAAATCCTTCACTCGCCATCCATTAATAACATCGCCTAACCTAGGGGGTAATATTAACTCATCGTAATTCACTACTTTCATCGTTGCCGCAATGCAACACACGATAGAGTACCAAGTGGACACAACACTTACCCCTGCCAGGTCATCATGTTGACAATGCCATAGCTACAATAGTTTGCCTGCGACTGCCTTATATCCCTCGCTTTCACATTCGTGAGCGGATGTGGAAACGCACGCGTTGCCGTCCATGGCATCGTGAACATCATATGGACAGGAATACCCAAAGCCTGCCCACAGTGTACGTGTGCACAAGATGGAGGGTTCGCAATGATTGCGTTTGCAATGAACGGTTCATTCGAGACCGGGTCAGGAGATGCACAAGAATCCCAACAGCCCCGTAACATCTCGTAAATCATGCGCCGTTTACGTGGAATGTTGCCGCCCCTCAAAGAATCGAGAGATGGGAGGAGGCCGGGATTGCGCACCATGTACTGAGTCGGATACGTAAGAATGCAAGCTATGCGTGCTTTCGACGTACACACTTACAGACATCAAGTCCTCTGGGTCGCCGCCGATAGGATAGAACTCTAAACCCGACTTTCGCACGAACTCTGCGAAGACGTCATGAGTTGCCAGCCGTACACGATTCCCATAATGTTGGAGAGCGATCCCCAGGGCGATAAAAGGCTGCACATCCCCTCTGCTGCCCACTACCTGCACGACGACGTTTAGTGGCGGACATCGTCCAGCAGGTCTGAATTCCGGTTCTGCCACCGCTGGTAGGTGGACAGGTAGCGATTTCGCTAACTCATCAGGGGCTGATGATGCAAAATCGATATCGAGCGTCCCGTCAGCTATGTTGCAGAGTTGGTGCTGTCCATGAAGCAGAAAGTGCAATCTCATACCCTTCACTGTACAAGAGCTCGCAAGGATAGCCCCAGAAGAATGGATTTCATAGGGTGGAGGTTCATCCCACGTCTGATGAAGGCTCTATATGTTTGGAAGTCGCGGCATTCATGGCGGAAGTATAACGACTCTTTTTGCTCGAATCTATGGTATCAGTCGAAAAGTCATTCACGCTACGTGCCTTTGTAGAATTTGTAGAGTCCTATAAGAGGGAAATGCAGGCCCGATTAGAGCGAAACCTAGACTAGGGCCAAACTAGCCATTAGCTCGTTCCCTGCTCCGGCTTAGGCTGTGTGAGACCCAGTCGCCCCCGAATACGCATAAGCGAATACGACAATAGCGAATACGATAACTGGAGTAGGCATGGAAATGGCATCCTTGTGCTTGAACGATTCTGCGCCCCTGAAAACAATGTCGTTGATTGCGCCACTTAGCTACTAGGAACACCCCTCTACCCTAGGGTAGGTAAAGAATTGACACTCGACTTGGCCTGAGTGCACGTGAGCTCATATTTGCGCTTCAACAGCCTTGCTATAATTATAACCCCGTTGGTGTCTTCTATCTTTCACTCCTTTATTTCTTTTACTTCATCTGGTCGCGTCTCGCTGAAGAATACGATAACATAATGAGGTTCTCTAAGCCGGCCCTGGTGGCTTGTCTGAAAGCTTCTGGAACCGCAGCAGTACAAGCCACCCAACCACGACAGCCAGTGCAAGAAAACAGTTTATCGCATCAGGGGAATGACACCCTGAAGCCGATATTTGGGTCAAACGGCACTGTCACCATCAAAGGAACCTCTACGGCTCCAGGGGTGGTAGTACTGGACTATGGAGCCAACGTCGAAGGTCACCCAACTTTCCAGGTCCTGTCTGCCACTGGTGACACATCTGGTCTTGAGATTACATATAGTGAATCTAAGGCAGTCCTGGAAAATTTCTATATGGTAAGGGGTTCACTGCACGTGCGCAAAGCCTATACTGACTCCTACCCCTATTACAGAGCGACGGACCACTCGTGTTGGCTGCAGCTATGGACACCTACAGAGTCAACCACTATAATGTCACTGGGCCCTTGATACACACGAATCGACTTATCCAAGGAGGGTTCAGATACCAGAAGCTCGACCTCTCGACAGAAGGTGAACTGGTTCTGAAGAACATAGGTGTAAAGCCCACGATTCCGATCACACCCCTTGATCAGCTACCAGGGAACTTTGAGACCTCGGATGAGGACCTGAATCGAATTTGGAAGGTCGGAGCGAGAACCATTCAATTGAACGATATTCCTGCGAACTCTATTCCTCCATTCTGGCAGGTCTCACCTGAAGGATCCTTGGTTGAAAGCCAGGCTCCCCAGGTGCTTTCAGGGAGCATCGCTGCTATGTTGACACAATATCAACTTGAATTCGAAGTCAAACCCATTGCAAAAGGACTAGGGTTTTCTGTTCTTGCGGACACGCTCAATTCTGGAATCTATATCTTTTTCAATATTGCCAATGGGTCGATATCGGCACACTTCGGAACTACTGAGGATACTGCTCCACTTGCATTTGCAACCCTCCCGGGTAACATCACGCTCGGTACCTGGCACAAGGTGGAGGCGACTGTGGATATGACCAACATCGCAATTTCTGTCAACAAGGTCCCGGTTTTGCAATTCTCGCAGACTTCTGCCTTCGCCGGATCCTTCGGATTGGGCGCGTCGTTCGGCCACTCTGCCATTTTCCGCAATCTATCTGCTACTACCTTGAAAGGAGCACCAATTTACTCAGCCTCCTTAATCGATGAGACTTTCTTCCCTGACTTTCTCATTGGGACGAACCCCAGGGATACTACGGTCGATGGCTCGAAACGCGATCGCGTTGCGTATGCAGGCGATCTCGACGTTGCCCTGTTATCTTCCCTGGCGAGTACCAATGGCGTCAGCTACATCAAAGGCACGCTTGATCTTCTCGGGTCCTTCCAATTAACCCCAGGATTCTTCTCACCCATGGCAAAGATTCAACAAGAACCCCTTTCCACACCCATTGATGCCAACATTACTGGTCTGATCGGTTACTCGTTCAACCTCCTTACCGCAGCGTCAAACTTTTACAAGCGCACTGGCGATACAGATATACCAGAGAAGTGGGCTCCCAAAGCTGTACGCATGTTGGATTGGGCACACTCACAAGTCCTTCCTGACACTGGGCTATTGAACATCAGCAACGCTATCTTCGGAGGCGACTGGAATTATTATGATGCAGCACAGACCGGTGTTGTCTCGAAGTTCAATATGGTCTACGCCTATGCACTTCAAGAATGCATCGATCTTCTCGCGGATGGTGGTATTGACACCAGGCCTTACCTTTTGCGACTGGATTCCCTGCGAACAGCGATTGACAACAACCTCTGGTCGAATGACCTCAACGCATACTACATTTCACAATCTGTCAAGGACGGGTTCGGGCAGGACTCGAATGCTTTGGCCATCCTCGCTGGTGTAACTACATCCAACCATTCTTCATCCCGCATTCTGAATACACTCAAGCAACTTTCCACACCAATGGGACCTCTCGCCTTTTCGCGCGGAACCATTAGATCTGGATTTGCCGAGTTCATTAGTCCTTATGCATCCGCCTATCACCTGCGCGCCGCACTCGAGAACAAGGATAGCGAGACGGCCATGAGTCTGCTAAAGAGCCTATGGGCGCCAATGGCTGACCCTCAAGGAGCCAACTACACAGGCTGCTTTTGGGAGACATTGGACGCAACCGGTGCACCTGCACTTGGGAGGGCGACTAGTCTGTGCCACGGGTGGGCTGCAGGACCAACTGGTCAGCTTAGTGAGTATGTATTAGGGGTGAAGGCCGTAGCTCCGGGGTATAGCGAATGGCGAATCGCTCCACTGACACTTGGCCTGGAATGGGCCAGGGGCAGGGTTCCCATACCAGGAGGTCAGATCACGGTTGCTTGGAACGCTACAGGGTGCACCATAACGAGCATGGAGGTGACGAGCCCTCTCGGCAGTAAGGGTACGGTGGTCCTGCCTTTCTCTCAGGAATGCAGATTCACCGGAGGTACTTTCACGGTCAATGGTCAGGCCGTCACTGGAAACGGGACCTTTGTTGTCACAGGAGGAGAGCCGTTTGTCCTATCGTACGATATCTGATACCCGTCGCATGGTTCAGTGCTTTGCTAACGTAGTTTACAAGCGAGTCGGTCATACAAGCGAGTCGGTCACCCTACCAACTTTGATCACCTCTAAAGCTACACACCTCAACCACCTTAGAGTAAAATACATGAATATTAATATAGTAGATCAAGCAGTATCTAAAGTATCTTTTTTGCACGTACGTAAGTTGTGCCCAGTCTCTCTGCACCTCTTGCAGCGCGCCAGAGCCTGGCGGCTGAGGCCCGATCGTCCTCCACCCTGACGCTGTTCACGCTTGATCTGCTGATCAGCCTCCTTTTAAGCCAATATATCCTCTCCTTCTCCCTTTGTTAAGGTACCGCGCTTCTGTATCTGCTTCTTTTTGTGCTGCCTACGCTTTGTTGCTGCTTTGTTAGCTCTCTTAAGGCTAGCAATCCAATCGCGCATTAGCTCAGCCGAGAGCATCATTACCTTAGCGCCCTTCTTAAGCTGGCTAATTGCCTTAATAATTGAAGCTGGTGATAAGCTTTTATGCTGTCGCACGCAATTACGTATTAACGTTGATTGAGCCTTAAGCTCACGTACATTGCTCGGCGTTTTAGCTTCCCAGGGAGCCTCTGGCAGAGCCGCTGGTGTAGGAGTACGGAGCCGCACATCCAGCTTTGACAGAACAACGTCTGGCTGGAGTGGGACAAGGCCTGCGCCTCGAAAGGCTGAGCAGATATTAGCTGCCGTGAATGATCGCGTAAAGGCTGCCTTAAAGGCTGAGCAGATATTAGCTGCCGTGAATGATCGCGTAAAGGCTGCCTTAAAGGCTGGCAGGAATTCAAGCTTCGTAATGTGGTTGATGTGGTGGCGGATCAGCGCCTCAATCTCGCGGCTGTACACGCGCTTCAACGGCGAGAAGCAGCCAACGTCAAGCGGCTGCAGCAGGTGAGATGAGTGAGGGGGCATGCAGAGCGTGTAGATATTGTTCTCCTTGCAAAGCTCCTGAAATTTAAGAGAGTGGTGGCTCTCATGGCCATCAAGGATCAGCAGCCGGCGCGACCTAACCACCTTGCCATCTGTATGCTTAATAAAGTGCTTCAGCCACTCAACTCCTATCTTGTTGGTAGTCCAGCCGTTGTCGCTAACTGCAATAGCCCAGTCGCGTGGGATATCCTCCTCGTACCAGGCAGAGAGGTGGTGCTGGCCGGCAAAGATGATGAACGGTGGGATAGCCCAGCCAGCAGCGTTGATTCCCTGGATTACCGTCGTCCACTCGCGATTGCCAGGCTGGATAGCCTTTGGCCGGCCTCTCCTCTCTAATCCTGTCACGACGAGCTGGGTCGTAATCTTGCCCATTATAAAGCCAGCCTCGTCGAAGTTGTAGGCGTCCTCGTCAAGGATGCTGTACTTGGCCTTTGTCTGCTCTACAAGCTCAAACCAGCTCCTAATTAAGACTGGATCCTTGCAGAGAGCTCTCTGCCTATTGTAGGCTCGATTGAAACGCGTCGTAAGACTGTCTGTACGCTTGACGAAGTTGCGCGGCCAGTAGACGCCAACCTGGCCTGCGCCGCGCGCAGCTAGTAGCTTGTTGGCCATATCGCGTACAGCTGCGTACGTAGGCGCAAATCCGCGTTGATCTAGGTCGAGTATATATCCAACAATCACCTCCTCTTCCAGCTTGGTAAGGCTCTTCGAATTAGGCTAGCAATCGCGTCAGGCAGGCCTGCCAGCGCGTCGGCGTCGGAGCGTTGTTCGGGGACGTTGAATGTCTGCGCAGCGCCTCTTACAGACTGAATTTGGTTTCGATTAATAGCTAAGATCGCAAGGTGAATATCAGCCTCACAAGAGGTTAGTTGTGGTTGAATTGGGGGAGCCATAGTCAGTAGGAGTTCACGCGTCGCAGAAAGTTAGTAAGGTGGGCCGCTCGCTTGTACAGGCCGCTCGCTTATAAAACACGTTAACGTAGTTTACAAGCGAGTCGGTCATACAAGCGAGTCGGTCACCCCACCAGCTTCGGGCACCCAGCTCATCATTGTGTACAATGCCTCCACGCCACGCTTATAAGACGACTTCTAACGAAGCTAATATATCGCTTGCTCTCTCCTCTCTCAATGCTAGCCAAATTCAAAGTACACGACGCGCTGCTACAATCTTCAGCGTTCCAAAATCGACGCTGATCGACCGACGCGCTGGAAAGCCTGCCCGACGCGATTGCCAGCCCAACTCGAAGAAGCTAACCAAGCTAGAAGAGGAGGTGATTGTCAGATATATACTTGACCTGGATACACGTAGATTTGCGCCTACGTACGCAGCTGTACGCGATATGGCCAACAAGCTACTAGCTGCGCGCGGCGCAGGCCAGGTTGGCGTCTACTGGCCGCGCAACTTCGTCAAGCGTACAGACAGTCTTACGACACGTTTCAATCGGCCGTACGATAGGCAGAGAGCTCTATGCAAGGATCCTATATTAATTAGAGGCTGGTTTGAGCTAGTAGAGCAGACAAAGGCCAAGTACAGCATCTGCGATGAGGACGTCTACAACTTTGACGAGGCTGGCTTTATAATGGGCAAGATTATGACTTAGCTTGTTGTAACTAGGTTAGAGAGAAGAGGTCGGCCAAAGGCTGTTCAGCCAGGAAATCGGGAGTGGGTGACAGTAATCCAAGGAGTCAACGCAGCTGGCTAGGCTATCCCACCGTTTATTATCTTTGCTGGCTAACACTATCTCTCTGCCTAGTACGAGGAAGCTGATATCCCGCGCGACTAGGCAATTGCAGTTAGTAACAACAGATGGACAAACAACGAGCTAGGAGTTGAGTGGCTAAAGCACTTCAACGCTGTTACCAAGACTTGTGTTGTAGGTGCTCGTCGCCTGCTCATCCTTAATAGCCACGAGAGCCACCACTCCCTTGAGTTTTAAGAATTCTGCAAGGAGAACAATATCTACACGCTCTGCATGCCAGCTCACTTATCGCACCTGCTCCAGCCTCTTGACGTTGGCTGCTTTGCGCTGTTGAAGCGCGCGTACAGCTGTAAGATTGAGGCTCTAATCTGCCACCACATCAACCACATTACAAAGCTTGAGTTTCTGCCAGCCTTTAAGGCAGCCTTTGATCAATCATTTACATCAACCAACATCTGCTCAGCCTTTCAAGGCGCAGGCCTAGTTCCTCTCCAGCCAGACGTTGTTCTGTCAAAGCTTGATGTGCAGCTCTGTACGCCTACTCCTCTAGCTGCTCTAGTAGAGGCTCTCTAGGAGGCTCGAACACCAAGCCACGTACGTGAGCTTGAGGCTCAATCAACGCTAATACGTGACCGCGTTCGGCAGCACAAGAGCTCATCACCAGCCTCAATTATTGAGGCGATTAATCAGCTCAAGAAGGGGGCTGAAGTAATGATGCTCTCGGCTAAGCTGATGCGCGATTGGATTGCTAGCCTTAAGAGAGCCAATAAGGCAGCTATAAAGCAGAGGCAGCGCAAGAAGAAGCAGATCTAGAAGCATGGAGTCTTAACAAAGGGAGCAGGAGAGGATATACTCGCTTACCAAGAGGTTGAGGAGCAGATTGCTCGTGAACAGCGTCAAGGTGGTGCGCGATCAGGACTCAGCCGCCAGGCTCTAGCGCGCTGCACGAGGTGTAGAGAGCCTGGCCATAACTCACGCACGTGTAAAAAGGATACTTTAAACACTGCTTAATCTGTTCTTTTAACACCTATCTATTATCTTATATAGTTGTTGAGATATACGCCTACAAACGTGCGCAAAGTTGGTAGGGTGTCCACTCGCTTGTAATGTCCACTCGCTTGTAAAACACGTTAGTTGAATGTATGATTCTTCAAAACTGTAGATATTGTTGGTTTCCCTTTGTTTGGCAGCTTCTATCCCATGTATAGTTAGTTTGTTAGAAGTCAGTAGACCTTTCTTTTGTTTGTGTTTGTTTTACACCTCTGTATACATATATACAGAGCTTTTGCATTAGATAGGCTTCATAGATTCATCTCATCTTCTCATTTTCACTGTTCAACAGATATTGCCAGATGGCAGATAGGAGGTTGACAGTTCTGATTTCCACGCTCCATATCAGAATAAGCACAAATTTGTCTGAAGTGCACGTTCTATATTTAGGCTCCCCAGTAAAGATTCGTCAATGGAACCCTAGCCATTGAAATGTGATCCTGTATCACGGGGCGCACATGAGAACAGCAAGAAAAAGGTATATCAGTCTGAAAATCGCCCGTCGGTTCTGTGAAAGTCGGGAGAACAATTCATGAGCATAGCAACCTCCAGCTGCTATATCAATTATCAAGGAATATCTAGAGAGGAGATGTCGGGGTGCCGAGTCAATCGTATATTCAAGAGCAGATTATTAGTTGAATAAAGAGGATTTCAGACTGCTTGATAAAGCATCTATTCAAGTCAACATACAGTAGAAATTTTCAACAAATCGGACCACGGTGATCAAATCATCGCCCGTGTACAGTAGGAGGTATGAACTATGCCATTGGAAATCGGTGCTTGATGCGCATGCGTCACATCCATAGTCCGTGCGTCTCTTCGGGTTATGCACAAGACCCATCAGGGAAAGCCCGGTCCCTGCCAAGAATGTGGCTCTCCACTCTCGCCAATGAAACACGCCCATATCCTGGTCCCAAACCTAATCGGGCCCCACCTGGAATTACGAGATGTACGAACTTGGCGACGAAAGGCCAATCAGGACATGGTCTTTACGGTGTATACCGCGAGCATCGGTTATGGTCCACACCTTTGTAAAGGCCAGACGGACCCTAATTTTGCACCTCCTATTCTACATTTTCTTTCTCTTTTCCTACAAAGTACCTTTCTTGAACGTTCTTTGCTTGTTTGTGAAGGCCATTACTGAGGCTCCTTACATATTATTCCACCATGGCAGAAAACTACCACCCCTCGTTGGACGATGCGAATGTATGGGTTCCGTACCGGTACCACCCATCTCGGACTGCTGCAATCATTTTTGCGTCCCTTTTCGGCCTTTCGACTATACTCCACACCTATCAGTTATGTAGGAGGCGGACGTGGTACTTCATACCGCTAGTCATTGGTTGTATACGTATGGCTTCCTGCAGTGTTTGTTCAACTCACCTTATTAGATCTCATGCTAATCCGTGGTCTCAAAATTAGTTGAAGTACTTGGCTTCGTTGGCCGCATCCTATCTACAAACGACCTTTGGGCTCTTGGGCCCTTTATCATGCAGTCGCTGCTGCTCCTTATAGCCCCTGCTCTCTTCGCCGCATCCATTTACATCATCCTTGGCCGTATTATCCTCCTCACAGATGGCGAGAAGCATTCAATCATTCGTCGCAAGTGGCTGACGAAGCTGTTTGTCACTGGAGACGTACTTAGCTTTTTCGTGCAAGGTGGGGGCGGAGGTATCCAGTCAGCTGGCTCTCTGGAGCTCCTACATGTCGGCGAGAAGATCATCATTGTGGGCCTGTTCATTCAACTCGTATTCTTTGGACTTTTCATCGTCGTCGCCGCGCTTTTCCACTGGAGGCTTGTCAAGGCAAATCCTAGGTCTCCGGAGAAAGGCTTCAACCTCTCTTCCACTTCGCGCCGTCGCACAGATTCGACCACCGTCCCACTGTCTCCGAATGAGGTCAACATACACGAACTGCCCTGGAAACGCTACATCATCACCTTGTATGTGGCATCGGCTCTTATAATGGTTCGGAGCGTGTTTCGTGTCATAGAATATCTACAGGGTAATAACGGATACCTGTTGCGACATGAAGTTTTCCTTTACGTCTTTGATGGGACGTTGATGTTTGGAGTGGTGTGTTTGTTCAACATCGTCCATCCAGCAAAGATCACGGACCTTTATAAGCAGAGGATGATGGAAGAGAGGGTAGGGTATACCCTTGGTGAAAGTAATCACCGTGAGGGCTAATCATGTTGGGGGAATAGTCAGGGAAATTTCGCTTTTAGCACAGTTGTACTGTTTCAACTATTGAACATTTGGATTGGTAGGTATCGGCTTGGTTTCTGTCTTTTCCCCCTTGGAATTCCCTTTGTGCATAGACGAATATTGGATACTAAAATCCAATAGAAAAAGAATTAGAACTGTATCAAGGAAGGCAATGCTAGAATTTCTTCATATTGTATAGTCTTCGCCTTCGGTGTCTTGACAAGCGCCTTCATTTAGCTCAATATGATTTATCACATCGTCAGTTGCTACTATCCTCAGAAGCCCAACAGACGCGTTGCACTTTCAGCGATCTTAAGATCGCGTCGTTCCGCGAGGAGTCTGACTCCTTGCTCAATGGCGCTCTCCGTCACACTCCGTCACAGATCTCCCAGCTGTTGCCCAGCGTCTCGATGCCAGGTGCCTCGTTATGGTGGACCCTACACTCCCTTCTCAGAGTATGCGGTTTGTCTCAGCGCTACCCAGGTGAGTCGCCCTTATCCTTAAGAGTGCATAAATATTCCCAGATAGCATGTTCTCGCACTTTTTCCTACTCTTTCTAGTAACGATACCAATCGTTACCACGATTGTCGCATGGGGACGTGCGTATTTCACTCTTGCGCTCTTGAATGCTGTCGCGATAGGGATATTTGTCCATGCGATTTTAGGCGACTCTCACCATCTGTATAACAAACATCGCCGTCGCCTGGAGGACTTCCGCAACATTCTAAGTATACGTGGTCGATGACGAAGAAGCCAAGGACCATCTTGTGAGTATTGCTGATTCGACGGACTCCGAAAGGTGTCTGGGAAAGCACTAGGAATCCGTGGTTGCATTTGAAGAGGATGTGACGGCGGAATCAGGGCGAACCAAACTTTGCGAACGTCGTCGGAAATTCCAAGAAGGGCCACTTCATTCGCTGACAGAAGGAGGAGAGTCGTCGCAAACGTGATAATACTCGCACGTCTTTCGGCGGACGGAAATGCGGCGGATAGAAGTCGCATTCTTCGAGTGCTCAAGCCACTGTGGTATTATGATGTGGCCTAACATGTATTGAGGCACCTCAATCCCACAAGGCGGCTTGGCCTGTACGTGACAAACCACAAATAGTAGGACATACATGGTGCCTAGCTGTCCATAGAAACCCCACCCTTGACTTAGACTCTTGAACCAAATCCGCCGACGGATGACGTGGAGCCGCAAGAACACCCATCAGTACCCTTACCACCAATCAAATATGTTGAGATCGCCGATTTTCCAAACCGTGACATAGTTGGGCGACACCCCAGTATATCGCAGTGCTCGTTGTCACACTTCACTCGTCCCAGTACGAAGCTTGGCATCTCCATGCTCTATCCCCTTATCCGGGACCCTCTTTACATCCAGCATGTCTCTGACTGCATGATCCACAAGTTCATTTGCTCGACATTAGAGATTAAGCGAGCGTTCTCAGAAAGGCAGCAGCCGGGTGGTTGAGTGAGTGATATAGAGGGACCGGTTGCGAGGGCTTCCGGCATTGCCAGACTGGTGCAGGGAAGGACCACGCAAGCAGGTGTGACATTCGCGCATAACGTCTCGGCTTCTTCATGTCGTTGCGGCTACGAATGCTGTCATGGCCTTCACGGCATCCCCGTCTACGGATCGTAGCAGCTCGGTTGCCTTTGCCTTGGGGATATCGAGTTGCGATACCTACTATAAAGTTAACCACTTGCCTTGGTCGACATTCCAGCTATATATATGACAACCACTCTCTCCTCCTTCCTACACTACGGCAAAAATGCAGAAAGACATACCAGAAGTGTGACATCAGCAGCCTCGATCTTGACCGTCTTCTTCTTCTCCGGACCCCCTTTATTCTCTTCAACAGAGAGGTTCTTCATAGCTTCACCCAGGGCTTTGGGATCGACGTCTTTCTTCCCCGTCGACTCGTCGTCCTGGGCGTCGAGGGAGGAGAGGGCGGCCGCGGCCTTGCGGTCTTCGGCTGTGGAGGTCGGTGCGTGGGGGTCCGAGGCGCCCTCATGGATGGCGGAGGGTTGGGGTTCTTCGGCCATGATGGTATGAGGTTTAGGGAGCCGCGAGGGTCGATATTGGGGTAGGGCTTTGAATTAGGTGCGGAAGTGGGATGTTCGTTGATGGTAAGTAGTCTATGGGGCAAGCTCGAATAATGGAGTGCTGGGGGGAGGTGAGGTCTGAGCACCTGAGTGACCCGTCATTTGTGGGGAACCCGTGCCAAGGCGCCTCGGAGAATTTCAACCAATTGGAACGAGGACTGTGACGCCGCCTTTTGAGGTCTGTCTTTTTCTTCGAGATGAGTTGTGCATTGTGACTCTTAGACGGAATATCCTTTTCACAGGCGGTAACGAGGTTGAGGCACACCTTTTGGAGAGAACATATTAGTTTTGGACGGTAAGCTTCGACGTTTCCATGCCGCCTTACTGGGAGGATTCCTTTCGATTTTTTTTCCATCTTTTTTTCCCTTTGGGCATATGCGTCGATTCTTTATTACATATGTGTCAATAAGCTATGTCTCTGCTCTCTCCTTCTTCAATCAATGATTCTCGCAAGTATCCGAACTGCTACAATTCTCTTGATTTTCGGATCATTCCTGTTTTCAATCATGTCGTTTGAGCAAGTTGTGAAAATATATCTTTTCGATAGACTAATCCAGGGATTAGATTATCGACTCTGCCATCCCAAGCCCAAAAGGATCGATACGAGTGCAAAGAGCAATCGGCAGCCGTAATGGCATCCCAACAGACCGAATGGTCACCGTCATGTACCTCACCCGTGACGTCCCACTCCCTACCACTCTCCATTGACCATATTCTTAGCATGGCGCAGCAAGCCCATCAAACAAGTCGTCACCTACGACAATCCAACCGCAGTCTCCTCCGCCCTGACCAAACTCTCCAAACTCCCTCCCATCGTCACCCCCAGCGAAGTCACTAAACTCAAATCCAGCCTCCGGGACGCCGCACTGGGCAAAGCCTTCCTCCTCCAAGGCGGCGACTGCGCCGAACTCTTCTCCTACTGCGCCGACGAACCCATTGACGCCAAGGTCAAGCTGCTCCTCCAGATGAGCCTGGTTCTGATCTGGGGCTCCAACAAGCCCGTGATCCGCATCGGCCGAATGGCCGGCCAATTCGCGAAGCCGCGCTCCAGCCCGACGGAAGTCGTCAACGGGAAGGAGATCCCCAGCTTCCGGGGCGACATCCTGAACGGCTTCGATCCCGAGGAGCGGGACCCGGACCCGGAGCGGCTCGTCAGCGCGTACTTCCACTCCGCCACGACGCTGAACTACGTGCGGGGCCAGCTAGGCAGCGGGTTCGCGGACCTGCACAACCCGATGGATTGGGAGCTGGGCCACGTGAGGGACAAGCAGCTGCAGGCAAGGTACGAGAAGATTGTGCACAGTATATCCGACTCGCTGCGGTTCATGCGGACGATCGGCGCAGACACGGCCGGGCAGCTGCAAACCGTGGAGCTGTACACGAGCCACGAGGGCCTGGTCCTGGAGTACGAGCAGAGCCTCACGAGGAGGCTGAGACACCCCGCTGGCTACGAGCCGAGCACGCCTTCGTCGGATGGGAAGGGCTGGTACAACACTTCGGCGCACTTTTTGTGGATTGGAGACCGCACGCGACAGATCAACGGCGCTCATGTGGAGTACTTCCGCGGGATCGAGAATCCCATCGGCATCAAGGTGGGCCCGAGCATGAAAACAGATGAGCTGGTCCAGCTGCTCGATATCGTCAATCCCTCGAAGGAGGTCGGCAAGGTGACGCTCATCACGCGGTATGGGGCAGACAAGGTGGAGGCGATGCTGGGCCCACATATCGAGGCTGTCAAGGGGAGTGGGCATGTCGTGGTTTGGCAGTGCGATCCCATGCACGGGTAAGCAAGACACCTGTTTCCGGAACAGTGGATGAAAAGCTAATATTCATGCTAGCAATACCCGCAGCACCGCCACGGGCATCAAGACGCGCGAATTCAGCAGCATCTTCTCTGAGCTCTCGTCGGCGCTCAAGGTGCACAAGAAGCACGGCTCGTTCCTGGGTGGGATGCACCTGGAATTGACTGGCGAGGCGGTGACCGAGTGCACGGGTGGCAGTGTGGAATTGGGGGATGATGATTTGAGCTTGAATTACACGTCGTACTGCGATCCCAGATTGAACGAGAAGCAGGCGTTGGAGCTGGCTTTCTTGGTGGCGGGGCACTATAGGGAGGATAGGGATCTCTGAGGGGATTGATATATTGATATATAGGGGCTTGCATGATGAAGCATATACACATATCTATACCTATACCACTCTTGTCCAAGAGCAAGCCAGGAAAAGGAGTTGAGCCGCAACCAATGAAAAGGCACTGCACTGTTCCTGTACCTCGCAAACATAGCTAAAAGAGGTCTGGCATCTACCCTCTTCTGATTGGCCAACCCCTCCACAAAGTTGGCCCAAGCTTCCATAGATTCTAGGGACTGCTTTTGCTTTCCGATTGACGTCGCCCAAACTTCATTCTTCCCCTCAGATTTCCTCCCCCCTTTTTTCTCTTCCAGAACCCACAACATCATGGGCTCGTCCGCATCAAAAGGTGCCCGAGCTGCGGGCACTGCTGCACGCAAATACCCAACCCGCACCCCGACCTCGACAACCCGCGCTCCCGCTCCCCCGAGTGCTCCCCCACAAGCAGCAGATCGAGTGGTGTCCGCGCCGCCCGAGCCCCAAGCCAGTTTCCAGAAAACCAACGGTATGCCTTCCATGGAGAAAGTCACAGCATCACAGCACAGCATTTCTGACATGCCCCGCCGCAGCAATCGACCTCGACGGCCGCGACCCCATCCTCGCCGCCCGCCTCAACCGCATCGGCGCCGTCCAGCCGAACCCGCACTACTCCCCCTCCTCCATCTCGAACCTCGACCCGCGCCGAAACACCTCCGACGACATCCCCTTCGACATGGCGGAGGCGCCTCCACACGCGTTCCCGAACCCGCGAGACAATCCCGCACTACGGATCCTGGAGGCGAGGCAGCGGATCCAGGACGAGGTAGACCGGGAGCAGGAGGACAGCAATCGAAGGGGGTTCGAGGGGCGGAGCTATCTGGACGCGGGGACGATTCAGTTGGCGCTTATGCGGCAGAGGCGGGGGGAGCCGGATGCGCGGATCGAGGAGGCGTTTGGGCTGAGGAAGGGACGGTTGGGTGTGCTCAAGAGGGGGGTTGTGGAGACGGTGCAGTCTGCATAGCGTTTCCAATTGCATTGTTCATGTGCGTGGAAGATCTACCGGACACGGCATTTTTCCGCGGCAGAATGCGGCTTGCTGGTCATGAAGGTGGCTCAAAGATGAGAAAGGGAGGGAAACAAGATGAAAAAATCAACATGAAAGGGGAGAGACCAAAAAATAAACGCCGACCCGTTCCAAATACCCCCGAATATCCCGGTTCCCTCCCGCTTATATTCGCCGATGCGATGCAAAACCCAACCAACGCCTGCCTTTCCGATGAGAAGATGCAATGGGCAACACAACGAGAACGGAATGAAATCGTCATAGGCCGTTAAAACTCCTTGCGCTCGTGGATGAAGTTGTTCAGGGCGGTGATGGCCTGGATCAGCCGCTGGCGATCGACCTCGATGCCGTCGCCGCCGTCGTCGCCGACCTTGATCATGCCGTCCATCTTCATCTTCCCAGGGCGCCAGGTACGGAGTATGCGCCAGCGGGAGCGTGTGGTGTTGAAGGGCGGACACGAGGGGGAGATGTCTTCCTTCTCGCGGAGGACCTGCAGGGCGTTGAGGACGTTGAGGAAGATGCTGTTGCGACGGTGTTAGCTGCGGCCTACTTATCTCATCGAATCCCCACCCAAGGCTTACTCACCTCTGGGTCAGCTTGACATCGTGGCTCCAGGTGTATGCTGCGTTGCGGAACGAGTTGCCCTGGGCGACGATGTCGAGGAAGACGAACAGGCTCTCCTCGACGCTGATGTCCTCGTCGTGGGTGCTCGACTCTGCGTTCTCGAGGATCCAGTCCGCGAGCTGGACGAAGGTGAATTGGTCCATGTGGCAGAAGTCGTTGAAGCGGTCGGGGATGCCGTTGAGGAGCCAGCGGGCCCGGTCGGCGCCCGCGCTGCCGTGGACGGCCATGCTTCGGAGGGAAGAGGGCGGGAGGGTTTGCGAGGGCGGAGGGCTCGTCGAGCGGTGGATTGGGGGATCAGATGGATGGGAGGCTGGTGAGGGCTGCTGCTCGAGCCCGGGTCACTGTCGTCGGTCGGGACGGGGTTGGGGGTGCAGTAGCGAGCGGATGATGGATGGATGAATGCACGGCGATCGGCTGACGAGCTGGGAACCGCACCGCAGGACAGCAAAATCTCTCACGACGCAAGCAACAAAACGACAGCAGGGAGCATAGAAGGAAAAATCGGAGAAATGTCGCTATTCCTCTGGGCTTTCTTCCCGGAATAACGCAAAAAAGGACCGAGTATCTGAGTTAGCAGGATAGTGAGGAGGATGGCACCTGGGCAGCAGCTGAGGGAGACCCGAACCGGCTGTGGGGCCCTGCGTCGTGCGTCCTTGTTGCACACTCGCACTTCGAACTCTGGGCCTGACATGTGAAAGTGGGCAGAGACAATGATGACATCAGGGCAGCCAATCACGGCCCCGAACGGGACTACATGCGCCGGACGTAGCTAATAAAGTAAAGCGGCGCGCATCCCCCGGAAATTCATGAATGTCGTGGCACGGCGCTGCTACTCTATTGTGCGTTTTGGGGGTGCGGCCCGCCGGTAAATGCTGTTAAAAGCGATGGAGGAGGAGGAGGAGGAGGACGAGGAGGAGGAGGGACTCCGAGGGAGAGGGATGGCTGATGACACTGGCGGGCGCTGGGGAGGGTCTGGGTGGCGGTTGTTTGGGAGGTTGTTTGACTGTGAGATGCGGCTGTTTCGGCTTCATGATTCCTTCGAGGATTTCTTGGCGTCCTTCTGTGTTGTCACGGGGGTTTCGAGATCTCACAGTATCGTACCTTGTACACTGTACATTCGGCCATTATTTGATTCATAATTATCTTGTTGGCCTCACCAGAGCGGATTGGATGAGTTCGTTCCTCGGACTTGACTCACTCGACTCACGTGCACGTGGTATGCACTACGGGTAAGCTCCTGCTTTATTTCCTTTTTCTCTTGGAACGTGGGATTCCCCCGAGATCTGCCGTCGTCGGGGTATTCATTTCCCTTGCCTCAGCCATGGATATCGAAGATTCATCAGCTGTCCTGTGACTCTCACCCGCACTACACCTGGACACCAACTCCGGTCTGGTGAACGAGGGGGACTCACATGTTACCTGCACTAACCCTTTTGGTCTGGGCGAATTACATTGCGCCATCATGAAATGGGGATACTGCGCACTGTATGTAGATTGGGGATAGATCCTCCTTGGGGTCGCGCGCCTATGCGGTCCGCGGAAGTTGGTTTTTGCGTTTTCGGGCTCCGCGTAGGCAGATACATATTGCTTTTCGGCTGATATGCACAGTAGATACCTCCCTAGCACCCTAGGTAGGGCTAGGCAGGCAGGCACGTAGATTAGAGCCCTCCGTACACCAATAACAATGGTAATTAGCCCGGTGGCTACGCCTCCTGATGGTATGATGAGTATCTACTGTGACGCCCAGGTAAGGTTATTAGTTCACCATCCCACATCAGACTCACAACACAACAAGCGGGCGTTGGGAATGCGACTCCTGAGCCGGCCAACGACCGACCGTTGACTACCAGCATGAAAGACTTTGGAGACCTATTTTTCGCTTCGGCGAGGGACATTGGTTCGGAGTTCGCATAGATAGAGGTGTGGCTGGGCTTCCTTCGCGTTACACACATTACGCCCCTCCCGAAACGTAATCCCAGCATCCCATTCGTAGCACCAACGCGTCCGCATGCGGCATCTGCTGCAGCTCATCGGCATGCCGGGGAGCCGGGAAGGGGGGCACGGGATCGTCGCACGTGGGTTGCGGTCGGTTCAACGACAGTGGAATGGAATGCGGGGTGGAGGGCGGAATGAAATGGAATGGGATGGAGATGGAGATGACCAAATCGTATTTGCCGTTTGGATTGATTCTGGGTTGCCCTTGCAGAGGAATGAAGGTGTAGTGGTAGTGATGACGGTTAGTGTCCGATCGACGGATTCCCGATGGACGGCTCGAACCTCGGACTTGACGGATACAGAATGCAAGGCTTCTTTCGGCTGTGGCTGTGCGGCTTTTCTGTCATGCCATGATTTCCACGGGTGCTACATGGTGAATCTAGGATGTGGTGTTCCTTCCACCTCTGCAGGGTGCCTCTGCCCGAGTTGCCTAAGCAGGAGAACTCCGGGTATTTTCGCGCCGCTTTCACGCCGAGAGATGACAACAGCGCATTGGGGAAGAGTCAATTCTTGCCCGCGCTTTTAACTGACGGTGAGGCTTTTGTAATACACCATGACTATTGTGCGCTCTTTTGACAGTGAACTTGAGGCCTGTTCTACGCGTGCTGTGAATTGGGCCCGGGGGGACCGTGCGGCGACCCTTTACCTTTGCCCTAGTACAGTAGTGGTCTTTTTCAGATATGGACAGTTTCCGAGGTCCTAGTTGGGCGCAAAGGGTTGGTGTACTTTGGCATGTTGGACATTTTGTTCCATATCGTGTAGATGATAGACATGTGGACTTTGTCCATGAAGATCTAGAGACCACTGGAACAATTTCAAATGTTGGAAGCTCAGCAACAATCAAACGAGATCGACATCGATCCGTCCGGTATTTTGAATCGGGACTCGCGTATTTAAATGTGCCGAAGCAGCAAGATCGTAGCCTTTCGGCGATTCGCAGGGTCTGAGATCGACTGCTAATCACGACGCATCTGAGCGAGCAGCTTGAAAATCGGCATGATGGTCTATCTGAGTTGTGAGAGGGCATCGTTACATCCACGGGGTGCTGATAGTGAACAACTGGACCTCCCAACGCCAATGTGCGGAATTCTCGTGCAGAGTGGCGACGCTATTCGAGCGACTAGCCGTTTCTGGCGCGCATATTACTTCAGATGTAGGGATCAGAAAGCCACCTTGGACACTCTGCAAGAAGCAGCGCACCGCTACTCCGTGAAAGAGTGCTAAAAATGCATGACGGATCTAATTCAATCCACTTGCGCTATGTATTGCCTCCCACCATCCATGCACGCCGCCGACGAGTTCTTCCTCACGTTGATGGGAATAAAAACACCTAACAACAGCGCCCGTCTTGCGCAATACAATGCCACGATGATAAGCCTAGACATCAAATTCGAACAAGGCGGAGAGAACCAATATGCTCGAACATGTATAGTCTACACGTGCGACGAGCTTTTGATGCCTACATAGAGTTCAGCTTGTCCGATGAGATGTACGCAAAGGGCAGAATCAATGCGATATTGGAATTCCATAGCAGGACGAAACGGGGCCAGATATTATGTATTTACATATCTATGCAGTGGCAAGCCGTAGCGAAAGCACAACTGCTCAAGGAAGAACAGCGCCAAACAACGCGCAATCGCGCAGGAAGGCGAATAGAGAGTACGAGCGTTCAAGAATGGGAAGGAAAATGCCATACAAACACCGTGCAAAACACACTCCCAAAGACACAGATATACTACACATGCCCAACCCACCAACATCTAAGCCAACAGGAAACATCCCCCTTCCCCCTGCTCCCTCTCTCCCAAGCCACATCTACCTCTTCTCCACCAACAGCAAATGCATCGCCAAATACGCCAGCAGCACAAACGCGCCCCCAAACACCGTCAACCCCACGCAATCCCTCCACAGCGCGAGCACATTGAAGCCGAAACTGCTGAGAATCGCACTGCCAGGGACCTCGATATCCAGCCCGTACTTATGGTCGATCAGGCTCAGATACTTGACCTCGTTGACAATCAGGCCCTCAAACGCGTAGTGGAAGATCGACAGGCTCTGCAGCCACTTGGCCGTCGGCGGGATGCTGTCCTTGTTGAGCAGGAAGCCCGAGAACAGCAGCGAGAAGAGCATGACGAGCACGCCGAACAGGTTCGCCACGCCGCCGTTGGCGAAGACGATGCCGATGAAGAGGAAGATGGCCGCGGCCGCGAGGTTGAAGAGCACGAGGAACAGGATGAACTTGAGGAATTGCGGCCACGCGGGCACGAGGCCCGTCATCGGGTACACAATGATGCCCAGGATGATGGGCGGGATCAGGCGTAGCGGGACGATGTCGAAGATGACCTTCGCGGCGAAGTACGAGACGGGGCTGTAGTAGCCCTTTGCGCGCTCGCGGGTGAAGAGGAGGCGTTCGGGGCCGAAGACGGTGAGGATGGTCAGGGTGCCGAAGCCGAAGAGGGCGAGCACGAAAATGAACAGGCCCAGCCGATTCTGGAAGCCTTTGATGTCGTCCGTGAGGCCGTAGAAGAGGAAGCCGAGGAAGACGGCCAGCACGATGGCGATGGCGTAGTGCGTGAGCATGAGCATCGGGTTGCGGTACAAATTGCGCCAGGTGCGCTTCGACAGGATGATGAACTGTCCGAGGATCCCTACCTTTCGGAACCCTTTCAGCTTCCCAGATGCAACGTAGCCATTCGCACCCTGTTCGTCGCCGCTATCCCCGTTCGCTTCTCGAGCTCTTGCCCGCGAGCTGGCGATATCCTCGCGTAGAGCAGCAGCCACATCGGAAGCTGCGTATGCGGAGACAAGAGTGTCGAGGTTGGTGCCGGTTCCGCCGTCAGCCGGAGGAGGCAGCTCATCAGGATCCTCGAGAATCTGGGGAGGCGGTGCACCTGATTGACGAGAAAGTCTTAGCCACTGCGCATTCAAACTCTCTTGGCGGTCAAAAGGACCACTCTCATCGTCAGTCTTGGGGCTCACCATACCATCTGACGTGGCCGTAGTCTTCTTCCGAGTGAACAGCTCCCGTTCTTGTTGCTGCCGGATGGAGGTCTTTCGTTTGTTCTTCGGGCGGACGCTTGTGGAGGTGCTGGCGGTAGGACTTCCCGGTGTCTCCCGGTCGTTCGTGCTGCTTCGGATGCTCGGGATCGACTTGACTGCAATGGCACTGCTGGAACTGGTCTGTAAGCCCTCTCTATTGAAAAGAGAAGCATCTTCATCGATGGGCCGTTGCTTGACGTTACTCGCGTGCATGGTAAGATCAACGAGATAGTCTGCAATGTTAAAGCCCGGAGGGCACGTGTAGCCAATGTTGTCGAAGTACGCTTGGCAGCTCTCAAAGGGCCCAGAATACACGGTCCTGCCTCTGGCAAGGAGGATTAGGTGGTCGAAGAGCGCGACGATGTTCGAACGTGGCTGATGGATGGTGAAGATGACGGTTCTGTTGTAGTTCTTGACCAAGTGGACGAGACTCTCGACGACGTTGAACGCATTGTAGGCATCTAGACCGCTGGTGGGTTCGTCCAGGAAGAGAATGCTGGGAGAAGTGACAAGTTCGCAGGCGATGCCGACGCGACGTTTTTCTCCGCCAGAGATGCCACGGCCGCTCTCCTCCGAGCCGATCGTCTGATGCCGGATATGATAGATGCCCAGTTGTCGTTCCACATCTTCTACCCTCTGCTCCTTCGAAGCACGGCTCATCTCCTTTGGGAGACGGAGCAGAGCAGAATCAAGGATGGTCTCGTGAACGGTGAGTGTCGGAAGCAGGGTGTCGTCCTGGTCGACGAAGCCAATGACGCTCCTGAACTCGTCGTCCCGGACCTTTTCGCCGTTGAGATAGAAGTCGCCACCAACAACACCAGACTTGTTCTTCCGTGCGAGGATGTCGAGGAAGGTCGTCTTTCCAGCGCCAGAAGCGCCCATGATGGCCAATAGCTCGCCAGGATGAACAGCGCCGGAGATGCCAGAGAGGATCTGCCGACCTTTGAGCGTGTAGGAAACATTCTCAAAGGACAGGGCCGCTGGTTTGTGATCAGCCAGCAGCTTGGCATTCTCATCCTCTTCGTCATCGGAGAGGTGAATCGCACCCCATCGCTTGTGCTCTGCTCGCCGTGACAAATAGTAGATGACCAAGATTGCCGCAACAACGAAGAGCGCGCATCCAGCTATGACGCCGGCGATCAATGGGGTATTGATCGTCTTGACGGGCCTCTCGTAGCCAGGGACCTCGGTCTCGTAAAGGCACTCCCCAGACACGCAGTTCAGGAAGATGCTCTCGTCTCCAAAGACGCTTGAGATGAGGTCGTTCATCGCCGGCTCCGAGAATACCGTCCCACTGTCTTTGGCGTTCTCCGCAGCAATCGACTTGAAACTGGCCGGCCCCTTGATCTCTTCTTTCAGAAACTCGCCGATATCGATCGATCCCGCCTCGCCGCACAGCATCCTACCCGGCACACAGGAGCACTTGATGTGTTCGCAATGGTATTCGGTCATGTTCCGGTCGCTCTCGGCTGTGAATGATGATGAGCAGTTGTCCAAGGCGCAGTAAAAGGATTCCCTCTGATCGACCCAGACTGACCGAGTTAGCCATTGCCCTTCGAAGACGCTATGGGAACTTACATTGAAAGTTACACTCGCCGTTCTCCTTGGTGCAAGAGAAGGTCGCCTGCGGTTTCTTCTCCTTGAGCTGATCCAGGATCTTCCGGTTCGTGATGTCGCACATTTGGAAGTTCTCATTGACCAGCTGTCCCTGCTTGAAGCACACACCGCCCTCGCCTTCCGGCATGAGGGCGTTGCATGCCTGGTTCGTCTGGCACACATTGCAATTTATGCCTTCCCATCCTTCGGTGCACTGGCAGTACTTGCCCTTCCCTCTCGGATCTCTGTTGCGGCCATCCGGTAGGCCGCCGCAGAGCGGTTCCGAGCAGTCCTCTCCGCCGAAGCCAGGGGGACAGTTGCATTTTCCATTCGCTTTGCTACACTCGGCAAACTGGTGGCATTTGAAGTCGTCTAGGTTGCAGTTGAAGCATGGCGGGCAGCCATCCGGCCGGTCGTCATATATCGAGAAGGGGTTCTCTGGTATGTCTATCGCGGAGTAGTTTCGATAGGTTCGGTATGCTGCTGAGGGCTCTGTTAATAGCACAGAAGCCAGCAGCGATAGAGTCCATGACGTCTGTCGCATGGCGGTGCCCCTGCGTAGGCGGCAGTCGGCCGGGTGGCCAGGAGGCGGAAGCTCTTGGATAGCTTCTAGAGTTCGAGTATGGGGCTCGTGGGCGCTGTCTTTCGGAAATGAGAATTCGTGGTATGCGTGAAAGAAGGTATCCCGCGCTGTTGCGAGGTTCAAGACCTTGAAACGAATAAGGATGGGGTGACTTGCCGATGGTAGATTGCGGGGTGGCTGGGTGGTGAACGATGGACGATGCCGCCAAGCCACAACGGCCAGCTCCTCGTAGGATGCGCGCCGCCCAGCCGCGGCAGGTTTTGAAGATCCAAGTGCGGTGTTTCAGTGCGGCCCGTCTTTGTCAAGGAGAGAGATGCGAAATGGCAATTGTTGGAACTTCATCACAACCTGCTCTGCTGCTGCAACCTTGGAATGCTCACGATGGCTCCATCTATCCCCAGCTGGACCGCGGGACACTAGGCGAAGCTAACCGCATATGGGCATCCCCACCCACGCCCTCCAGTTGACTGACTGGCTGTCTTCGGAAGCTTTCTACGGCCGTTCTTTATAAGAGAGCTATATCATCTGCCTAGTGCCAGGTACAAAGGCACAGGAGCTCGTCCCCGTACTGCAGTAGGCTCCAAAATGGTCAAAATCCAGCCCTTCGGCGTAGAAGCGGTCTGTCTCCCATCTCTTCATCTATAGCCGTCACTTGTGGCTATCTTTAGTTTTGCACTCCTATACATTCCGTGAACGTTGCTGACTTTGCCCAGTGGATGGACAAGTATGAGAACCACTGCAAGTACAACATCGCCGAAACCTGCTGCGCTTCCATCTCCCTCGACCAGCTCCAGGAGCTCTCCGAGGATAAGGACCGGCCAGTCTTCCAGACCTCCAAGGTCCTGAATTACGGGGCGATCCGTGGCTCTGATGCCTTGCGTCAGAATCTTGCTCGTCTCTATTCGGCCAAGGGAAACATCTTGTCTCCAGAGAATATTGTGACGACGCCAGGCGCAATATCGGCGAACTACCTGTGTGCATATGCGCTCGTGGGTTCTGGCGATCATGTCATCTGTCATTACCCTACCTGTGAGTACCCTTCAGTGGTTCTTGCAACAACGGTGTTGACTTGTAAAAGACCAATCACTGTACGAAGTCCCCAAACAGCTCGGCGCTGAAGTCGACCTATGGCGAGCAAAACCCGAGGACGGCTGGGCACTGCAGATAGAGGACCTCAAAAGCCTCATCAAACCAAACACAAAGCTGATTATCATCAACAACCCGCATAATCCCACGGGCGCAGTGCTGAAGAAGTTCGCCCTCCAGGAGATCCTCGACGTTGCAGCCGCACATGATATCACAGTCATGAGCGACGAGGTGTACCGACCCCTTTTCCACTCCATCAACCCCATTGACAGCGAGTTTCCTCCCTCGCTTATCTCGATGGGCTACAAGAAGACCGTAGTGACGGGCTCCATGTCGAAAGCCTACGCTCTGGCTGGCATCCGAGTCGGTTGGATAGCATCCCGGGACCCCGAGATTGTCGAGAAGATCGCCGAAGCAAGACATTACACCACCATCAGTGTCAGCCAGCTTGACGAACAGGTCGCTGCGTACGCACTCCACCCGAACACCGTGCACAGTCTGCTGGCAAGAAATATCCAGCTGGCAAAGACGAACCTGGCATTGATGGAGCGGTTCATGATCAAGAACGAAGACGCCTGCGAATGGGTAAAGCCGCTGGCTGGCACCACCGCGTTCGTCAAAGTACATCGCGAAGGCGAGCCGGTGGATTCGGTCGACTTCTGCGAAAAGCTGCTGGAGAAGACGGGCGTCATGTTTGTGCCAGGGAGCGAGTGCTTTGGGGAGGAGTTCAAGGGATATGTGCGGATAGGATTTGTGAACCATACGGATACCGTCAAGGAAGGCCTAGATAAGGTGACTCACTTCATCAGGAAGAATCTGGATGATGTGAAGCTTGCGGAATAGAAATTACGAAAAGAGATTCGTTTCGTCAATACTTCCTGGTCACGCTTGGGAAGACTCCTCTGGTTGGATGGGGTTATAAATGTTTATATGGACTGTAAACAAACCCCAGTTCAAAAAAACTAGAGAGATTTTACGAACTGGCCTCACAGTATCCTATTGGCATCCGATAGATATGGAAGAGGTTGGTGGACGGGCCCACATATATATATTACATGGACTCAGAGGACCGAAAGTCAATCGCAGGTTCGAGCCTCACATGTTATGTTTCTTTTCAAGTTGCTTTATTGTTTTTCCGAGCACCTCCTGGTCTGACGCTATAGGGATCTCGAAGTTGCTGGGTAGCTGCGGGATGGATTGGAGGAGGTTCGTGCCGGGACCCCAGAACAATGACCCATATGTATAATCCGGCCCGGAGGATTATGAGTCGATTCCTGAGTTTGGGTATCGTCGGTGTAGTACAGTTTGGTGCTTGTATTATCGCCGTTCTGATGGTCTCCGAGCCTCCGGCCTCACTTGGTTACATAGGTATTCGCTATCCTACAGGGCATGCCCATGGGGTCATCAGCAACTGCAACACCATAGATCAGCTTTGTATGGAACTGGGGGAATTATATCTTCTTTGTTTATGGCGGTTAGAAACTCGGCCAACTTCGTAAACTTTCCAAAATCGGTTTGTCCATAATAACCAAACGTCCATATAAACGACGACCACCTGCAACCCTATCTCCGGGCTAGCACAGAGGTGGAGCCGAAATCGAACCTATCATCCAAGTTGAACAAATTTTCCCTCAGCTATCAGCGCTCATTGAACCTCTTGAAAGCCGTGATGGCCTCCAAAAAATATGTCTGTATAGAGTATCGCGCGACTCCATTGATACCTACACGCGTTAGACGCGTTGACCCCGCGCAACAACCTCAAAGCTCTGGGGAACGTCATCGTTTGTCGTTCCACGCCAAAAGCTCGCCCCACTGCAATTCCTCAGCAAATCAGCACTCCATTACCTTCTTAAAGATCGAGGAGCATTCCGATCGCGTCCCTCATTATCTGCCTAGCTTTTCTCCTCACCTCTTCTGTGCTTTGTCATCTATTAGCTCCAGGTGGTGAGGGCAACGTCATTCCCGCCATTCAGTACCTCGGCACCATGCGCGCATTATTATCGGGTTCGAGGGCCATTGCCAAACAACAGTGCTGCCGGAGCAGATTTCAGAGAAACAGTTTACCAGTCTTTGCCAACAGGACATACGCAATGGATCACTCGGTGCCTCTTGTGAGTTTATGAAGCTCGTGGTCCTGGACTGGGAACGGACAGATTCACTGACTCCGAGTGCAGCTGAACGATAAGTCGCTTCTCAAGCACCAATGCTACGTAAACGGAGAATGGATAGACGCAAAGTCGGGCAAGACCTTCGAGGTCCATGGTAACTCCAGCTCGGTCCACCACCACCTCACAATGGCTAACGACCCCAAGACCCAGCAACTGGCAAACTCATAGGCACCATGCCTGAGATGGACAAATCCGACGCTGAAGCCGCCATCGCTGCCGCCGCAGCAGCACTCCCCTCCTTCCGCAAGACCACTGGCCGAGAGCGCGCCCGCATGCTGCGGAAATGGTACCAGCTCATGGTGGACAATGCCGACGATCTGGCGACGCTGATAACTTGGGAGAACGGCAAGCCCCTGGCCGATGCGAAGGGCGAGGTCACATATGCGGCGAACTTCTTTGAGTGGTTCTCGGAGGAGGCGCCTCGGACCTATGGAGCGACGATTCCGGCGAGCGTGGCAGGGAATAGGGTCTTCACAATCAAGGAGCCCGTGGGTGTATGTGGGCTGATCACGCCGTGAGTGCCTTCGGTGTGCTGTCGTCTTTTTGGCGGATGCTGACATTTGTACAGTTGGAACTTCCCCGCCGCTATGATCACCCGCAAAGTCGGCCCAGCCCTGGCTGCAGGCTGCACCGTCGTGGCCAAATCTCCCGGGGAGGCCCCTTTCACAGCTGCCGCGATCGCAGAACTCGCCCACCGCGCCGGCATTCCCAAAGGCGTCGTAAACTTCATCACCGCACACCATAACACCCCCGAAGTGGGTCAAACCCTCACATCCTCCAAGACCGTGAAGAAGGTCTCCTTCACAGGCTCCACGGGTGTTGGAAAGCTCCTCATGAAGGAGTCCGCCGATACCCTCAAGAAACTCTCCTTCGAACTGGGCGGCAACGCCCCCTTTATCGTCTTTGACGACGCGGACCTGGACACCGCCGTCGCGGGAGCCATCGCCTCGAAATTCCGCTCCTCAGGCCAGACCTGTGTCTGCGCGAACAGAATCTACGTCCAATCCGGCATCTACGACGCCTTCGCCACCGCCTTCACCGAGAAAGTCAAGGGTTTCAAGGTCGGAGGCGGGTTTGAGAAGGGCGTCACTCACGGCCCCGTGATCCACGAGCGTGCCGTCGAGAAGGTCCATCGACACGTCGAGGATGCGGTCAAGCAGGGCGGCAAGGTGCTCATCGGTGGGCAGAAGATGCCAGATCTGGGATCCAATTTCTTCCAGCCCACTGTTATCCGCGACATGACGGCCGACATGGCGCTCGCGCAGGAGGAAACCTTCGGTCCTGTTGCGGGGCTCTTCAAGTTCGACACCGAAGCTGAGGTCGTGGAGTTGGCGAATGCGGCCGATGTAGGTCTGGCGGGATACTTCTTCAGCAGGGACGTTCAGCGGATATATCGCGTAGCGGAGGCGTTGGAGGTGGGTATGGTGGGCGTGAACACGGGGTTGATTTCGGATCCTGCGGCGCCGTTTGGAGGAGTCAAGGAGAGCGGGTTCGGCAGGGAGGGCAGTCACCTAGGGATTGAGGAGTATATGGTTACGAAGATGGTGACGTTGGGTGGGAATGGTCAGCCCCTTCAAGGGACGAATTGAGGGAAATAAAGACTGCCGTTTGTATGTTGTAGTTATAATGGTAGCCATAGCGATGCTGATGAACGCATGTACGGAGTACAGGATTGATCATTTTTCTCTCTGAAGGCAGACCGAAGCTGGTTCGATCATGCGCTCACGGCAGTATTGTCTGTCTCGCACTCTCGAATCCACCATGCCGAAGTTCATCACAACGAGCAACATGCCAGGAGCACTCAAGACTCACCATGTCTACTGCGGTATCAACAAGACCACTCCACCATCCCGTCAAATCACGAGACGTAGACCTACCATTGCCACCGCAACACGCAACGGCAAAAGAACGTATCACCCCTCAGCTCCCTTCGACACATCGCTACCCTCCAAAGCCAGAAACATCCCATCGTGAGTGACGGTGACTTTCCTTCCCCTCCCATCTCCCAACCGCTTACCAAGCACTCTCGAACCCCTGAACCCCTACTGTGTACTCACTGTACTGTACACACCGCCGACAACGGCCTGGTCACCCACCTCCGAGCTCCTCAACAGAAGCACGCACCCCTCGGACACGACAGCCCGTTCTCTTCAACATATGGCGATGACGCGGAGACCATACCATGCCCGTGCGGGCTGAAAAGCGAAATCGAAACCGAATCAGAACAGCTCCCTCGCCTCGCCACGTCCGACCCGTCGTCGCTCACAGTGACGAGTGTGACACTGCTAGGGTGCGATATTGTAAGTAGAGCTCGATGCGAGGCCTTCGACGGCATTGACCGTGTGATGAATCTCGCGTTCCTGCGTTTGCCGTTCTCGGGGGTGATACAGTATCTCGATATAGTGCCCAAGTGCCTATAAAACGCTCGGCGATATCCGCAATGGGACGTGATGGAGAACGAAATGGGAAGTTCTCTATGGAATAGGAAGTCTTCTATGGAATAGGCGCGCGGGCTGGCAACTCTGGTATAGCGACCGTTTGGAGATGTTCCCCGGATGGGTAGATAGGCCTGTGGTCTGAGCATGCATGCACACTTCCTTGGTCGCAGTGCCAGCGTTGACTTCGCGGTTCACGGAGTGATTGCATTGCTGGAATCATGGTACAGAGCTCAGAGCTCGGGGCTAGTGCCTATAATTCGTCCGGATCGTTAACCGTAGGAGGACGCAAGTAGGACGCAAGGGCCCTTCGAAAACAATGAAAGCAAGCTATAGCCAACCTATAACGATAACCCAAATAATAGGTTCGCGGTCCTTTGGTTCTTTCGATGTTCTCTTCTGGAAATCTGTCGACCCACCTTCTTCCTCAACGGCGATCCACATGTTCGCGAACGGGAAATTCTACTGTTTTCGGCGTTGTGCACGCCTGCAGGGTGTCTCGATTCGGACCAAGGGAATGCATATGGGGTTCGGAGTATTAGTTTGGGATGGGTATATCAGGGGTATTTATTACTCCTAGGGTTGAATCAACAAACCATAGCAGGCATCGTTGTTATTGTTCTGCGCGAGGCAATCCCCGTGGACCATACGTTCATGCATGCAGGTACAGATTACATGCTACAGGTACAGTGCGGTTGACGATGAAGTGTGTGCTTCTTCCAAGACGGGCCACCGGGTGTGTACTTCCCAAGCGGGTGTGTACGGCGGGGGAAATAACCACGATGGAACGTTCGCATAATAGGGGGATTTATTAATACTTCCTGAATCAACACCCATGGTTTTCGGCGATTTTTTGCGGACGGGAGGGAGCGGACGTGCGGTCATGCTGAGTAGCTAGCTAGACTGTGATATGTACTACTGTGTATGTTTAGGTTTATTGAGTACGGCGGTGTGACGAGGCGGAGCGATGGACGAAGAGGGGAGGTGCGATGTGCGACGTTGGATGAACTTATTATTTTCTTTTTATCCGCCACACATGTGCTGGTTTGTTGAGGAATCATGGCGTTCGCGTTCGGTTGGGTGCACGTGGGTGCCCTACCTCGGGTAGGGGTGCCGGTGAGGGGTGTTGGGACATGTTATAATGGTCGTTGTTATCATAGTTGTTGTTGTATTGCTGGCGGTAGTGGCGGTGAAGTCTCTAGGGGGGTAGACAACTTGGCAAGAGGTAGCGGGGGAGTGCTGGAATTTTCAGGGCTGAGGAGGCCAAACCATATGCAACCAAGTGCGGTCACTTTTTGGGAGTTCTTGTTCCAAGACAGCGGGACCGCGTGGCCTCCCTGCCTGGCGCGATAATGCCATCTTAGGTGGCTCTTTTTATAGATGAGGGAGGGGCACAGCGCTGGTGGGGGTTCACGACTTGAGAAAGTGAGAGGGCCTACTTCTGGGAATGGGGGCATATGTTTTGTAAACGAGGTGATGATTCCTGTTGCTGATGAAAGAAGGAGAGATAGACAGGAACGGTGGTGAATGGGAACGGGAGATTGTTCGGGTGGGCGGTTTACGATCTGAGACAAAAAGGAGCAGCAATTATCCCTTCGACATCCTGGAAGGCTGCAGGAATCAGGTTGGGTGGGACTCCTGTGTCACATGGAGTCCTCGTAACGACCTGTGCTGAAGATGCATTGTGTCAAGGTTTTGATACTGTTGTTTTGGCCCTTTCACGCGTCCTTCAGCCACCAATGATCGCAGTCGCTGTTCTCAACTGGTCTTTTCGGGCAGTGTGCGCCATAAGCTTAAGATACATACGTATCTAAAGGTTGAACATGGGAACACAGAGAAGAACGAAGCAGATCAGCGAAACACCAATATGAATAGAGTAATGTTGAGAACGGTCCCCGAAAGGATAATTATTAAGTATATACGGTGATCGTGTCTGGTGTTGTCATAGACTCGTATCAGAGAAGAAGAAGAAGCTATGTACAATATTCTCCTGCTTCTCTATCTCTATCCATCCGTCGTCATAAAATCTAAAAGGCAGTCGCAAATCGCAAGGCATAAAAGACAAAGCCCTCCTCACAACTTTTGAAAATCAGTCTAGACGTAGATGTAGCACATCGGTCCATCGGTGGTGCTCATCAAGTCCTGCATCTTGACATCCGGACCAGCAGCATAGCCCATGCTGATGGGGGTGTCAAGAGTGGTAGGCGGGGAAGGAGGCATGTTGAGGAAGGTTCCAGTGCCAGAGATGCCGGCGGCGCCAGTGCGGGTGCTCCTGTCGAGGGTCTGCCAGATCCACCAGGTGCGGTCAATCATGCCGTGGTGGAGGTAGAACCAGGGGTCGCCGGGCGAGACGTAGAGATCACGGCCGGGGTCACCGCCGAGAGAGTAGTGGCCTGGAAAGGATGTATGTTAGTCGACGAAGGGAAATAGGGGCATGGAGAGATGAAGGGAAAGACGTACCACCACCGTGAACACCAATGTCACCCGTGCCGGGAATGCCCTGCATCTGCATCTGGAAGTCTTCGACGTTGTTGGTGCCGAGGATCAGGTTTACAACGCCGGTACCGTTGGCATAGCGCCTGTTGACCGCGGTGGTCAAGTCGCGCTTCAGGCAGCGGGGATTGTAACGGTAGATGTCGACCTGGTCGCCAATGGTGGCACCGCCGGCAACCTGCATCTGGACAGGACCAAGGTTGACCTGCATGTCCTTGAAAGGACCGGAGGTGACGCATCCACCGCCAGTGCCTAGGGGAAGATAAACTGGGGGAAGGCCAGGGCCTCCAAGCACGATTTGGCCTGACTGGGAAACGGCTTCGCCGTTGCTGCCCATGGAGTAGGCGGAGCCGTCGAAGTAAGGGCCGTTCTCAAGGCCAGTGATGGCGGTCTTCGCCCAGTTCCAGTACGGCTGGTAACCCTTGTAACCGCATTCGTTGCGGAGGGCCTGCTCGTAGGTCCAGGTAAAGTAGCGGTGCCATGCTAGGAAGGTACCCTGATGATGGTTAGTGACAGCAAACAAGGAGATTGGGCGGAAGGGCGTACAGTATAGTGGATGGTGTTGGTCTGGTTGATATGAGTGGCGACCCAATCATCAAAGCGAGTTTTGGCACCAGCAACGATGGACGAAGGGGTTTTGGCGGGCTTGCTCTGAAGACACTTGACGGCGTCGGTATAAGCCTTACGCTCGCTGGGGGACAGCATCGACCTAATTTTTATGTCAGCGAAGATCGATCGACAAAATCTGGGGAGATCGATCTCAAAATATTGGGATTGAGATAAAATGAAGATCGTCGTGACCGAACGATCAAGGGTACAACTGATAGGCAAGTGATGGACATACCATTCTCGGCGGATCGCAACATTGTTAAAGTTGCAAGTTCCGCGCTTCTTCGAGGCAGATTGAAGGTCGGATTGAACTTGATCGGTGGCAAAAGCAGCGAGCTGCTCAAGCTGATCAGCAGCCTCCACGATATCGCTCGAAGCCTCAGTGGGAAGAGGTCCGTCCACCGAAGCAACAGTCGCTGAAGCGCTCTCCTGCGGGGAGGGGAGGGCGTTCACTAGCGAGCCGGCTAGGAGGCAGAGTGCGGCTGAGTTTGTGAAGCGCATCTTTGCAAAGTTTGTAAAATCAACGATGACGCGTGGAGGAGCAAAGTTTGGCGCTCTCTTCCCTTTTGAGGAGGAAGGTGATTGGCAATGAGAGGGGCGGAGGAGAAGTGGAGAAGAGTGCGTGAGGAAGGAAACTGTTGACAGCACGACGACGCAGTTAATATACACTTTCTGGAGATTGGAATACCCGCGCGTCCCGACGGCGAGGTCCCCTCTTCTGTCGGGTACAGCCTGGCGATGCGATAGAATGATTCAAGGTAATCTTGCGGCGCAATGCAATAGACCATTTTTAGGTGCGGCATAAGTGCTTGGGTGACCTGGCAGTTGGGATTTCGATGGGCGAGTAAATGCCGAGTTGCCTTTTCTGGCGAACATGGCAACAAGGGCCGCTGATGGCAGGGCACAGGGCGATTCTAGTGGTCCACGAAGTTCAAACAGCGTGCAAAATTGTGAGTTTCGGAAGATGATGCCGAGCCTAGCATTGGTTTCTACGGGACGGGCGCGGGTCCAGCCTTCGCATGGAATCCATGACCAACAAATCTGATGGGAGACGGCTGTGGCAGAGCCAGTAGTCGTGGAGAGAGGCTTCAGGGTCGATTCCGACTCGACTTTCGAGAAGCGCGAGTCGTGAAGTTCTTGTTGGGAGAAGAAATGGCTCGACGGGCTCGGACGGAGAGGGCGGACATTCCCGAGCAGCAAGCTTCTAGTTTCCCATCTCCCGTGTGGGAGTCCCACTATTTTTATTGAGATGTTCCTCGCCCACGCGCTTTCCGACATGTTTGCCACGTGCGAGAGATCCGCACGATGATTTCTGGACCACTGATACCCAATGAGCAGAGTGATGATCTTCTGGATCCATGGTAAGACCGTCGAGCCACTGCAGGTCATCGATCAACTACATGTCGCTAGAGCACGGAATTTTTATTGGGATACGAGATCCAAGACAATAGTACGGTGCAGCACGTGGAGGAACTTTGGAAGAAGTTAGGCTTCGGGGTTATGGGAGCGTGCTGCATACTGCGTCCGCCACAATGAGGGGTAATGGAATTGCTTTTTATTCGCCGTAGACATGCAGCTGCCCCATGAGGAGAGGATGATGAACGCAAGAGGTAGAAACCGAGGACGCACGGGTCTTTGGGGAATGGTTCTTGTACTTTCGGATGGGCTTGTAGGGAATCTGAGTGGAGGTTGACATTGGCGCGGCAGGGTTTAGGCTTATTCTTCGGAGCTAAACCGGATCTGGGTTTAGCGTCTGCAGCTGCTCAGCCTCGGTTCCCTGCCGCTGGGCCGCGACAGCCCTCGCCTTTTTATGCTCCGTACGTACATACTACGGAGAAGGGTACGATTCAAGTCCCGATATCACATGCCGTTCTTCAAGGACACCCTCGCCTATATGTCCCCTTGTCCCTTGTCAGGCACAGTGTACCTACACAGCAGTATTTCAACACGATTTTTGCCTGTAATGTTTGTCCTGGTTTCCCTCTATATTTCCGCTGCACCTCGACGATCCACGGCTCCATCCACTCGTACATTCCGGGTGCAGCAATTGAGTTCAACCATGACCTGTCGGCTCCTGGCCTTCTCCAATCGTTTTGAACTCACTGGTGGGTCTTCATGCCACCTACTGTGTACTAGTCACTGGTGGAGTTAGACCCTGCTGCGGAGAAAGGATGAGAGCATCCGCGGCGCCCGTGCTGACGCCAGTCGCTCTAGACTGGTATGGGATGCCCAGAGCAGCAGTCCTCCGAGCATCGCCTTAGTCATGGACCACCGCCGCCTCTCCCACACGAGAAGGACCGAGTAATTCCGCCGCCCAGTGTGACCTGTCAAACCTTCCAGCCATCACTCCTAAAGTTTGTCCCTAGCTGTGAATAACAGCAAGCAATTGCCCCTCTTGGCCGACCGGAGAATCCCTCGTGTTCTCAATGGTCCATGGAAACATCCGGGGAGCTCTCCTTGGTCGAAGGTTTATATATATCAAACTGAAATACTCAAAACTTTTGATATGTCCTTAGAGGAAAGGCGAGACCAGGACTCCCTCGTTATCTGTCACGCAGCACCCTCGGTTCCTAGCCCCGATTACGAGACCCCTTCCCAACTTCCCAAGGGTTCTAGGTCTCCACTCTTCTGCTATCACCACGCGCTATCACGTCGCGCTATAGCCCTAGATTCCGTTAGACGGAACTCGGTTCCACTACTGCCCAGTTTCCTGTTCTAAGAGGCGCAATTTCAGACGCAACCGACCTTCCTGTGCGAAGCAGTTCTCCTGCAGGTACTCCTTACGGGGTCACAGCCCTTTCAGGTATTACTGTCACTTTGTCACAACTTGTGCCAGGTGCAGCAACCCTCTCTGATCGTCCGTCAGACCCCTTTATACGGACGTTCCCTGATACTTGACGGGACCCGTGCTCGCCTTTCGTCGATTACTCCCCACAGGTTCGAACCACGCATTCCATACCCCGCGGTTGCGATCGACGCAGGACGACTCCACGGCCATGGACAACACCAACCGGCCCTACGAAAATGAGGGTCCCAAAATCCTGGCGGCCACCCTCACCGTCACGATTGCAGCCTTGATCACGTTCATTATTCGCATGTATGTGAGAATGAAGATGATCAGAAATGTCGGCTGGGACGTGAGTTTTCGAGATGCCCCTTTCCCACTGTGTATGTGGCTGACAACGTGTCCAGGACTATATCATGGGTTTCGCGATGGTGCTTGTATGGACACTTGCAATGTATCTTATACCAGGCAGCTTCTGACGCATTACAGTGCATAACAGGCCAAATCATCATCTTTCCCCAGGTCCACTATGGTGCCGGACGACACATCTGGGAGATTCCGCCCATGGACTTTCAGAAGGCCTTCAAGTTGAACTTTGTCACCCAGCCAATCTACCTCATCGCCATCTGTGTTGTGAAGCTATCGATCGGATACTTCCTCCTGCGCGTCGCCGTGACGCCTTTCTACAGACGACTGATCATTGGAATCATGGCCTTCATGGGCTTTTATACATTGGGCTGCTTTTTCGTATGTTCCTTCCTTCTCGAAAGGCTCGAGCCGTACTGACCGCGATGAAAGACCGTTGTGTTGCAATGTACCAACCTCGCAGTCCTGTGGGATCCTACTGTGAAGGGGACATGTTGGGGTCCCCACACCCTGAAGGCCCTGAGTTACACCAACGTCGCGCTGAATATCCTGACCGACCTTCTTTTCGCCATCGTTATCCCCGTATGTCCACCGTTCCGATTCAGGAGGCCATCACTGACAAGCGCCAGATTCCCATGTTGTGGAATGTCCAGATGAACTCTCGCCAAAAGATGTCTATTATGGGCATTTTGGGGCTTGGTATCTTGTGAGTAGTCCATGCCGTCCTCGCGTCTGCGTTGTACTGACTTGTCAGCGCTACCGCCGCTGCTTTCGTCAAAGTCAGCTACTTGACAAACTACGGAAAGGAGGGCGATTGGCTCTGGGACTCTCGCGATATCACCATCTGGACCGTTGTCGAATGCAATATCGGTATCATTGCTGGCAATCTGCCCTGCTTGAAGCCTCTCTTCCGTCGCGTCCTCGGCTCGACCTACGGTCTCGGCTCGAACAAGAACAGCGGGAACAAGTACTTTTCACGCCCCGGTGTCAGCACCGGCCGCAATACGAAGGACTACAACTCGCTCGCATCTGGAAAGACGCATGGGGCTGACGCTAAGGACGATATCGTCGTCGAATCGCATATGATGACGAACATGAAGGTCAACAACCACGACGGCCGTACCAGCAGAAGCAGTGGCGTCGATGAGGAGATCCCCAAGGGCAGCGCCGAAAGCGTGGCATGGCTCAACGAACAGCCGCCGACCAAATGGGGTGCCATCACCAAGACTACAGAGGTCAATGTCACGCGCACAGGCGGAGATGCTGGCGTGGACGACATCTCAAAGCCACCCCGGAAGGAAACGCATCTCGTTTAAATTTCAAATTCAAAATAAAAAGAAAACGAAAAGAAGATTTGAGGAAGTGCGACAGTGTACAAAGGTATGCGCTACGACGAGACGGATTACGGCTGGGAGTTCAGTTCTGCTGTCACGCATTTTGGGGCTGTCACGCATTTGAGGGGGGTTTATTTTCGACATTCACATTCACAGTTTGCGCAACCTATACCCACGGAGGGAGGGTTTACCGCCATTGGGGATACCAATATCTCTTGGTTTCAGGGTGATTTCCTTTCTTTCACATGTTTGGGATGGACTCCCTTTCCTTTTCCCGTCTCGCCCTTCTGTTCCGCTTATACCATCGTTGGAGTTGTAGCTTTTACCGCCGTTTCGATCTTGTACTTCATACCCCTACCTCACTGTACGCAGTCAGTATAGCCGGTTAATTAATTTACCCTGCGGGGAATCGGGATAAGCCTTGGAATGTCGCGCGTCATCATTCATGCATGGGACAGCATCAGCTTGTATATTTCCCCCGGAAAATCCCCAACATTGTGATCTCTAGGGTTACAGCGCATATCTTCAAGGGGGGTCAACCGTGGGCAACAGCGAACACCCTCAATTGACTTTTGAAATTGTTCTGCACAACATCGATTGCCCAACACATGCGGGCCTGTTGCGTGACCGCCTGAAACAATCTCTGCTCTTCCAGAACGCTATATTTACGCAGTAATTTCACGCCATGCTGTTCGCGTTTGACCTAATGATTCAGGATCCCGGGTCGCCACCGGCCCCACATGAGCATGGTAAGGCGAACTCTATTTCCTAATAGGAAGGTGATCACTTTTTTAACCTTTCAGGAACTCGATGACGAGTTTACGGAGGCCCAATGGGAAAACTTGCGCCAGAAGTCGAAATACAACCACTTCGTCCTCCTCCGGAGTAGAAAAGTGATTGGAGGTGTGGAAGGGAGGATAGAGCCGATTTTCTTAAACCGGGTAGGTTGCATAAGAGTATTTATAAGCAGCCTTTAGCCACGCAGTATGTTTCCGATGCTACAATACCTAGAAGGTCAGTTGTCCTCACTCTGAGCACCGTTCATCGTGTCAACCGTGTGGCAACTCTGATCTGCCTCAGAATATGGTTTTATGATGTCGCAAGTTCCTGTGGGCCTCCGTGCATTTCCCCAGACGGTCCCTTGAATTCCGCCGAGGTCACGGCCGATAAGGGCTTTATCGCAGTGCCCACTTACCCTATTGGTATAGCCTTGGAGGAGGGACGGAGGGGCAATGATCTTCGTCCACAGCTTCGTTCACAGAATTCGATGAAGGGGAGTAGGAAGATGTTTGAAGCGGTTGCCTGTTAAGTTCTACTGTCTCGTGACCCAATTATTCTCTCCCTGTTCCCTCTGTCTTGTCGTTCGACTACCTTTCGGTGTCGGGATGAGCGCGAACAAAGCTGTTAGCGAGACTTCGCCATTGCTTCAGAATGCACAGCCTCAAAGTTACCAAGGTGGCAGTGGCCTGCAACATGACGTTGAGCGCCAGAGACGGCCCAGCGATGCTCCTAAGCACAAGGGATTGCCGGAAGTTAAGAAGCGGATGAAGTACATCTTCCCTGCTATAACTATAGGTGTATGTTTCACGACCGTCCCGACCTGACCAGGTGAATCTGTTGCTAACAATAGACCCCGACCACAGGTATTTCTAGCAGCAGCAGATCAGACCCTCGTTGTCTCAACATATGGCAAGATCGGGACCGAGCTCCATGCCCTTAATAGCACGTCCTGGATAGCTACCGCGTACTTCCTCACGCTCGCCGCGTTCCAGCCCGTATACGGGAAACTCTCCGACATATTCGGGCGCAAACAATGTCTCCTATTTGTGTACATCATATTCGGCATTGGGTCGTTTTGCTGCGGGCTGGCCCGGAATATGAGCGAATTGATCGCGGCCAGAGCCTTCGCAGGCATTGGTGGCGGCGGTATGACAACTGTCGTTAGCATTCTGCTCAGTGACGTTGTCTCATTGAGAGAAAGAGGCACATGGCAAGGCTACATCAACCTCGTATATGCAAGTGGAGCGGCAGCAGGAGCACCACTGGGAGGCCTTCTGGCTGACAGTGTTGGATGGCGATGGTCTTTCCTCGTACAAGGTCCTCTATGTGCCGTTGCCTTCATAGCAGTGGCGGCAGTGCTCGATCTACCCAAACAGGATCACTCGCACTGGCTTGAGAAAGTCATGAAAATTGACTTCATCGGCGCACTGATTCTTGTCACGGCGGTATTCGGACTACTAGTCGGCCTGGATCGAGGATCTAATGTATCATGGAGCGACAGCATCACCATTGCTGCTCTCGGTACGACTCCGCTTTTCGGCGTCTTCGTTCTCGTTGAGAAATACATTGCCCGCCATCCCTTTGCTCCGTTCCGGATCATCCTCAATCGAACTCTTTTTGCTTGCTATCTCTGCAATTTTTTCAGCTTCGGAGGATGGTTGGCGTCCATGTTCTTCATTCCGCTGTACTGGCAAGTTCGATGGGACTTGAGCACTTCTCAGGCCGGACTGTTCCTCCTCCCCTCGATCATAAGCGGCGTCTCAGGCTCGCTGCTCGGAGGAATCTACATGCAGCGCACTGGTCGCTACTACTGGATCACCGTAGTCGCCTACACGAACCTTGTCATAGGGCTCATACTTATCCTCCTGTTCTCGGGGATCGTGATGGAGAGCAGACTCGGTATGGTGATTGGAACCTGCCTCTGTGGCTTCTCCAACGGCACCGGCGTCACCGCCACTCTCATTGGTCTGATATCCAATGCTACCCACGCAGACCAAGCCGTCGCGACCGCATGCTCATACCTTTTCCGCTCGCTGGGCAGTGTCTTTGGGGTTTCCATGTGCGCCACGGCTTTCAATCAGATGCTCAGGAAGTCGTTAAAGGCTGCCCTGGGAAGCGGTCAGGATGCGGAGAAGATTGCGGAGAAGGTGAGGGAGTCATTAGAATATTTTAGAGGATTGGAGCCGGAGGTTAGGGAGGTGGTAAAGGGATGTTACGGGAGGAGTACGAGGGCGGCGCTCATGGTTGGCACTGGGATGGTGGCGGGAAGTGCGGCTTTTGCATGGTTTATTAGGGAGAAACGGTTGACGAAGTCATGATATCAGGCATGAGCGGCCAGGCTAAGCTAATATATGCAGGAATAAATCGTGAGCTGCGGCTGACTTGTTAATCAGTTCAAGTATGATTGCGAGGCTCTCCGCACGCATACGTATTCTCGTGATTTATAGACGCGATATATTATCGTCCTAACTATTTCCGTGCCTAGCTTCTAATACTTAATTGGTCCATCGATGCTCCATCTTCCCCCTTGCTTGCTCGAGTACGTCTCCAAACTGCTGTCTATGCTGCTATTGCAGCTTTACTCGCTGCTTCTTCTATCGCCGGCACGGGTAATATAAAGGATCACAAGACTTGGTACAAGTTAGTAAAGCGATTGAGGTACGTAGTACTGTTATCGCAATAATCCCAGATGTCAGAGCAAGCCCAGACCAGATTGAAGATTGGGGAAAAACGAAAGCTATATTAGATAGAGTTGGAGATTTGATAGCACAAAATTCCACTCGACTTTAGCCTTTATTTAATGAGAGTGTGGGTGATCCGTTTTCAGCGTAGCGAACTTTGGAGTCATCTTCCATAACATCCTGATAGGTACCGACTATCTAACCACTGCAATCAGCGCCGTTGTGCAGAACCTGGCCATCGTCATCCAGCTCCCATTCGCAGTCGTCACCGGCATTTAGGCACTATGCAACAGATAATCAATCTCAACCCTCCTCGTTCTGGGCGGGAAAATGACGTACAGGCTCGATCTGAGTACAGTTCATAGCCTCGCTCTCCGTAATGCAATTGCCCCATTGATCGCCACCTTGGAACTGTCCAGCTGGTTGACAATTCTAGCCCCAACTGTCAGCTTCGACCAGAGATCGCGCCCATAACTCTGCTCCTGGAGGCTGTGGTAACCTACACCATTTCTGAAAGAATTCGCCTTGACCATGCTGATTACACCAGCCAGTGCGGCGATGGCAGCAAAAGCGGTGGTCGTATAAAGCTTCATGTTTGAACTCTGGAATTGGGGGTGGGGGGAGAAAGATTGAGTTACAAATGGTGATGAAAATACATGTTTTGTGGGTAGCAGATGCCCTTATTTATGCTCTTGGGTCGGCTGGGCATGAATTTCGGTGACCGTCAGCAGGTGGCGAATGGTACCAGTGTGCGACAAAGATCGTCGTATCCAATCCTTCGTGTAGTATAGACCAGCTTAAGCGTGGACTTCAGCTAGGTGGATGTCCATTCTGCTCAAAGACTCGTTGGCAACTTGGCACTTACGGCCGCTTGCCAGGCTTACGAGCCCCGCAATCCTGAAGGATTTCGACCAACATTTTGTATCCCTCACCAATTCCCACCCTCTCCGTTTATGGTACTAAAATGAGTTGGGCTCCGCGGACGTAGGACACAATACCTTGATCTTCACATGAAGCTTCCCTTCTCGGTAAATAGCAGAGTTGCTAAAAAACGAACCTAGTGGGCAAATTGATTCAGGAACAAGCCATTGGGGCAGGGGTTGTGGGGGCGAAGTACAATTCCACGAACTAGAGATGTACGTTGCATAGTTCGATGGGAATCAAATCATCAATTGTGGATTAGCATCACATTCCTAGCGGTAAGCGGTCGACGATCGTACTGTGTTAGAGCAGATAGTAGCAAGAACTGCAGCAACCAGACTGCTCTCCTTTTAGGCTGAGACAAAGAAGCAATGAATAAACATCTGACGAATTTTCCCAGACAGAGGCTGATGGCACAGAACCTGATGCTACACAGAATTTCATCTTGAACTAGGATATCACTTCATTGACAACCAACCTGTACATGTGCACTTCCTCACCCCGGCCTGCAGGCCTCAATTCACTCCTTCTGAGGGTACAAACAACGACTATCTGCTGATTTCGAAGGATCTCGTGGAGGAGTATCCGCTTTTGAAGCCTGGCTTTCAATTTAAGTGTCCACTACTGGAGCATATGCCTTGGATGGACGGCTTACGGGGGTACGGTTCAGCACCACTAGTTGAGTGTATATGCTAAAATTATTATAGCGCGATGTTGATGCTCTGATTGACCGCTCGTTCCTCATCCGTGAGACCAATTACCGGCGCGGGTACCGCCAGTTGGAATGGTTGCGAATTCCAGAATCGACATCCGAGGAATTACACACATCATCCGCTACATCTTGCTCACAATCAGAAACATTCGAAGGGAACCACTGCAATGACGAGGCCTCTGTTATGGATGACAACACAAGCGTATCTCTCGGGGAAGAGAGGGCCATTCATCGAAGTTCTCTTTCCTTTCCTAGATGGAGGATATGGGATCCGTAAAGGCTCCAAGATCTTTGTACATGGATGATGGCGCTACGGGTACTAGCTACGGGTACAAATGCGAGAGATGGTCCTCGGCCACAAACGGTAAGTTCGAAACTGCATGTCGATTAATCGCTTAATATCAGTCGAAGTCGCGGCAACTTGATTCAAAAATGAGCCTCCTATAATGCTCCGGGAACGACAAACAAACCCCAGAATTTTTACTGCCTGCTGGCCCCCACCTGCGTAGTTGCTTGTCTATATGTAGTGAAACGCATCCCGACTCGTCACTGAGGCGTCGATGTTGTGCAATATCACTGGAGTCAGACCAAGTTTCATTGGAACATATGAGATTCAACACCAAAAAATATCGGAACAAATTTTACGTTTGACTATCTTTACCATTGTACCCGCCACCTCACCTACTTTGTTTGGCATTCACCGGTCTGATTCACCATCACCATCACATAATCGCATCACCGCTCTCTTCCCCTCCATTCACAAGCGACCACTCTGTCTAACGTTCCCTCCAACCACAAACAGCAACATATAACAAACTTTACTTGAGCATTAACAAAGCGCGAGCAACATCCATAGACATGTCTTGCGAATCCTCTGTTTCCTCCTCCCCGCCACGATCAGCAAACTCCAGCCCCCAGAATGGATACCTCAGTCCGCTCACACAGCCCTCCAGTCCTTCGGTTAGATACAGCAGCATGACGCCCGCCTGCACGCAGTCACTATCCAGTGTCCTGGATATCATGACACAAGATCGCGTCAGCACTGAACCGGCACTGAAGCGTCTTCAGCAAGACCTCCTCATATTGACCTCTTTTCGAGACAACGAAACGCTGCATTGGCGGCCATCATGGTTTCCACAAGGGGGATTCGCGACGAAGTTCTGGGCATTGCATAATCCGCCTGACGTGGTAACGGAGATCCTACCTGCGCCAGAGTTTGGACCTCAGGTGTATACAAGGAGAATGCGAAGAGCCGAGGATCCTGAGCCATTGTATATCAAGACCTGGGAGCAGTGGAGGACCTATTGCGCTACTTATGGTATTCCTGAGGATTTCCTGAATTGGAAAATGGTTGCGCTTTTGAGGTTAGGATTGCCGCGTGACAAAAAAGGAAGACCGTGTGGTAAGTCTCTCGGATTCGATATCGCCACCGTATTAAATTTGAGAGACGGCGCTATATCTTCTCGCAGCCCCGCCAGCATGGCCCATGTACCCGGAACCCAGCCCACAGGGAAAGAATATTTACCTCCTGGATCCGTCCATGCATAAGTCACTGCCCAGTAAGTTTCGCTACATCGATGAAGGCTATGCCATTGCTGTACACGGGTGCGGAGCGCTGGAAGTCGACCGTCTCGACCACTTATACTGCGACCAGAGCCTGTGGGTCTATTCCAACGGCCGAGGAGAATACGTAGAGAGATGGAGTCAGTTTGACTGTGACGGCAACTTTGTGAAGCCCCCGTTCGAGGGGAGAGGAAGGAGGTGGGCATGGCTGCCATGGACAAGTGAACAGGAGCGGAGCTGCCAGCCGTGGAGGTTGAAGCTCAGTTTGAGGGCAGCTGCAAGACGCGTCCACAGCTGAGGGGATCTTGCTGCAAATGTTGATCCGGAGATGACTTGGAAAGGAGACCGGGCCCAAAGGCTGGCGTTTTAGGTATAGCCAGGGAGCCAGGTGCAAAAGGGGAGACGAATGATCAGTTTTGACTTGGAGGTATGGGTGGTTCAAATTTTGATATCTAGACGGCAGTGACGCCGTTGGTCCTTGGAAAAGCGATGTGGCAGAAGCGACATGGCATTTCAATGCATCATTGTGCCTCGAATCAGCAAACTACATCATATGACGGATCAAGGAATTGAACATACTAACCACCAATCTGGCAAACACGCACTCAGTGGAAATACTTCCAAGTCACTCCCCGACACCCCTCCCAGCCCTCATTCAAAACATCCAGCACTTCTGCGTCTAACTCTGCCTTCTCAAAATCCTCCAAATTCCTCTCCAGTTGCTCCTTCGAGCTAGCGCCTATAATCACCTTGTCCCCGAACTCCCTCTTCAAAGCGGAATGATGCATCATCCATCGGAGTGCGACCTCACTCTCCCTCAACCCCTTCGGCAGTACCACTTCTCGCAATCGCTCCAGCGCCGAGAAAAAGGCTTCATTCCAATACCGCATGCGGTACATTGTCCCCTGGAAACGCTTGGGATCAAAGCGGCTCCCGGCTTCGATATCCGAATCGCTCGTATTGCGGTGATATCTGTCGGTCAAGTACCCTCCTGCCAGCGGATTGAATGCGTAGAAAGCTATACCGTATTTGCGCAGGCAGGGAAGGAGTTCGTGCTCCACGGTGCGGTTTAGGACGTTATACACGCCTTGGTATACCGATGGCTTAACCCATCCTCTGGCGGTGCAGATTTCGCACATGGCAGCGACTTCCCAGGCCATGAAGTTGGAGATACCCCATGTTTTGAATTTCCCTTCTTGGTACAGCTTTTGCACCACTTCGAGGGTTTCCTCTATCGGGACTGTCCTGTCCGGGCCGTGTAGGTACCACAGATCTACAGAATCGGTTTTCAGAGCTGCGACAGAGCCTTCCAGGGCCGGTCGCATATCCTTTTCTGTAGAGTGCGTGACGGGCCGTCCAAAGTAGCCGTGAACGTTTGGGTAGAATTTGGTGGCCAGTGTAAGTGAGCGAGATTTCCAGTCCAACTCGCCGAGATACTCTTCGCTGGTGCCGTTACCGTACATGCGGGCGGTGTCAATCTCGTGATGGTTATGCGATTCGAAGGTGGAGAGAATGGACGCGCAGTCGTCTAGGTTGGAGTTGCGGACCCCTTCTTCGCCTGGGCAGTTGTGAGAAGGCAGAAGCTAGGCAAGGATATGGTTCAAAACGAGGCGGCTTACCATCCTTGCCAAAGGTCATGGCACCGAAGATGATGTCGAGCTTCGTTGTTGGAGCCATGGCTGCGATGTTGCTGTGTACTTAGTCTGGAGAACGGATAGCGAAGATGAGCGGTCACGACAAGCCTTCAGGATGCCGACCGAGAGGGCTTTGGAAAAGCTTAAGATTTAAACCTTTTATATCGTTGCTGATAGTTAAGAAATATTGTGACGTCGCGAAACTCCCATCCACTGCTGCGTGGCGTCCGTTCGTTGTTATCGGAGTTAGCGCGGAAATAAATCTCGGACGATGAGATTCCACATCAGATGCTGATGATGCCAAACTTCTACTAGAGATCGGACGTAGGCTTAAGTCCTATACGACCACTTGATTAGAATATTGTAATAGCAGTGCGGGGATTCGTCGTCCGAGCGAACATGCCGAGGTTGCGAACATTTGATCGAGCACAAAGACGATCCACACATCCGCGCAAATCAACCTTGGATGCCATTCTCCTCCCTCCAAGATTGTCGATCCTGCTTCGCAACTCCCGGGCCATTGTAAACGCTGCCATACAATCCAGTAGCCCAATCCTGACCCAGCCCTCTTGTTGGAGCCCTCTTGCGGCGGTACCACTTTCCGTACGCAAGAAGATAATATAGCCTGAAGCTCAGGAACGCAAACTTGTCCCTCTCCAAATCCTCAGGGTACGTGGCGCCCAGGTCAACAGCAGCCGCAATGCCACTAATGACAGCAACCTCGTGGGCATTCACGAGCGTCCAAGCCGCAGCGAACCGGGTCCGTTTCCGTCCCTGAAGCAAGAACATCCACGGCACGACGAACAAATAGTGCGTCCAGGAATGACAGAGCTGGTGCCACCAATCCTTCCGAATGATTTTGCTTTCGTCGATCTCATCGATGCTCCAAAGATGTCCATCTCGGTGCTTGTTCAGGTATATGGTTTGGAAGACATGTTTGTCAAACGGGACGTCAGGCGGGAATTGGCCTTGATAGTTGGTGCAGTCGAAGCACATTTCCAGCTTTGAGCGGTCCTGCGGGTACATCTTGATCAGGTACATGGGTCTGAACGATTTCTGCCCCATCTGGTCACGTGTCGTTTGATCTACCCCGGACAGGGTGGTCACGGCTTGATCCGAGTTGTAGAAGACGTCGTAGTGTTTCTTCATGTAATCGCTGTCCCAATGCGTGACTGTGATATCCTATTAGGAGATCAGCATACTGCATGGTACTAAATCAGCGTGAATCGACTCACGTCTGCGAATTTAGCGGAACCGAGGACCTTTCTCTCGCGAAATGATGAAGTCGGCTCAAGTATGCGTTTGGCAGTGTCGGCACTGGATTTGAATCAGATTTCCGGAGCTACGTCACTGCTGAGCATGACTTACAGTACACAAAGGACTAGTTCGTCGAAGTGCTCTTCGAACTCCTCGGCATTCGCATCCGCCATAGTGTTTCTATCGTGTGGCACCCAAGCACTTTCTGGGTTATGGTGGTCGGGGTGGGGGGTACGCTGAATCATCCATACTGTCGCCCCTGACTTGTCTCTCTTGATGACGCTCGTAAGCTCCATGCAGAGCTTCACGTTGACTCCTTTCGCAACCAGGCTCCTCCGCCAGTCTTCGTAGAAGGTGCTGAATTTAGGAAATACCACCATGGGTGGCAGATTACTGGCAACGCTCAGCTTGTCCGCAGGATACCACATGCCGAACGTTGGACTTGTGCAGAGTCTTTCGAGCATAATTGTGGGTACCTCAGGCGTGTAGTTGCCCGTGCCGAGGAAGAGGGCGACCATGGGAAGAACAATTGTGTTGCTGAATTCCTCCGAAAAGAAGAACATCTTCATGAGGTATTTGATAGGTATTAGGGCGAAGAAGAACTCGAACCAGCGCACTATGGTCAGCATCCGCTTGAAGCGTCTAATCTCTTTTTGATGTCTGGCGAGGAGCTCAGTAGGGAAGACATTTGTCCAGAAGATGTCGTTCTTTCCGAACGATACCTGGTTATTGTCAAACTACGCGACCGTGGGATCGAGTAATGGGGTATCACCTGAAGATTCACTGGATCTGCGTGGTGGCCCTGTCGAGCGAACATCGTCATGGTGTGATGGAAAATATAGCTGCCTCCCTGGACCCCTTGGTTAAGCCAACCCGCTCCATGGCGTGATTTGTCCAAAGGGATCGAGAATGCCTGGCCGCCGCAATAATTCTGAGATTCGATGAGAGTAACGTCGAATTTGTCGGGATGTTCAGCCAAATGGTGAGCGCATGACATGCCTGGGCCAAAATATAAGGTTCCAGTTGCGATTACACCACATGATACTTACCAGCCGCACCCGCACCGACAATCAGCACTCGCTTTCGACCAGACTTCTTCGTGGAACTGTCCATGTCGGATGTACGGAGAAGAGGTTCGAGTTCCTGCGAGCGGTGCATGAGCGGGTTGCCTATGTATGTGTGGGAAGGCTATATGTGCCATCGCGCCCATATTTACACTGGAAAATAGTCATGGCGTCATGATGGGACAAAGATGGACAACAAGTGGAGGATATGGATCGGGCCGCACGGGCCCCTCAGATCTCAGATCCGATTCACAAAGCCGATTACGCTAGCCCGTTACAGGCTAGCTTACCAGGACGGTGAATATACTTTGTGGTGGCATGGCGGAGCCACCAGATGGCATGGATCCCGCTCTTCGTGAAATGCAGAAGGATAGATATCTCACCATTGGAAATGCCCGGTATTCCTTCCACTGACTAGTAAGTCTTCCAATAGCATGATTGGCGAATGACGTTTGCAATGGCGCGCAGACCCCCGCTACGGTTGCCACTTTCTCTATACCTGCAGACGTACGTATGAGATTGATTTTATAGCGCATGATAGGATGTCTACTCGAAAATGGGACCATCAACAATCTATCTGGCAGCTCTCGTTCAGGTATGGTGAAGGTTGGAACAAGGTTATGACTAAGCAATCGTGCTTGACTCTCTTGTAACCGCGAACCTCGGCAGCGCAACCACACCCGAAAGTGAGTATCCAGCCTACTAACGACATGGTTACATACATGATTCTGTACATACACCATAGTCGCCCACCTTGACCTGCCTTGTTTTCGAGTACGCAACTAAATTGTTACTCGTTCTTCTTCGCACATAACGCATCGAATCGCCAGCATCACTTGTTACCAACGAACATGGGCACCCGCGCGAAGCTCTTCCAGAAACTGATATCCAAGGAGAATGCCGACGCCTCCGCCTTCGAGCGCGTAAAGAGGTGGTTCGAGCTCGCCGGCTCAGAAGGCTACGATGTACGCATTCCCCCACATCTCCCATTCCACCTCACACACTCTCAATCCGTACTCTAACATCTCCCCCAACCAGGGCCACGACTCCCTCCTCCCCAAAATCATGACCCTTGAATCCGCCGTCGCCGAACCCACGTCCTCGAACCCCCACCACGCCGTCGTCATCTACTCCATGACGGTCCCCAAGGAGCTCTGCAACATGACGGGCAACCTGCACGGCGGGGCGGTCGCGCTCATCTTCGACATCTGCACGTCGACCGCCATCAACGCGGTGTCGCGCGACGGGTTCTGGGACACGGGCCACGTGAGCCGGACGCTCAATTGCACGTACCTGCGACCGGCGCCGGAGGGGGCGAAGATCTTTATTGAGAGCGAGGTGGTGCATTTGGGGAGGCGGATGGGGCTGACGAAGGGGGTGATTAGGACGGAGGATGGGAAGGTGTGTTATACGTGCGAGCATGGCAAGGCGGCTGTGGGGCAGTCGAGTTTGTGAGGGAGCGCGGGGTTCATCATGGCATGGGGAGATGTCTGCGTGTATTGGAATCTGATTAAAGCGCGAGTATATCCCATCTGACATATAGAGAAAGTGATCTATAACTGATTTGTTGCTGGGTGTCGGAGCAGAGCTGGAAGTGAATGAGTGGATGCCTCTCCTACACACTGGCGCCCGAACCTAACCTAACAGGATCGCGAGCGTCCTAGTAACGTAGATTGTGAGTGTATTCTTTAGCATGGGCGGACGGTTGCGGCGGTGCTGCTGCTTGATAGCCCCCAGTCGGCCCAGGAGGCGCGGGAGCCGCTGGGGTCTCGGGGGGAGATTGTGGAGTCTCAGGGACCTCAGATTTCTCAGGGGGAATCTCCGCGTTCTTTGATGGGCCTGTCGGAGTCGGTTTTGATGGTGTATCCGTCACCTCCGGTGGCGTCTCTGGATTCTCAGAAGGGCCTGTTGGAGTCGGGTTTGATAGTTCCCCAGTGCTCTCCGGAGGCGTATCCGAATTCTCAGGGATCTGCGAAGTCGGTGTGGGTACTGTACCCGTCCCTGCTGGAGGCTGAGGAAGGCCTGGCTCCGGAGGACTAGGAGTCTGGGAGTCATCCGCATAGCACGGGAATTGTCTGTGCATGTGAGCGAGGAGTTCGGTGCAGTGCAGATGTGACTGGGCTTACTGTGGGCCTACAGGACCGTTCGCACCATTATACCCCAATATGAACTTGTAGCAAAGGGGTCGTTTTCCTCCCAGTGGTGGCGAAGGTACGACTGGTCCATGGCCGAGACCGTACGTTGTGCGCTTCCTCCTCATCATATAGCCGTTGGCGGTAGCGTTGCCAGGACGCAGGGAATCCGGGGTGTCTGAGCACGTCAACGCGATACCTGCATTCCTAAAGGTAATGCAGTTGTCCACGGTGATTTGAAGGGGCTCTTCGGGACGGGGTTGATTGGACGGGCCGTCAGGAGTGATGGGAAAGGGAGGGCTGGCGACGCCAGTACCTGTAGGAACGGCAACAAAGCCTTCGGTATAGGTAGCGCCAACGCCAGCGCTGGTAAGGAGAAGAGCTACAGAGGCGATCTTGGAATACATATTGAGAAATTCGGGTAACAGCGAACGTGGGTGAAAGATGCAGGCTGGCTCGAAAGGCTTGGGAGATGCGATTACCGTGCGAACTGCATCTTTTTGTACGAGGCCTCAAGGCTGAGGTGAAGAAGACAGGTTGCTTGTGTCGGAGAAATGATCCTTTGGAAAGGCGAACGGGCTTCTCTCCCTTCCAACTCCAGATGGTGACTCCATATTCGTGGTTTTGGTTGCCCGACGAGGCACTGATGCGCCCGGGAGCTTTGCCTCATCCTTCATGCATCTCTTAACAAGTTTTACATGACATTCTCCATGGATCATCCGCTTGAGATCATGGCGTGCATTGCTAAGAGGCTGATTCAAATGGGTTTGCTGGGATTCTGGAAGCAACGGAGTTCGCACAGCATTCGGGGCGAGCTGAGAATAAGGCCTGTGAAATCAGCAGTGAGGCTTGATCGGTCTTGACTTCGCCATGGGGAGTACGTCAGCATGTCAAGGACGCGTAAACAGGGCGATAGCTTAGACTCCGGGATTATCTTGATGGTTTCAACAGAGATGGAGAACGCCGATTGTATGATTCAAATGAAATGGAAGAAAAGCGTGTAGCACCGTGAACACATTGGACGTAATATCTCACATGCGCCGCCGTGGCGCGGTTCCTGAACATAACTTAAATTAGAAACACTCTAACTCGGCAACCGCATGAATTATGTTCGTTGTCAGCGGCATGTCTCGCTGAAAGGACTGATCTATGGCCATGGGAGAGGGCCGGGCTTCTGATTGCGGTGCGGAGCGGAGGAGACCTTTGCCAAGGCCGGTTCCGCGTTGAGGTAGGCCCGCGCTTGTGCACCGCATCATCACCACAATCTATCTGATCAGCCACAACAGCTTTCTTATACGCAGCAGCATGGATCTCGGCGATGAAGGAAGCTCCCCCTGGGGCGGTACGATCTCCTGAGTCCTCGTTTGAGTCTTCCCGAATCTAATTCACTGCAGATGTGCCCTCGCGGTCGAGCCCGTCCAACGTCCCCAAGATCGAGCACGATGAATCTGGTATGCATTGCGCCGCGCCGTGGATGCTGAGCAGAACTAATCGAGCAGAAACCCCAAATGCTCCGGCGACCAGCGCAGGCTCCGGAGCAAAAGCGTCGACCGCACCGCGATCCCCCCGAGGACCTAGAAGGCGACAACATGGTGTGCAGGCGCCTCGTTTGGAGGCCGTGGAGGACCCTCTGGGGCCCCTGGGAGCTGCGACGCCTCCCTCTGCACCGGAAGCACCTCCAGCGCCGCCGCAGAAGGAACCTACAACGGCGAGGAACCAGCAAGCCACCCCTACGGCGTCAACAGCGTCGCTGCGCGGTATGATGGATTCGGTGAACCTCGACGACGAAGACGAGGAGGCGCAGATGAGATCTGGGCCCCGGATTCCTCCCCCCGTACAGCCTCCTAGCGGCGCTGTGCCCCAGCGACAGACGCAGCCCAGCGTGAGCGTAGAACAAGCCGCAAAGCCCTCTTTCCACATCACGGTGGGGGATCCCCACAAGGTGGGAGACCTTACGAGTTCTCACACGGAGTACTCGGTACACACGAAGACGACATCGAAGGGCTATCGCAACCCGGAGTTCACCGTGTCCCGGCGCTATCGCGATTTCCTTTGGCTATATAACCAGCTACATAACAACAATCCGGGCGTCATTATACCGCCGCCACCAGAGAAGCAAGCCGTGGGCCGGTTCGATGCCGACTTTGTCGAATCGAGGCGTGCTGCATTGGAGCGCATGCTCAACAAGATCACAGCGCACCCCGTCCTACAACACGACGGTGATCTGAAGCTGTTCCTGGAGAGCGAGGCGTTCGGCATCGATGTGAAGAACAAGGAGCGCAAGGACCCAGGGCTGGGCGAAAGCAAAGGCATGTTTGGGGGCATGTTGTCTAGCGGTGGCGGGAAATTCGTGGAGCACGACGACGTAAGGGACTTTACAAAGTAGCCAAGATGCTTGAGCTGACCAATCACCAGTGGTTCCATGATCGGAAGATCTATCTGGACGCTCTGGAGGCCCAACTGAAGGCGCTCCTGAAAGCCCTCGATACGGTGGTGACGCAACGGAAGGGACTCGCCGAAGCGGCGGGCGACTTCTCCGCGTCATTACATTCACTTGCTGCGGTGGAATTGGCACCGTCGCTGTCCGATCCCCTGGAGAGTCTGTCGGACATACAGATACGGATCCGGGAGCTATACGAGCGGCAAGCGGCGCAGGACATCCTCACCTTTGGCATTGTCATCGACGAGTACATTCGGCTGATTGGATCCGTGAAGACCGCGTTCCAGCAGCGGCAGAAGGCGTACCACTCGTGGCACGCGGCCGAGTCGGAGATGCAGAAGCGGAAGGCGACACAGGATAAGCTGCTGCGGCAGGGGCGGTCGCAGCAAGACCGACTCAACCAGGTCAGCGCCGAGTTGGCGGATGCAGAGAAGAAGGTGCATCAGGCACGGCTGTTGTTTGAGGATATGGGGCGTTTGATGAGGAGCGAGCTGGAGCGGTTTGAGAGGGAGAAGGTGGAGGATTTCAAGTCTGGGGTCGAGACGTATTTGGAGAGCGCAGTGGAGGCGCAGAAGGAGGTATGATCTCCCCCCTCCCCCCTTTATGTTCCCGCCCGGTTCTAACGATACGTGCAGCTCATCGAGATATGGGAGACGTTCCTGATGCAGCTCGACACGGACGAGGGTGACACGTTTGTGCCTCCGGCTGGCGTCGTAGCGTCACCGAAGGGCAAGGAACCGACTCGGCCGGAGGAAGGCCACGGGCACGCAGAGTCGGAGAACGGGCATGAGGGAGTAGCAGCAGGATCGAGGGAATCGGAGGAGTAGTCGACCCACTACCCACTACCACTACCCACCACCCCGAGTCAAGACGTTGCTGTTGTACTTTGAAAGCCTTTTTTTAGCTAATGATATGGTTGTTTCGATAGGGAAGCCGTGGAGATGCCGGATGACCCTCAGTTCGATGCGCTTGTTCCTTGTCTGGATGGGGCAGCGGATAATCGGCTCGAGTGTTGGGGTTCACCGTTCACGTTGGAGGGTTTGTAAGGATTGAGGCGTGGGGAGTATGTAGTGGGGACGGTGGTAGGGTGGGATCGTGGCTGAGGGAGGGCGCGCACGTGGGAGAGGGGACACTACTGTGTACCTAGGTATGGAAGTTGATCGATAGTGTTGTACCCACCCTATTCAGTCAACGGTGCCTCGGAAGTTGCTATCCGTAACCGGTGATTAACAATTTTTTTCTTCTATTTGGGGGACCCGGGCTTGTGATCGTTATACCGCATAGACCATGAGATTGCGATAAGATGAGAGGGTGCGCACGAGTGTGTTCCATGACCGTTCTATCGAAGGTCGCGATTACCCGATCAAGCTTAGCGCCAGAATCGTACAGGCATGTGTGTGTAAGCCGCACTGACCAATGGCAACGTCTTCGCCCACACGCGTACATTCCATACCGGGTAGGTCATGTCCAGTGAATGTTCACTCCTCATGCTCCCATCATACTTCATAGGGCATCATAGGCGCTCTCCGCGTGTGTCCAGGGCTCTCTTTCCAGGGACAGCCATGCTATTTTTCATTTGTTCTGCCCATCTACCGGTAAGGCTATGAATCCGCGCACCAGGCACGGTCGTGCAGTCGATAATCGATATACTGTTTAAGGTCGTGCTTACTGGGGAGGGGCATTACTAGGCAAATATGGCTCGCCAGGGGGCCTGCCACCATTCGGACCAATCAACACGCTGCACTGCTTCACGTTCTGCCAAGGACCGGAATATCGCACCTCTCGAGTCCTCCCACGTGCATCGAGCTGCCCCTTGCCATGGACACACGAGAACTGCAACCACGGGCAAGCCGCGGTCCAACCCATCGCGCATTTCCATTTCGCGAGAAAATTCCTGCAAGTCTCTGCAGGAGCGCCAGGAACCGCATAGCGGGACGGTGATGGGACCCGGAGCATTGGCACGGTGCAGCAAATCCAGCAGTGACATCGCCGCATGGGAGCACGAGGGCGGGTGAACGATGGGCGCAGGACGGCTGCTGCATGGCATCTCCCACGTAGGCGGCGCAGAAGACGGCATGTCCTGGGGTGTCCTGGGGTGTCCTGGTCCCGCCGGGTGTATGCATCTGGCGATACCGCGCAAGGGGGGTGAAGAGCTGCATGGAGCTATAGCTATGATGTCGCTGTACCTGGGGAGCTTATAAAGTCCCCTGCAGATCCCGTCCCTGGTTCCCCTCCGTCGCGAGCTCTCCTCCGTTGCCTCCTCCATCCCCAGAGCCTTGGGATCCTTCAAGATGAAGTCTTTTCAACAGATCGGACTGGCCGGCGCTCTGCTGGTGACGGCTGCCTCTGCCCAGACCTTCCGCAGGTTGGGTGCATGCCCTACCTTGGGTAAGATTTTGGAGACGGATCGCGACTCTACCTCAGAACGCTAACTCTCTACCCAGGATGCGTTTTCCCGCCTGACCAGGCCGACTTCCTCGCGGGTCAGTACTTCGACATCCGTCTGGAGGTCCACGCCCCCAAGAACGGCTCTGAGGCCATTGGCCTCCCCCTGGACGAGAAGTTCACCTTCACCATCGCCAAGGGGAATGGCCAGCCCCAGGACGTCACCAAGTTCTTCGGCATCGAGGACCCCAAGCTCGAGAAGTGGGACTTCGGATGGTATGAGGGTATGTGACAGGAATGCGCGGGTCGAGAAGGATGAGCTAACTTTGTAACAGACCTGTTCGCCAGAGATGCGAACAAGAAGTCCATCGTCGATGTGGCCTCCAAGGCCTATCGCCGGGTTGCTCTGTACGAGCCTGGAGGTGAGGATATCCGGCCCATTGGTTCATCTGGAACATTTTTTTGACTGAACCCCCGCAGAGTACACCGCTACCCTCAAGTACAACAACGGCAGCACCACCAAGGCCACCTGGGTGGTGCGCGACCTCAAGGAGGTGCGCAAGACCAAGAACATCATCCTGTTCATCGGTGACGGCATGACCACCAACATGATCTCCGCCGCCCGCCTAATCGCCCACAAGAGCATCAACGGCAAGTACCAGTCCCTCATGGCCATGGACAAGTTCCCCGTCCTTGGCCACCAGATGACCCACTCCATCGACACCTTCATCACCGACTCTGCCAACTCGGCCTCGGCCCTCTACACCGGCCACAAGAGCACCGTCAACTGCATGGGTGTCTACGCCGACTCCAGCAAGAACCCCTTTGATGACCCCAAGGTCGAGACCATCGCCGAGATCTTCTACCGCCTCACTGGTGGCCAGGTCGGCATCGTCTCCACCGCCTTCATCGCCGATGCCACTCCCGGAGCTCTCACTGCCCACACCCGCGACCGCAGCCAGTACGGCCACGTCGTTGACACCTTCCTGAACGGCGTCACCAACTACACCTGGACCAAGTGGGACGGCCCCTCCGTCCTCTTCGGCGGCGGTGCCGAGCAGTTCTACTCTCCCGCGCTCGGCGGCAAGACCTACCAGGACAAGGACTACTACCAGGAGTTCGCCAAGAAGGGCTACCAGGTCATCTGGAACAACACCGCCCTCAGTGCCACCCCCAACGACAAGAAGACCCTCGGCATCTTCTCCGTCTCCAACATGGCCAAGTGGATCGACCGCAACGTGTACAAGACCAACCTCAACCAGTCCCTCTCCCCCGCCGGCGACAAGAAGGCCGCCCTCGACCAGCCGGGCCTCAAGGAGATGACCCTCAAGGCCATCGACATCCTCCAGGCCCGCTCCGGCGACAAGGGTTTCTTCCTCATGTCCGAGGCCGCCAGCATCGATAAGATGATGCACGCCCTCGACTACGACCGCGCGCTCGGCGAGCTCCTCGAGCTCGACGACACCATCAAGGCGACCATCAACAAGCTCAAGAAGTCCAACACCCTCAAGGACACCCTCATCCTCGTCACCGCCGACCACGGCCACGGCTTCGACGTCATGGGCTCCGTCGACACGCACTACCTGGCCGCCCAGAAGACGGACCGCAAGAAGCGCGACGCCATCGGCACCTACGAGAACTCGGGCCAGTCCCAGTATGTCCTGGGCAACCTGACCTACTCCGACTCCAACTTCCCCTCCACCTGGGACCCGCGCTACACGCTGTTCCAGGGCCTGATGGCGGATCCGGACCGCCGCGAGGACTGGCGCGTGCGCAAGGACGGCCCGCGCACGCCCGCCGTCGAGACGACCAAGGGCTCCAAGGACTTTGTCGTCAACCCCAAGGACGCGCCCAACGGCATCGTGATCAACGGCACGCTCCCCGCGGACAACGAGAGCGGCGTGCACAGCTTGACGGACGTGCCTGTGTTCGCGATGGGGCCTTGCCAGGAGAAGTTCGGCGGCGTGTTCAATAGCATTGATATTTTCTTCGGCATGGCGGAGTGTCTGGGTCTGTCGAAGTCGAAGCCTGCGAACCAGGGCGGTAATGGTGGCAATGGCAACGGCAATGGCAATGGCAATGGACATGGCCATGGAAACGGGGGTAAGGGAGGAAAGGATGAGGATTGTGATTAGACGTGAGGCTTGAAACCCCTGGGGTGGGGAGGGGAGAGTAAGGATTCTACTACTATTATTGGTATTACTAAGTAAAGTTTAAAACGTAATGAACCGTTTTCACCGTAACAGAGTACCTCCGTTTCGCATATATGTAAACAAGGCTCACCTCTTTCTGCTCAAGCGTCGGATCGGTCTGGAGACTATTCTCTTTTGCATGATCGTGGATTGAATTGGCTTCATCATTCATTTCCTTTTCGTTCCGGTGGTTTTCGCGAGAGAGTGTGGTGGGATCTGCACGGAAATCTCTTGCTTTTGGAGACAACAATCTGTGGCTACGCCTTGACGACCATAAGGCCTTGTGCAAGTAAAATCGTTATATTGTCGTGTTGCAGTGTATGCAGGAGGATGACGGCGTGTTATTGTGCTATCTCTAGCCCGGGGCAGTGTAGGGCGTTAGTCCTGGGGACGGGTCACTGCGATGAATTGTGCGAAATCACAGCACAGAAGTAAATTTCTCCTTTATAAATGAATACAATAAGAGGAAATGCCATTCTAGCGGGTTCAATATATTAGTAACTGCGTTAATGGGGACCTGTCTGGACATTCACCCTTACATCACCGTGGTCCCGTCAAGCGGTGCCGCTTTAACTTTCTTCTCCACGGCGGGGATATTCTCACATTTTCTTCCCGCTTTTTGTGCAAGACATTTGCTCTTGTTATTCAAATCGCGCTGAAGTCTGCATTTAGCTTTGAAGCCGATGTTTGTAGCGCTCCGGGTACGGAATCTACGCAAGCGATTCCGTTCCAATGTCTTTCGAAATCACGATGTGGGTTACCAATTGTGGGATATTCAGATGATGTGCCTAAGAATCTTACAACACTTATGTAGGTCTGAGCATGCCATAATAACTGTCGATCTATGTGGTTTTGCAAGAGGTAAGGCCTTCAGCTACAGCTGTACCACTAGATCTAGAACTAAACTAGGTCGAAAGTGTGAGCACCCTGGCCCGCACGTTCCACACGCGCCACTTCACGCGTCGCGTGGGAACTCATCTCAGCTTCATCTATGATATTACACCACCACGCGGGCTACCATGACGCGCTCTTTTGGCCAAGAATTGTCCGTACATCGCATGCATGGGTAAGAATGGACGGTTTGCTAATGCATCGCTATTATATCCTAGCGTGAATGCGACGCGACAATACCTGAACTTATGTGGGAGTTCTCCTGAATATCCGCGCGGGCGTACCTCCTGCCTGCCATCCGCCTATCCCACGCTTGAGCGCCGTCATTTTCTTTGAGCCGCCTCTTTACTCTTTGTCTTTATCTTTTCTTCCCATTTAAATTTGTGCAGCTCTGGTTTTAAATGCATCTGGTCTCTGCTCAAGCCTTCAATTTTCTTATGAGCCTGATGGAGACGCCCTGCTCCCAACCAGATGTGCACGACCTGGAACCCCGACCTGGTCGGTCGCCGCCGAGAGCTCGTGAAGATGGAGCTTCCAATTCTTCTGCGCATTGAGCACTCGCCTCTGAAAGTATATGTGCATCTTCGCTGACGATTACAGTAGGGAGGGCAGTGACAGAGACGCTGGTGGAGGCTGGACAGGCCGGAAGTCCGGATCGATCCTGCGATATGACGATGTGGCGCATTATCTGTAAAATACGATGAACGAGGAGGCTGTGCGCCATTGGACGTTCAGCTGCCTCGCTGCCTCATCCACGGTCTGGCCAGTGCATCGCGACCTCACCGGTGCACAGCCCGGAGTCGGCGTTGGCACTCAGCCTTGTGCGACGAAACTCGAGCTGAGGAATCTCCCCTCTGTTACTTGATTTTTGGATCTCCCTCTCAACTTAGGTCGTTCCATCATCCTCTCCAGTATATCTGCGAGCATAGTCATGAGTGTTTACGACCCATATGGCGAGTTTTCCTGGGAAGAGCTGGGCGGTTCATCCGACACGCCTCCAGTCCCACCTCGAATCGAACCGGCCCCATCACTCTTCTTTCTGGAACAGCCTTATTTCGACTTTGAACTCGACTCCACAACTGCTCAAGCCGACCGCAGACCATCGCCTCCACCTGAAAACCCCTCGCAATTGCGCTTCCATCCCCCCTGGTTCCCCATCTCCAGGCCTGACTCCACGACTGCTCAAGCCGACCGCAGACCATCCCCTCCACCTGAAAAATCCTTGCAATCCCCCTTCCGCTGGTTCCCCATATCCGGGCCTGGCTCCTCGACTGCTCAATTCAATCCGAGTCCATTTCCTCCGCGCCAAGAAAAGGTACCCAAGCCCAATACCGAAAATGTGACTTTCCCTCCCGTCCACTATTTGCTTTCTGGCCTCCACGGTATGCCACTACGGCAACCGTACGATGACGATGCCGCACAAACGTCTACGAGTTTCCCCCGATCGTTCGACGTTTCAGCATACAAACCCTTGAGCACGCCAGTGTATCCGCCGGTGTATGCACCAGGAGTTCTGGAGGGCTTCCTTGGTGAAGATACAATGCAAAGTCAGGTTAACTCTATGTACAATGACCTCTACGATCGCGTCTTCCAGAAGTAAGTCATGCTTAATTTGTCATAGAACAGCGGTCATGCGTGCGGAGGGTGCTTCTCAATAAAGATCTAGACAAGGAGTATTAATTTTCATCCTTGTACTAGGCTCCATCTAAGGGTTCAAAATGAATCGCACGTCCCTCCGGATACCAGACCCGACTCTCGTCCCCCGCTTGGTCACGCTCACAGCGAGGATGACAAAGGTCTATCGACAGAGACCGAGCCGATAAATCGTGATATTGTACCGGAACGCCCATTCTTTTGCACCTACTGTTATGAGATGCATTCCCCAGAATCCTCCAGTTTTAGAAGGAAAGCTGACTGGAAACGGCATGAGTCACGCTTTCATGAGACGGGCATGAGCTATCATTGTATGGAACCTGACTGCTCTCGGACATTTTCCCACCAAAAGAACTGGAAGAGACACTCTGAAGTAGCCCATGGTCAAGTCCTGGATGCACACATCACTCACATACCCGAGAAACGTGTGTATGCCTGCGGGTTTAAAGGTTGCAAAAGGCTCTCCTTCACGTGGAAGGAGCATTGCGATCATGTTGCTAGATGCATGCTCGAGGCAAAAGGCCAGGAAAAGTGGAGCTACAGCTGGAGAATACTTAACCTGCTAAGGCAGGAAGGTATTAAGCCTATCTGGAAACAGGTTAAATCCTACTGGTGTGAGCAGCTCAAGATTAAAGATTCTGACCTTCAATGGGATTACGAGACATCAACAAACCTAGTCCAGCAACTGGAGTGCCAGACCTATGGAGATGGAGGCGATGTAGAATCATTCCTCGAAAGACTGTTTATGCTTGGACTTCCCCAACAAGGTCCAGGCATGCCCTTGGTTACTACTCGAAATCTTCAAATGGGAGCGCGGAGCCACGAAGTAGCACCTCATGGTGCATTTTCTGACTCTGGTTACGGAACTGCTTCACACTGTAGTCAGAAGATATCGCTCCTCACGGACGTGGTTCCAATCGCTCATGGCGACACGCCACTTTTAACTTCAGATCCGAAACACATGCACACAGAGTCAATGACCAGTTCTGAAGTTATGTGTCCCGATATCGACGATACAGCTACTGTATACTCGGATGCAACGAGCCTTTCTGATTCAAGGATTGATGTCTATATCTCCGGCCTCGTTGAAGAGCTCTTTGAAAGATTGAAGATGAAGGACTTGAGCCTTGATGCTATTTTGGGGTTGTCAACTGTTCTCCCTGACCTTCTTAAAGCAATGGCCCTCAAATTTGGGTTCAATGCGCCCTCACAAATGCATCGCGACGTCATGTTTTTCATTCACAAACACCGTATGTAAGTGCAGCAAGGTTCCAGTTCCTTGTGGAATATCCCGTATCCATACTAACAGACAACAGCGCTATTTCAGAGCGTTTCAAAAACAAATTCAAGACAGAAGAAGCCGACGTCCCTGAACAGACACCGAGAGAACCCCCCTCGACGGAAATTATGGATAGATGGTTTGCATCTCAGGACGACCATAATTATGGGTCTCCACATCAGCCTTCGTTGGAAGAACTAGGCGGCGAAGAATATGAGCAGTCCAGTGACGAGGAAGACGAGGTATTCGGTGTCGAAGAAGATGCTACTAACAGTGATGCTAGTTTGAAACAATATAAAGAATTCATTCGCTCGGACGCAGGTTACGCGTGGCTTCTTAGTCGCTTGCTACGGAACATTGAGTTGGCTGGATCGGAGCACGATGTCATGAACAACATCAAAGAGAGCATCCTCAGTTCCTGTCGTTGGAGAGTGCGCATCAGCAGGAGAAGACCTGCGCAAGGCTGCAACATCACGTTTTGCGTCGATTGGGATCCCTTCGCATTCCTGGATGAACAGGAATATGAAGAGTCCTATGACCAAGCTATCGCGAATGCGATCACTTTAACGGGATCGTGCAGGGATGCCCAGGCCCTCAGCTCCTACGAATATATCAAGCAGACGTGGGCATCGACAGGGCATTCTGTAATGCGGCTTATTCAGGACCTAGTTCGAAAGGGCCGTGAAGACGGCAAGGCTACCTGTCAGTCACATCCCCGCTAGGTGAGCCATTATTCAAGACTAGTAGGAGCTAACCCATCCGAAGGTACAACTCCCACTGGAACGGCAATCACGGCTTATTTCGACGGCTTCTCCATGGTGGTGGAAGCCTCTGGAATTCCTGATTTTGTCGCTGAGGTGGGAGAGCAGCTTGCGTGGCTCGGTGCGGCATTGCGGACGTCTCCTCGCGATGCTGGAGTGATTTACTCTGTGCCATATGTCGAAGACATCACCCCTGCACAGTCCGGATCCTCGGAGACTGGTCACAGGGAACTGCAGTTTGCAATCAAATTCAGGTTCGAAGAATGTCAGGGTTCAACTGATGGACTCGATCATTCCCTGCCAGAAAATTCCACGTTAGATTCCCCGGACCCATCCCGCGGGCCCTTCGGGCATCCGAATGGACAGTGTTGGCATGCTTTATTCAGAAATCCAGTTGTCGTACCAGGATTTCCAATCCCACGAAGGTCAGAGAATGGAACAGGCTTGGAGCTCCCCCTAAACATGGTGGCTGCACTGATTTCGACACGATGTGTCGAAAATTTTAACGGAAAATACTTCATCAAAGGCTTTTCTTCCATGCTTGTACCGACCAAACAATCCGATGACACGCTGATTTGGCACATGATCTATAACGATAACCCAAATGCTCGAATATCATATCTCGATTGCAGCGTGGATCCTGTTGATGTTTGTTCCATGGATCTGGAGCGCACTCGCCACATCGTTGGATGGTGTTCGGAGGCCATTTGTAACGTTGGTAGGTGTTATCTGCTACATTGCTATACAAAATCACACGCTAACGTGTTAGCGAAGGCACTCTGGCGGCCAATTATTCAATTCGCAAATCGAACCTTCCAACCACACACTCCGTCTATGCTCTTGAACAAGCTCAAATAACTGGCGGCCAAATAATCACTGGCACCGCAATATTTTCCTTGGGGAAAAAGGACAAGCCTGTTCATATTTCTCGATTGGGCTTCATGAATCAGATACAGTGGATCTCATCCAAATACGTGATATTCTGGGATGAAGGGGAAAAGAGAGGTTGGCTGGTGAACGGAGCAAGCGCCCTGTTGCACCTGCTGCGAGCCTCTCTTGAGCACAGCAAAAAGAAATTTCGAACCGCATTTCTTCTGGACCAGAATGCGTTTCCTGACCTAACAGGTCACATGAGTGCCGACTCAGCTATCCAAGCTCTCATCAACGAACAGAATCGTGATCTCAAGCTCTACGTAGACAAGACGGATGTTTACGACGAAACAACTGGAGCTTTCGGGGATTCAAAGGGTCGGACCGAATCGAAAAGGGTGAGGAAATACTATCGGGTAGAAGACCAAATCCAACACCTCTATAGTATGCTCGAGAAGCTTATCGATCACCAAGCCGACATGGAACGACGAAGCGGACTTCAAATCAATCCCCGCCCAAGACGACAGCTCGAAGGCTGGGATTTCAGGGACTTGGTCACTGCGGGGGATCCTTTCTTTCCACGAGTCACTACTCTGCAAGCGATAGGGAAGGGATGGGTTGACTTCACTCGGGCCATTCATGCCGTTACGCTGTTTGGCCGTGGCTTCGGCGATTTGATCAGACCAAATCGGATACCGGGTACTATTTGCTCTCAATGGTCGTCTCTTCCACAGGACAGGTACTATCTCGCTGCCTGTGTCTCGGACCTGATGAACATTATGGAGAATTGTGGTGACGCCAGCAAAAACCCAATGCGACTCTGCGAGAACATTTTGTGGCACATGAAGCATGCAACTTTCCAACCCTGCCCGTGCACTACTGGGAGATCATCGAATCATCATGACCCAGTTCAAGTGCTATTTCCGTCAAAGTTCAAGACGAAGCTGCGCAAGAAGCCGCAGGTTAGTCTTGATGACATGGGTGCCGTTATCTTCGGGCACAACAAAAATCTCCACTGGCATTGGCGAGATAGCGGGGACCCAGTGAAAGGGGATCCTCCAGAAGATGAGCCGGATACATCATCTTTCGACGATAGCGGACTTGGTTCAAGCCTTGAATCATCTAGCAGTCCGAGTAGCTCCTCTTCAGGCGGGTCGTTGGGTGGCATAACTCCAAGCCAAGATGATTTACCATTACCTTCGGAGACTCGTAACATGTTCGAGCCAACTGCGACTCAATCGACTCATCACAACGGTGGGGCACAGCATGTAGGTCAAAAGCGACCTCTTCGAACAATAATGACCTCAATGAGTAAGCGGATGAAGTTCAACGGCTGATATGGGGCGCGCGTAATGCGAGTTTGGTTCATGGTCAAGGCAACCGAGAATCCATTTTTGTGCCATTCGCCGATAATTATGCGTCGCCAAAGGTTGGACTGTCGGGGTTATTATTTGGCTGGTAGGGAGCATGTCCGTGACCCCTCTATATATACTAGACTCTCAAATAAGTCATCTTACCCCACTTCTCCGTGGACCTTCTAATATTCTCGATGCTAGGAATACTCGTACGCACGCCGAGATCGAGGACGACGCCTTCCCGTAGAGATCGGACGGACGCGGGCTGGCCATGTAAGGAATATCTGATAATGTCCCGTTCTGTGCATGGGCCCGGGGTCCATCGGTTTGGTCCTTTGGTGTCCTCAACGGACTCCAAGCTTGTCTTCGTGACTGGAAATCCTTAGATCTTTTCTCATCGGTTCGGGCTCATTAACCTTCCAAGCTCAAGCAGCAGTCGGTACATGTAAATAGCGGCATCCTCTTTCCTCAAAGCTTTCCTTACCCACTCTCGCCCGGCATTTGCGATATCTTTGGAGATTTCGTCGCCTTTTTCCGTAAGCGCAAGGTATCTCATCAACTCAGGCAGCTCACCCATGTCCATGCTCACAGGAACGTAATGAACCCATGGGATTAACCGATCGTCATGCCATTCCTTGAATATGGTCTGCTTCAGAACTACACTCTTGCTTTCGAGAAGCGTGTAGTAACGGCCCGAGAACGAATTTCCGTCAAGATCGAAGAGGAATCTATATGGAAAGGCTGTACTTCGTTCTTCCTTCGCCGACGGGTGGAAATAATCGATTTCCTGGTCGCATTGCGGCGGCTCGCACTGGACGATGTTTGTGAACTTCACGTCGTACAGCTGGGGGAAAACATCCTGGGAGGTGAATGACTCCCACACTCCTGGTCGACTCTCTGTAAGAAACGTCGCAGACTAATTCGAAAGCTGGTTCACACTTGCTACAAATCTTTGGCGATGTGAAGTGCGCCAGGTGTCGTTGGCAGCACTGGAGTAGCTTCCCGTCGTCCCGCCGGCCCAGTATAGCTGCGGCCGTTTGAATTCCCAGTCTGGATCCTCTTCTTCCTTGTACTGGTGCTGGTCCTTTACGCTAATGTAATGCAGTGGTGGGTACAAAATGTCCCGAAATGTTGAAGGCCATGCATTTGAGAGCATTGGAACTACAGCGTCTGTGAACAGGAATGTAGTTGGAGCTTGGAAAAAGCCGTGCATTTTGGCGTACTCAGGATGTGCGCAAAGGTCCTTGGCATATTCGACATCTGTGAAGAAATCCAAGGTACCGATTATCCCTATGTCGTTCAAGTGAATCTTTCTTGATGGTATTGGCTCCTGTTCCTCACAGCTTCGAGTTGATTGGTTCCATATGGATTGGCGGGACGCATCAACCAACGCAGGTGTCTCCTTCTCTGAAATCCCAACCCGAGGTATCACCCTTGGCTCATCGATAGTGTTGAGGAGTAGTTCTGTGTCTGGATGTGGGTCCGGTAACAATCCCGCAATCCTTTCCACTTCACGCCCCATCCAGTCGCATCTTTGGAGGCTTCCCAGACCGTCCCGCGTATACCATGAACATGCCTTTGCATTAGCTGCGGAAGCAGCACTCCAGACAGCACTTCGGAGTTCCTCCGGATTGGCAGATTGAAGGTGCTCTATTGATTCTTCGATTGTATCGACGTCATCGATTATAGCGGAGTGCTGCTTCGCGAACTCAAACCAGCGGTCAAACCCGAGAGGTGGTGGACGGTGATACCTCTCCTGGTACGTGGCGGTGGCTTCCTCAATTGTCGATGACTGTCTTTGTGCGTGTTGTAAAAGGTGGATTCCAATAGACCGTATCATGCGAGACAACAATCGTTGTATTGAGCACCGGCGATATAGTCAATCACTTTGGGCACCAGAACGCGCGAATTGTGGCTCCAAACTTCTTACATCTGCCCTCTTGAAAGCCTCATTTGAGACATGAAATTTACAATAATCTTCGTTTCTCTGCTTGACCGCCTAAGGGAACCTTAAGACACATTCCATTCCTTGTTAAACACAGGGTCTTCGAAAATGGCGCCAAATAATGTCTACCAACACGGACCTTGCGCACAACTTGCAGCGAAGGACAGGAAGCCGCGAGCTGGGAGATTGATTTGAGATTTCTTCCCCCCTATACTTCGTAGATTTTCGGACCGTTATGCCGGAAATGTTCACGGCATGCTGCGATGCCGGCATGTCGCTTCCAAAGTTCCTCGATAGATTGGGCAAAATTGAGAACGTTGGTATGTCACGTGTGGATGTCGACCCTTACTCGCAACTGTGTGGGGATTCGTCTTCGGGGACCAAGTCGTTTTGTTGTCCTTGAATGGCGACAGCGAGCACTCTGGCTCACCCGTCATTGCTCATCCGTTCTCTATCAATCCCGCCTTCGCTAACCAAGCATCCCTTTCCGCTGCAGAAGGAAATACAATCCTCAATGTTGGAGGTGATTTCCCTCTAGGTTGCGGTTTTTCTACGATCTGCAGCTGCAGGTTGACCTCCCTGTCCCATTTGCGCTTCTTTCCGCGCTCATCTGTGGAGAGATAGCGCCGAACGTCATCCATATTGTGTTCTGCAAATCTGTTCGGATCAACGCCATTGCAGAAATATCTGAGCGTGAAGCCTGTGGGCTTTTGCCAGAGCTGTAGATAGCGGTTCTCGCTGATAGGGTTCCTGGAGGATGAGAGAGTGATGGATTGGACTTGGTATTCGGAACGGAGATTGCAACCGGTGATGAGGCTTTGGAAGAGAAGGTTGTCTGAGCCTTGATTAGGGTGTGGTGCAGTGGCAGGATAACCGGGGATGGCGAAATAGGATAGGGGCTAGGCAAATGACGAGAACATACCTTGTTCATCCGTGAACGAGTACTGGGGGCTTCCTGCAAAGATTTCTTTGTACGCGCCCGCCTTGGTCCTGGCGCTTAAGGAGTGTCGTCCCCTGCACATAAGCCAACACTTGATTCTCGGATCTTGTTGAGCAACTATAGATGGAACTGGTACGCGTAGGACGGTTTGAGATATAGGGGAGGTATCTAAGGGGACTTCAGATAAGTTAGTACATCAACTAGAAATGAAGATACTCTAAAGAAGGACTCCCTACATTGATGCAGGGCTTTCATGCCCTCATCTGTCCTAAACAGAATCTGTACTACCCCGGCATCCTGGAGTCGTTTCACTTCAATGTCATTGCAGACATGTTGGCGCGGCACTAGTCTCTGCTCTCGGCTATTATAGACGGAGTACCAGCTGCGTGCTGAAGTAAGGATATTGGTCACAAGCTCAAGGCACTGGTGCAGACTCACATTCTTGATTGACCGTGGAGAGTCATATAAGGCTTCCCTGATGCCAGGATGGCCGGTCGATTCGTAGCTGCCGGGGGTGGCGCAAGACTAGTAGGGTTACGTGACAGTGTTCGTACAATGTATGAATCTGCGAGGGTACCGGGAACCTCACACTGCGTCGTGGGTGGCCGTGCCCCTGGATCCTGAAATATATCCTGTCTCCAAAACTGGTTGTATTCCCCTTCAACTTGCCTGTTCGTATGAGGAGGCGCTGAGTTGCGAAGCGTTGTGAATGGTTGTGGAGACTGAGGAAAGCGCGGAGAACCAACTGGAGACGCTCCACCTTCGTCTCCCGCTAGGGTGACCTGTTTGTCTAATAGCGGAGTTAGTGGATCGAAGCCATCTAATTGGACACTTTCCCGCGGTGTACCGGTAGAATACTGGGTGATCGAAGTCCTTGCGCTCGGGATTGAGAACACGGACGGTTGACGGCCAGAATATCCCGAATTTGTAGAAAAGGAGCCAGGGGATCTTGAGCCTGTTGATGGATAATATGGTTCAGTAACCACATCATCTCTAGGGGACGTCCTTCGCGCTGCGGGACCATCAGGGCTTTGTTGAGCATCTAAGTGATGTGTGGATGCGTGTTGGCGAAGGCTTGCACGGACTGAATTGTGAGCGGCGGCGGGAACTGTTAAACTGTTGCTCCGTCCAAGCTTTAACATCTGATTCCAAGAGCTCCTGCTTTAGTCAGACGAACGAATGCTGGACCGGAAGTGGCAGCTCCACTCACTGTATGATGGCTGATTGTATCCGTCGCTCCACTGTACTGAGTTCGTCTTCGAGGGAAGCCCGGTCATTGTAGAAATGTTCTGTGAAAACCCAAAAGAGCCTACCGCCCCTCTTCCCATCAGCCAGTCTCCAGTGCTTTCTTTCGAACTCTTGTAGTTGTGTAAGGACATCTTGGTACTGTTCCACCTTGTCCCTCAAAAATTCACCTTGATCTTGGGGGAGATCATCACCATATTCTTCCAACGTGTTTTTGCATTGTTCCAATAGACGAGTCGCGTGCTCGATGGCTTTGATGATTCTCCTGAGCTCTGTAGGTGCTTCTTTGAACTTTATAACAAGCTTGGCGAACCCATCAATAGCCTTTGTGATCTCGCTGATCTGTAAACCTAGAGGAACCATGTCGAGTGCGGTATAGACCTACCCGCCTGGGAAGGTGACGGAGAAGATCTGTACCGTGGAGGCATCCCTGGCGGCAAGGAACGAGGACGACCACGACCACGAACTGGAGGGCGCCCACGGCTGCGGCTCTGTTTTCTGCGCCTCTGAAAGACTGCGCCTGCAAGGTTGACAGGGACGACGTCTTCTGCGCAGGATGACGAGGTCGGCTGTGCTGTGAACATTCCATAGGTAGGCAACAAGGCAAACCGGTCTTCGTTTTATCGAATAGTGACTCGTGAGGGGTTATATGACCGTTCCGGAAACATCGACTTTTGGCTGAGTCGGGAACTCGAGCACGTGGGAGCGTCATTGGAGGCGAGATCTCGTTTCGTTGCGTGGCTGCCCAGGGTGATGGCAAGTCTCGTATCCAGAAATACAGCATAGCCACGCCTACAAACTATCGCTTGACACATGTCTTCGAACATTATTGTTTGTGTAGGTGAATTTGGCTGGGCCGCGCTGCATTTTCGGCGTACTTATGTTACCTGGTCTGCCTTGAGCTTGTGGCTTGAACTTTTGGCCAGACGAGGTCGAAAGGCGACAAGGCTGGACGACCAGCTGCATGCAAAAGGGTGTCCCTGGCATTTGAGCCGCACAATAAATGAAGTTGAAAAAGTGCCTGGTATCCCTGCTACTTAGCCTGGTAATCTGGTTCTTCGTCCATGTCCTGTAACTTGTAATCGTTGTTTTTATCTTCGCAGTGACTTGAGTGGAGAGTTGGCTTCCACCATGACTAACTCTGTCGTCCACCCACGGCGTGGACCAAAGCGATGGTTTCCCAAGCAATGGAGAGATCGTGTATCGCTTTACAATCATCTTGACGTAAAACCCCTTATTGTGGTCGGCTGAGTACATTCTGATTCTCGATAGAACTTCGACCGACAGAAAGAGGAGGCATACGCCGAGATGGACAAAGATGGATTCGGATACTGGACCGTCTTCACGGCCGGCGCCGGCTTCTTTACGGGTGCATACGATGTAGGGCTCAGAACTCCTTATTCTGCCGAAAGGGGTTAACAACCGCAGATCTTCGCCGTTAACACCGTGGTTCCACTGATAGAGATTGTGTACTGGAAGGGAAGAATGCAGCCTCACACACAATTGGCCATTAGCATGGCTAGTCTAATAGGCACCCTAGTTGGCCAGGTGGTACTAGGAATACTGGGTGACCGCTACGGAAGGAAAAAGATGTTTTACCGATTGATCGTAGGCCTCATGGCTGGCACCGTCTGCTTCGCTCTCGTTTCGAGGGGCGCTCAGGATAGCCTCGACGTCCTGGCTCTGATCGTATTCTGGAGACTGTGGATGGGGTTCTTCATCGGAGGCGACTACCCACTGAGGTTAGTAAGATAATGAGTTAAAAAGTCACAGAGCTGACGGACCAATAGTGCAGCTATCACCGCAGAGTGAGTGGCTATTGAGATTTCCACAAGAACGGAATCTAATAGATCTACCAGGTTCGCCCCGAAGAGACATCGAGGGAGAATGTTATCAACTGTCTTCTTTGGCCAACCGCTTGGCCAGCTATTCGCATGCATCGTCTCCCTCATCACCACGTCCACCTTGCGAAATGGCATTTCTGGAGTAAGCCTGACTGATTGCACTGGACAATGCCTTCATACGGCAGATATTGCATGGCGTTGGATCGTGGGATTTGGCGCTATCCCACCGACTGTTGCTCTTGTTCTCCGATCTTACATCCCAGAGTCACCCCGGTGGCTTTTGGAGGTCGAAAAAAATCCCATGGGTCTCGATGCCGCAGCCTATCCAAAGGAAAAGTACTATGCGGATCCTCTCCTAGACGACGAGATCGACCTTGGTCCAAGGCACAGCATAGCAGATGATGGGTTTGTTCCTCCCGCGCAACATGGAGCCGTAATGGAGTATGAGCTCGATGATCAGGGGGACCAATCCAACCGTCACCAGATCCTCCTAACTCCCAAAGCCTTTGAGAGCCAAGCTGGATCGTCGACAGCACAAGCATGGAGCGAGAGGAGCGTGGGAACAGCAAACGACCACTCTCCGAGAAGTAAACCCGTCGTACCAGAAGACGAGTTCAACGAGGAATCACAAGCTAAGGAGACCGAATTGGATGCTATCACTCCGGTGCCCGATCAGCATCTTACTGACCCGATACATTCAGCACCTCAGCAGAGCGCACCTGCGTCAGGAAACCCCCCAGGTCCTGCGCCAGATCAGAATGAGCATCAGGAGACCCCTAGCGGCCATCCAACAGTGCTCCAGCCGCAGTTACAAAGCTGGACGGACTTCCGCAAAGAATTTCGAGAATACCTCTTTGGCGATAAACCTTGGACCGTGAAACGCCTCTGGCTTTGCTTGACATTCCAGGACAAGCACTTCTTCGATGGTAGCTGGACGGACCTCGCCGGTTTGTCCTTGACATGGTTCCTGCTCGACTTTGGCTTTTACTTCCTCATCGTCAACAGCTCCAAGCTCATGAGCAAGATTTGGGCCAAGGACGACCCCGACGACGTCTACACGGTAGTCTCCCAGTACCCGTGGCGCATCATCGCATCAACGTCTGTTGGCGCGGTCGCCGGCGGAGCTGTCTTCATTGCCATGGCTCGCAAGCGCTGGATGCTGCAGTTTTGGGGCTTTTCGGTACTCGTCGCGTTCTTCGTGATTGTCGGCGTAGTGTTCATCAAGCTCATCGGCGGGCGCTATTTCGCAGTGTTTATAGTGCTTTACTGTCTCTGCCACTTTGCATTCAACCTCGGCCCCAACACGTCGACTTTTGTTGTAAGTAGTTTGTCCCCTTTGACTGGAATCATTCACTGACCTAGGTTCAGATTGCAGCGGAGGTATTCCCAACAAAGTTTCGCGCAAGTTGCCACGGAATTGCTGCGGCAGCAGGCAAATTTGGTAGCATCCTCACACAGGTTTTCCTATCTGAGACCAAGATCAATGGAAAAGGCGTCAATGACGCGCGCTCGAACTGGCTAGGATGGGCACTAATCATGTAAGTGAACTCCCGGATACTCTAGCCGGATCCAAGAGACCTTCATTCTGACAATGCATTGTCGTAGCCAAGCTGTTGTGATGCTGGTCGGTGCGATGATCACCTGGTGGTGGGTCCCAGATCCCTGTGATATCGATGGCAATCCAAGATCTCTGGAGGACCTTGGGCTTGGGAAACAATGGCGGAGAGAGAAGGAACGGCAAGAGAAAGAAGCGCGAGCACAACGGCAAAGTCGACACCATTGAACCTGACTCAAATTGAAGAGACTAGCATGGTCGCACATGATCTGGCTCCAGCGAAAACAACTTAAGTCTCCATTATCGCGGCTCGGGTACACTCTATTGAGGTAGAGAAATATCTGTTGCGTGTATTTTTGCCGGGCTGTGTTGTTGATGCAGAGCTGGGCGGCGACTTGGAATGATCCCGGAAGAGTACCGGCTTCTCGCTATCTAGCTATGTCGCATTGCTAGCCTGGGCACCATGGACGTACACAGTGAACGGTACAACTTCCGGTGGTGATCTCTCGGAGATTCGGGCTACGGAGGCGTTTTGATCAATCGGCAGCATAAGTCCACATATATGCTGCAACGAGTCAGTGCAATTCACCAGCTTTGCCGCGGTAAAGCAGTAGGACACGGCGTATATCCTCAGGACCTTGTCGAAATCACTGTGCAAAATTGACCAATGTGGCAAAAATTCGCCCAATTGGTGTTGGTGTAGCCTAAGAACTACAGAATCAATTTTAACATGAGTGGAGAAAACTTCGCTCCAGTGACACCTCCCATCAAGGGCTTGGCGGCTGATCCCTTTCGAGGCTCTCTTCCCTCGGCATAGGACCGGACCGTGAAGCGGATGCCGAATGAATATCCGAGTATCCCATGTTAGAGTCCGCAGTGCCTATGCTAGGATCTTCTGGTGGGGATTCGTCGCGAGGTCTTACGGGAAGCGACGTCCGGTTCCTCGGAAGACCAGCAGAAGACGCCCAATCAGCTGATCTGAGAGGACGGGAACTATTGGGCATGTTCTGGGGCCTGCGTTTACGAATTCGATAGAGGGAGACAGTGGAAGATCCATCCGCATCTACCTGGCTTGGATTGTGACGTTGTCTTAGAACATCTGAGTTTCTTTTAGTAGGGGACGACAGGTACATGACGTGGTGCACTACCTTTCAAGGGCAGCTCTTCAGCTAGTTGACGCGGAAAGCCACTGATTGGGAAGGATTCAACTTTCTGCAGCGAGGAAGCCTCTGGAAAACGAAGTTCCATGTTGATGGTCGACTTTTTATGTGACAGGCGAACCTTGACTTCTGGCGAGGGGAAAGTCCCCTCGGCGATCATCTTCTCAATGTCGGCAGGCGTGAGTGGAATCTGTTTTGTTGAGCATGTCAGAGCGGATCTAGATGGGGCTCAACAATGTGTCCCAATCTACACTTACTGACTGATAGGTCTTCAAAGCCTGCTCCTCAATTGCGAAGAAAGGGGGTGCGATACTGCGGAACCGAGCTCGTAGGAAGTGGCCGAGAGCCCGAACATCCGATGAATGATTTGAAACAGAGTCGAATCGGCATCGGATTTTTCCTGGTATAAGTGTCAGGATTGCTTGATTTTGTGCACAGAGTACCTACCCTCGCACTTGTAGCCGGACCCTGTCTCGTCAGCTGTACATGATACCTTCTTGAAGTAAAACGTGCTAGCCACGAGCTGCAAAGCAAGGCTGCGTATGGTTTCTTCTGAGACGGCGTTGGTTGTAATGGTACGTAATGCGTCCATGGATTCGGTGGCATCCAGCTCAGGTACAGCTTGCATCTCTGGGTTGATACGGATATAACGAGACTGTCGCCCGACCGTAAATCCGTCAAGCTCATCTAACACCCTTTTCCACGCTACCTCGGCGTCGATTATGTTTTTAAATCGGTTAGTCTGGCTCCACTATTAGCTTGATGTCTGCCACCTCCCGCTGTACGCTTACCGCGGCATTGATTCCTTTGGCCAACTTTTCCAATTTTGTACCCTCTTGTTTTCCAGGCCTACGAGTATGTCTATCACTACGGTCATAAGCAGTCCTCGACCTAAATGTCACGTCAGCGGACAGTTCATGGAGGCAGCGGTCCCCGAACTTACATTAGCTGTGGTCTTCGGAAAGCAGCTCTATGGGAGGCATCGAGCATATATTGTTCCACGTTGAGATCAGTATCAAAACGCTTGCCGGTCCCGATCGATAATAAAATATCTGGTGGAAGCTTGGATACTTCAGGCCAAAGAAGCTGGGCCTCGCGGCTTGCAACCCTCGCCGGATTGTTGTTATACAAAGCTCCATCCAAATACTCACGGCTCGTCCTGGGGTGCCAGAAAGAGGAGAAATAAGGAGGAGCCGCCGTAGAAGCTGCAGCTACCTCCCACAGTTTGAGCTCCTCGTTCGGATCTGACGGTCTCTGAAAGAGGTGGTTGGCGTAGTCTTTTCCTTGGCGGTTATAGTTTGCCATGATGATCGCGTTGCGCGCCCAGATATCGGTAGACGTTGCAGCAACTTTGATGTCGTATGACCGTGACTTCTTCCCTTTCCCACCGAATATTCGAGATTCACCCAGTGCCTGGCGAAGGGATTCATAAAGATATTCGCTCTTGTAGATGCTACCTCGGAAGAGAGTGGCCGTTACTTTTGAGCGTAGAAATTGGTAGGTCATGCGTTTCGTAAATGCTGTGTGGCAGAAGTTGGAGAACTTCTGGATACAATCGTCCACACTCCAACCAAGCACTCCCAGTGCCAAGGCAATAATTGATCCAGTACTGGAAAGAAATTAGCCGCATGGATATGTAAACGCTCCCGTTCGCCCTTACCTAGTCCCGACAATGAGGTCGAAGAAATTCTGGACAGGGAGCTTATCTCCAAGTTCCTTTTGCAGGAGACGAAGCACCTGGAGCTCCACAATTCCGCGCGCGCCACCCCTGTACGACTGTGAGAAGACTTTTCATGAGTAGTTGGGAAGACATACCCATCCAGAGAGAGGATTCTGACACCAGCAAACTCGGGCTTCGTTCGAATCCTCCAAGGCCGTTCCCAAGCACCGTCACCTGGATGAAAGGGGCAACATTTCAACGTCAAAGTCGTGTCGTCTTCCCACATACCGAACGCTTGTGCACAGTTGGTACAGAGCGTATGTGCACATGGCAAGGCATGATCGGGCGGGGCCATCAAACAGGACAAGCAGGCCCAATGGCTAACAACTCGTTGCCGTGATTCGTACGCGGTGTAAAAGGTCGATATGGTGGCGGCATGCAGTTTCCAGACCGCCTCGCTGGATTCGGCGCCCTCTGCGGCTTCGCCGATGCTGGTACTCAGGGCGGTCTCCAACTCCTTTACGTGTTCCTTAATGAGCCCGTTCAGTTCCTTGATGAAAGTCCTCTGGCTAAAAGCTCTACCGTGCACATACTTGCCCGATCCGATGATTTCGCCTTTACTATTTTGGTGGCCCTTGGACAGATGGCGCGAGCTGACGTTCACACAGAACTCTCCCTGCTTGCTCCTGTAGCTGCATGGCATAGCGGAGCCGCAGAACTCTTCTAGAGCATAGGAAAAGTGCTTTTCGTACTCTTCTAACGATTCACTTGCCATTCCTGCCATGTTTAGTTGGGTATTCAAACGGCGATCACGGCTTACGCACCTTTTCTGTATTTATCGACATCTAGCAGGACGCAAGAGGCGATGATCCGAGCCATATCCCTGAATACCCCCCGAACAGTTGGCCGCTCCTTCAAGCCGTAGTACGAGGCGTATATAGCTTCTGCAAGCTCCAGTATGCGGCCCCCGAAGTTTGCCGGTATCGGATTGACTCGAAAGGACACTTTCTTGAAATCGAAAGGCTCGTCGATCGTCCTACGAAAATGCTGAAATGCTGCTTGCAGATAGACGTGGAGCGCCTCCGAAGTGAACCGCAGCCTTGCCTTTTCTCTGTCTCTGCATGAAGCTTCGCAGCTTTCAACAATGCACCCATGGAGCGCCTGCACCTGGCGCTGCATGATGCTGTACCGGCCTCCTCGAGGGATGGTAACAACCTTGTCGGAGTTAAATTTTACCCATCAGTTTCTCCAGTCTCTCCGTGCAACATACCTTGAAAGATGAGTAGTAGCGCGAGATGAGGTCACTGACGCCAGTGATCCGGATACCTTTCTGTTCCCAGAATTTAGCGTAGACTTGAAAGGAAGGGACTCCCAACTGAGGATGAAGAGCGTTTTCAACACTCTGAAGGAGGCTCGTGGTCGCTTTCTCGATATCCCACTCGCTCTCGTCCACGCCTATCTCGGTCGCATTGAGAGCTACGATCGCCCGGGGAAGAGCGGGTTGATTGGTCGACTTTTCAAGCGACCTATGCCCCCATTCAAGAAGCTTCTTCAAAGCCCCAGATTGGAAGGTTCTCCGAACAAGTCAGTGGATGCCAGTCTCTTGCGATTCGACAGAATGGACAGGGAAGAACCTACTTGGCATTTCGTGAGACGAAAACCACAACGTCAGAGAATGTGTACAAGATCCTCGGGTACAGCTCAGCGACGGCGAACTCTCTCGTTCGCCTTTCTCCGTTGTTTCTCTTGGGGTCGGCCCATGCAATTTCGAGATGGCTCATCGTACGCTCTCCAGCCAGCTTGACCACCTCGAGCACCTCTTGCGTGAGCTTTCTACGTTTCGCAATGGGGACCTCCTCGCCTCCATTCATTCCTTCGCAATCCGCAAGCAGAATGGGCTTTTCTGTGTAGAACGTCTTCGGGTCCGCGTACAAATGAACATCCGCAGAGGTCGGTATCTTGTAGTCGGTGGGCGATCCACATACCGGGGCAGGGAAAGGAGATGTGGGCGGGTCGCTGCCTTCCCGCCAAGGGTTGTTGAGCTTTATGAGCATGTTGATGAGAGTACTTTTCCCGGCACCTGGACCTCGTTAGAAACTTTAGTGTTACATTATTTGGGGGCACTTGCTGGTCTCCCCGACGAATGAAACAAGTTGGGGATATTTTGGCAAGAGAGAATCGCGGGTACTTTCGCCCATCAACTTTGTATAGGCTCCGTAATCTTCGAGTACCGGGCTTCGATTCTCATATTTTGTCCAGCCTAAGGGGATCAGACAAGTTCCGTGAGTCGGATTTGTCGGACTTACCAAACCAGGTCGACTTCTCATCCTCCTCATGCAGCCGCTGAACCTCCTGCCGATCATTACTCGGGCTTAGAATGCTCTCCAAGCGCTTGGCTATGTGGTAGTCGACCTGTTCGTGCGGTTTTCCGTCCCGCGCCAACTTACCCGCGCGGTGAGAAGACTGAAACTTCCAACAAGTCTCGCAGAACCGGCACGAGCAGTCTACACAATACCATATGTAGTCGCCTTCCTTTTGCGGGCACCGTTCGTCTTCGCAGCCGTCGTCGGCGATGAGAGGCTCTCCTTGCTCGTACATGGCGAAAGCAGGTTATGCGGCTAACCGCGATAGGCTCTAATGACTGTAGTACGTGCAAATCAGATATGGCGTCCGCAGTGGTGCAATGATTGCCGTCAAACTTATGAGGGAGAAGGCTATATATGTGTGCACTTGAGAACTCGATTCTGGACAAGGCTGAGAAAGGCATGGGAAGGCCGATCAAGCCTTTGCATAGCTGGAGAATCCAATTCGTTCCATCGACCAATGGCTGGTCGCTGAGGCGTATGGGTAACACCTTGGGGGCCGTTCAGCTGAATGGAAACGAGCACTTGGCAGGCTGCAGGTTGTCCATGGATGCATGAAAAGTACAAATATATGCAGCCCAATACCAATAGGTTCGAAGCGCCTACACCAGTTAACGATCTCGGTGGTAGGCGCACATGTGCACGCGGGAGGATGCGGAGGCTGGGGTCGACGGCCGACTCAGCCTGATACAATACCTCCCGCCAGCATACGTCTCTGCATGACAGACATCTCTGAACGTTAAGCAGCCAACTCACGAAAGAAAATGATGGCTCGAGATCTAGAAATGTCGTCAGCGATTCCAGAAGCGTGCCTTCCCTATCGGCCACCCATATACGCACCTTCCTTGCCGGAATCAAGTACCCAATTGTTAAACAAGCTCACCACGCTAGTAACCTTAATTCAACGACGCAAAGAACCTTATTTTAACCCAACCACGGTGGCGAAACGACAGGGTGAACACACCATCGACAGATGTCAGAATACGAGGAACCCCCCCTCCTGGGCCCACGCCTTAGATTGACTAATACACATCATTGCCAAAGTAAGACTCCATTCCCGAATGCGGATTAGGAGAGACCAGTGCCAGTATCAACGCCGGCAGCCGCCCGCAATCGAGTTGCTGTGTGTTCAAGGCGAGAGTAATGTGCAAGGACACAGACCCCATCGAGAACACTGGCAACCCGATAGCCCGCAACGCAATGAAACGAAGGGTATATACAAGTCTGCCAAATACCAAGTGCACAAGGCAGTAATAGTGTGCCAAGTACAACCAGATCATAGATATCAGAATAAATGGAGGAAAATAAAACCAAGAACTAGATATTGAACCAGCCGCAAGATCTGGTTTTGGGGGGTATATGCATGACTTCATGAGACAAAATGGAGAAAAGAAAGGAAAACGCCTGGAAATGCTACAGGATCCGCTCCAGTTGGTACCGCCTAGCTCCGTTGAATGCATGTTGTGAAGAAAAGGAAAGTGGATCGTGGATGGATATCGTTACATCGTAAAATCGAGAGCCCAGAGATTTGTTGGCAGACCATTGGGAGCACACCAGTAGCGCTGTCGCTGACACCCGCGAAGAGATGAAGAGAGGTCATCACCGGATCGTGGTCGCATCTTCGAAGGCCGAAAGATGAGGCATTCTTGACTTCTTTCTTTTCCTCCTCTCCTCTCTCTTTTCCTCACGAGGAAGTCTCCATAGCCGGACGGTTTCGTCGCCATCGCCAGCGCCGGTGCACACGGTTTGGCCATCAGGGCTCATGGCCATATGGACCGCACGGCGAGTGTGGCCTGTCCAGGTGATCACATTCTGCATGGACGGATAATTCCAGACTTCGACTTGATTGTCCCTAAAGCCATGGGAGGAAACGATCTCGTCGCTGTGCGGGGACCACATCAGATTGCAGACTTGACTACCCGTATCGTGGGAGCTGAGGAGGTGTGGGTCCGTCATCCAATCCGGTTTTTCTGCTGTCCTCTCCGCAGGGCAGGCAGTGGATATATCATGGGCGATTCGTACGGGCGAGTCCTGACGGTCAACCGCACTACGAGATGATCCGCGAACGATATCGTCGGCGTCCACTGCGCTGCTTTCATTGATGCGACGTCGACGAATCGGTGACGTTTCCGGCTCTTGATCTAGAAATACGGGCGGGCCGGGACGGGTCGCATTATTGCGAAGTTGTCGCTTGACTTCGTGCTCAGGGAGATTGATGTCCCAGAATTTGATGCAGCGATCCGCGGTTCCACCTCCTGTGGCCAGTAGACCCCGCTTATGAGGACTCCAGGCAAGGGCCTTGACGGCCGCCTTATGCTCCGCCCATGTAAAGATGGAAGAATCCAGCCGCCGTTTATCCCAGATCTTGACGTAGTTGTCGTTGCTGCCCGTGGCTAGGTGACCCGTTCCTGGGCTCCATCGGACACCACATATCTCACCGATGTGGGCAGGGACGAAGGTGACCTCGCGTCGTTGGCGGACGTCATGGTGCACAAGGCTATGGTCCCGAGAGCCAGAGGAAAGTATGTGCTCGTCCCACGACAGTGCGCCCACCCGTAGAAGATGGTCGGCAAAGATACGAATACGACGCTGAGAATGCACGTCGTAGAGGTAGATAAGGCCTCTTTTTGTGCCAATGGCAAGTGTAGTACCGCGTTGGTCCCAGCTGACGCTATTCACTTGGTCCGCTCTCCCGGTGATGGCCGGCAGTTCGCACAGCAAGATAGCCTCTTCCAGGAAGGTATTCCAGAGATAGACGCGCGAACCCATGCCAACGGCGAGTATGTTCTGCGAACCCCAATCAAGCATGTTGAGGTAAAAGTCGTCCGGAAGTCCTACGGCGTCCAGTATTTTGAAAGGGACACTGTCGAGCCGCCTCGGCTTCGGTATAGGTTTCAATCCACGGAGGTAACGCTCAGTCTGGGGAAGCAACTTGACTGGCGAAAGGTTGTATGTGTCTGAATTGGTGTCGAAGTTGATGCGATCTGAATGTGGAGTGCGAGGTGTGCGCGATGGCGTCAGTGGATCTGCCCTCGGCCCAAAGTTGAACACTCTCCCATGGTCTGCAGTCTCTTCGAGGATTTCCTTTCGTAGCATTTTCTGGTAGCGGCGCGTGGACTCCGTTACTAGGTAGATTAGCAAGGCAAACCCCAACGGTGTGGGCGAAGGCATGTTACCCTCAAACTGTTCGGCGTTCTGGGTTTTACGGTTCTTTGTCGGGGTCATAGGATCGGAGGAGAATCTGAACCGCACATTCATGTCATCGTCGCGGTTGGGGATAAATCTGGAGGGCTGGTGAGCGGAGCCAGTCGTCGACGAAGGGTGAGAGGAGAGGGACCTATCGAGTTCTTTGCGCTGCTTCTTGCGCATTGGGCTGGAGGTAGGCGTCGGGGAGGCCATGATGGACTGGTTCGCGAGGGGACGTTCATGCGCAGGACGGCAGAGTTGTGTCCACTGGAGGTGCGAGCGATGGTTGTAGTGATGGCTGCGGTGATGATGGCTGGGATGGCGGGGGCGTCCCCGGTGATTGTTGTGGTAATGAGCGCTCGCGACGCGTGCACGATTCAGGCCCTCAGACATCCGTGCGAGGGAACACAGAAGCGCCAAGCGGCTTGGCATTTCGGGCACTAGCGTTTTGGCGCGTCCCAGCCCGTCTGTCCAATCAGGGCCTGCGATGTGCCCCCATTTGCGGCAGCGCGTGCGCACGTGGCGGGGTAACCAAACCTCCATAGCAACAAACATGGGGGTATTTGTTTGTACATATGGAGTACGGAGATGTGCTCGCATTCCCCGTGGTATCTTTGTGATTGTATCTTCAAAGATACATTCCGTTGATTAGGTTAGGTTTGGCCTCCTTTTTGAAAGACATTACGCTTGGGCGTTTTTTGGTGGACTCTAGGCCTATGTTTATATCTACCATATTCACGGTATATTCCCCTTGACACCGCCTAAAATGGTATGAAAACTTAAAATAAATCTCCTTGAAGCACCTTGTTCGTTTACGTCGCGTTGTTTGTGTAGTCCAGATCTTGAGATACGTCTTCAACGTCCACGGGTCACCGTTGTTTGTCACCCACGCTATTCCCTTTCTGTGTAGTGCGCTCAGCTCAAGTCCAAGCTCTCCACTTCTCCACCTCTCCACCTCTCCTCATTGTTCCAGAAGCTGTGCCTCCACAGCTCCGCAACGTCACACCCGTTCCTCCTGTGCCTCCAGCTGTCCCATGCTCATCAGGCCTCCTGTGCGAGCCATACAAAGCCTTTTGTTACATCCGCAAAGCCCACCAACTTGTATCACCGCCTCATTAACCATTGCGCTATCTCGTGCTTATACTACCATGGCTCAGACAGCATCCCTTAAGAGCGCCGAGGACTTCCTCTCCTTTGTCAACGCTTCACCAACTCGTGGGTTCCGCCACCTCAAGTTACCATGGGTTACTAACGTAGTGCAGCCTTTCACGCCGTCAAATCAGCCAGAGAACGCCTCGAAAAGGCCGGCTTCAAGCAGATCAGGGAACGCGATTCCTGGTCCTCCACCCTTCAGCCGGGCGGAAAGTACTTCCTCACGCGCAATGCTTCCTCGATTGTCGCTTTCGCCATTGGCAAGAAATGGAAGCCCGGTAATCCCGTCGCCATGGTCGGCGCCCATACCGATTCGCCCTGCCTCCGCATCAAGCCGGTATCAAAGCGCCAAAACGACGGCTTCCTCCAGGTCGCTGTCGAGACATACGGCGGTGGCCTTTGGCACACATGGTTTGACAGGGACCTGTCCATTGCTGGGCGTGTGATGGTCAGGACAAAGAGCGGCACCATAGAGCAGCGCTTGGTCAAGGTGGAGAGGCCCATATTGAGAATTCCCACTCTTGCTATTCACCTCAACCGTCAAGAGAAATTTGAGTTCAACAAGGAGACGCAGCTGTTCCCAATCGCCGGGCTGGCCGCGGCTGAACTAAATCGACAAGGAAAGACTGGAGAGTCGTCAAAGGAAGAGGAAAAGAAGTCCGAAGGTCCCTTCGAGCCATTGGCTACACCCCGCCAACGACACCACCCATACATTGTCGACATCATTGCCGAGGAAGCAGGAGTGGACGCCAGCGAAGTGGTCGATTTCGAACTGCTCCTCTACGATACGCAAAAATCCGTCATTGGTGGTCTCAACAATGAGCTCATCTTCTCCCCTCGTTTGGACAACCTGATGATGTCTTATTGCAGCGTGGAGGGCCTCCTGAACAGTTTGGCCTCGTCGACCGCGCTGGACAAGGACTCGACGATTAGGCTCATTGCGCTATTCGACCACGAGGAGATTGGGAGTCAGACCGCCCAGGGAGCAGACTCAAATCTGCTACCAGCAGTGCTACGTCGGGTTTCTGTGCTGCCCGCATCGGAGTCCAACTCCGAGAAATCTTACGACAAGCTCGAGGAAACCGCAACCGCTTACGAGCAGACGCTTTCAACCTCCTTCCTCATCTCTGCGGACATGGCCCACTCTGTCCACCCGAACTACCCGGCGTCCTACGAGGCCCAGCATAGGCCGGAGATGAACAAAGGAACCGTGATCAAGGTGAATGCGAATGCACGCTACGCTACAAACTCGCCGGGCATTGTCCTACTCCAAGAAGCAGCCCGCAGGGCCAAGAAGGCCTCGTACAGCGGCGCCTCTGCCTCACACGATCAAGGCGTCCCACTCCAGGTTTTCGTCGTTCGCAATGACTCGTCATGCGGAAGCACTATCGGACCAATGCTCTCAGCAGCCCTTGGAGCTAGGACGCTTGATTTGGGCAACCCTCAGCTCAGCATGCACAGCATTCGAGAGACGGGTGGTGCACACGATGTAGAGCACGCGGTAAATCTCTTTGAAAGTTTCTTCCTGAACTACGAGGAGCTAGAGAAGAGTATCGTAGTCGATTGACTAGATGGACCCAGGCTATAAGCAGCATATAGTATATACAAATGTACAGCCCTTTTGCGGGCTCCTTATGAGTCCCACTTGAATCCTTCTGATGGCTTCGGAGGTCCGTCGGGGCTACATTTGGACTAGCGGCGAGGGCCCCACCATTGACCGCCATTACGTCTTCTACTCAGGTCCGCAGCCAACTGTGTACTTATATCTGACTCTGTCCCTTAGCTAGCCAAAAAGTCCATTCCTGTCGTTACTATGGCGCCGGCTTACCTGACTGGCGACAAAGCCGCCATTGAGGAGTTCCTCTCCAGATTCGACGTACGTTGCCCCGCACTGCTGCGCATCGAATGCTCCTAACGACTCTCCAGGTCTTTCTCTTCGACTGCGATGGTACGTAACCCTCCGCGCAATGCAGGACGACTAGTCTAGGCATTGGGACATGGAGATTGGCATATGAAGGACATGGGCAACAATGGCTGATCGCAAAGAAGGATAGGCGTCCTCTGGTCTGGAGATCACTTGTATCCCAAGATCCCCGAGACGTTGGAGATGTTACGGAGTAAAGGTATGCAGACGTCAGGCTTCTGTTACCAGGGCGCGCTGTTGACAAGCCCGCAGGCAAACAGCTTGTCTTTGTGACGAACAACAGTACGAAGTCTCGCGCAGACTACAAGAAGAAGTTCGACAAGCTGGGTATACCCGCGAAAGTGGTACGTTCCCCCTCCACTTCGTCGCTACATCAAAAGAAGAAGTCCTCGACTGACTGCCCGTCTCCCCATACAGGACGAAGTCTTCGGCTCCTCCTACAGCGCCGCCGTCTACATCAAGCGCATCCTCAACCTCCCCGCGCCCAAAAACAAAGTCTTCGTCGTCGGCGAGTCCGGCATCGAGCAAGAACTCGACGCCGAAGGCGTCCCCTACATCGGCGGCACGGACCCTGCCTTCCGCCGCGACATCGAGCCCGAGGACTTCGACCGGCTGGCTGACGGGTCGGCGCTAGACCCGGATGTTGGCGTCGTGCTGACCGGGCTGGACTTCCGCATCAATTATCTCAAGATGGCGACGGCGTATCAGTATCTACAGAGGGGAGCGATCTTCTTGGCGACGAATACGGATAGCTCGTTGCCCATGGCGCGGTCTCTGTTTCCCGGGGCTGGTTCCGTGGGTGCTGGTGTGGTCAAGGCGATAGGGAGAGAGGCGCTTTCGCTCGGGAAGCCGAGCCAGGCGATGATGGATGCTGTTGAGGGGAAGTTCCAATTTGATCGCAGTAGGACGTGTATGGTCGGAGATAGGATGAATACGGACATTCAGTTTGGGATTGATGGGAAGCTGGGGGGAACATTGGCGGTGTTGTCGGGCGTGAGCAAGAAGGAGGAGTTTTTGGCGGAAGGGGCCCCGACGGTGCCAATGGCGTATGTGGATGCTCTTGGGGATCTGCTGGTGTGAGTGGACAAGTGAGTGGACGATGATGTGGCGGGCGGTATAGACTTCTTCGCAAGATGGTAGCGATGGTTGTGTTCAGCTATATGCCCCTAGTGATGTTAGCAGTGATATAGACATCCTTCAATATACTTAGAATGCACCCAAACAGGCGCAGCGTTTAGTGTAACATGGTCGAGCAAGACAAGACGTGGGGTTTGAGAACGCGCTGTATGTGGAGCCCTGGGGTGGACGCGATGCGCTAGCGTCACGCTTTGACGCGTCGCGTCGCCCAACGCATCCGCCCCGCGACCCATGCATGGCATCATAACTTCACGTCTCCGCAACATATCGAAAACGACGAATACCCAAGGGCGGAACCTTAGCAGGCAGATTCTAATACCGCTTCACCTATCCCCGCCATGAGTCTCGAATACTCCCGCGTGGACCCAAAACGGCGCGCCCACATCGACCCCAAGAAGCGGCAATTCGCAAAAGCAGAGTTCGCGCAGCAGCACTATGATCACCGGCTCAATTTCTACGAGATACCGCCTACAGCGGAGATTACGCTGGAGGAGTTCGAGACGTGGGCGATCAATCGGTTGAAGGGTGCGTCCACATCGCTTTACAGTTCCATTTCTCGTTTCTGTCATTGAAGAGCGAAAACGACTGATGGAAATCTTTTCATGGACAACTGCTGATATTCTTTTCGATCACAGTGCTCTCCGAACTCGAATCCTGCTCTTTCCGCAACCGGTCTCAAGACGAAACAACAGAGTACATGAAGCCTATCCTGGCCAAATACCTACCACTCAGGCCGAACTCCACAAGCAGCCAACAGCTACAAGAGGAACGAAAGAAAGACCACTACAGCCACTTCATTCTGCGGCTTGCGTTTTGCGCGACGGAGGAATTGCGCCGGCGATATTCGCGCCTGGAGACTATGTTGTTTAAACTGAGGTATAGGGACGATGATCCGAGGGAGAGGAAGGCGTTCGTACAGAGTCTGAAGCTGGATTGGGAGGAAGTTGGCGAGACGGAGAAGAGGGAGCTGAGAGAGCAGTTACTTGCAGCAGCGGGGTTGAAGAAGGCGCCGACGGGTGAGGAGATGGAGTGGTTCAAAGTGGATTGGGAGCGAGTACCCGATCTGGTCGAACAGAGGCGCGTTTTTGTTAAGAAGGGGATGGCGTATGTGCCACAGAGGGAGCAGATGAGTCTTGTGTTGGCCGAGTTTACGAAGCGGTTGGATGCTGCGCTGGAGGTATGTTTCCACTCCTTTATTGAGCCCCATCTGTTTTCTCTATCCAGAAATACGAACAGAGCGTTTTACAATGCTAACACGCCATGCAGCTCACATCCCGCGCCCGTCCCCGCCTCGATGAAGACGATCGCCTCTCCCCCATCCTAGATCACCTCTCTCAATCGTTCACCAGCCCAGAAGCCTCCTATTCCGATTCCGCATCCACCATCAACAGCCTATCCACTCTCACCGCCGCCTCTATCGACACCCTCCAGTCCTCCTTCCCCCTCTGCATGTCCCATCTCCACACCACCCTGCGCCGCGACTCGCACCTCAAACACTTCGGCCGACTCCAATACACGCTCTTCCTCAAAGGCATCGGCCTCAGCCTGGAAGAATGTATCATATTCTGGCGCCGATCCTTCAAGCTGATAACAGACCAAAAATTCGACAGCGAGTACATTTACAACGTCCGCCACGCCTACGGCGCCGTAGGCGGCGACGCAAACCGCCGCGGAGGAGGCTACACGGCCTTCTCGTGCCAAAAACTCCTCACTGGACCCTCCACGGGACCGGGCCAAGCGCACGGCTGCCCATACCGCACATTCGCGCCGGACAACCTCATCTCCTTGCTTCAGCGCGAGGGCGTCTCCGATCGCGAGACTCTAAAGAATGTAAGAGACGATGTCGGGAAGGAGAGGTACCATGTCGCGTGTAATCGGGTGTTTGAGTGGAGCCACCGGCGGGAGATCAAGAAGGTGAAAGATGAGGGGTCGTGGTCGGCGGCGGATTTGGATACCATTGTGCATCCGAATACGTATTTCAAGAGGAGTTGGTTGTTGAGGCATTTGGGCGAGGGGAATGCCGGGGTGGTGGAGGGGGATGAGATGGAAGAGTAGGGGTAATGATGAGTGTATATGATCTCGGGTGTACATGGGCATTGGATCATTGGCAGGAGTTCGGAGTCCCCAAGGATGCATTCAGGTTTGGATTCCACAAAGCACCCAAGTCCGTTTTTGAGGCGAAGGTGTTCAGCGATTTCCCAATTGAAGCAAAGAACAATCCTTTTCATTCAAACTTTCATTTTAATTCCAATCCTCTCTATTCGTCCATTCTATCTACCCGCCCTGTTCCCTTTCCATCCCTCACCACTCCCCATAAGGCCCCTTATCCGGGAACAAGCAAAGCCCTCCACAATCTGCCCCACCCCTCTTCGGATCGCAATCATCTCGAGGATCATCCAAGCAGACCTTCCTCTTATCCCGGCATGCAAATCCTGCGAAACCACCACACAACTTATCCTCGACGCAGATGCCCAGGCCGTCGCATGCAGGGCCGCAGCCCGGGTCGCGCGGGTCCTTGATGCAAGTCAAGCCTTCGGGGCACTGGTTATAGTTTCCGCGGCCGCCGCCACAGATGGGGTTCGTAGGTGTGGGACGGGGCGGCCTTGCGGAGGTGGTCAGGGTGACAGGCAGCTCGACGGGAGGGCAAGCCTGGTGGGTGCGTTAGAATCGATATATACGTCAACGGACGAAGACAATACTTACATCCGGGGTAGGCTTGGGACCACCGCATTTCTCCCAGCACTTTTGCCTTACTTCATTCATACAGTAGCATCCTCCGGGATGGATCATGGGGCAAGCCACCGGTTCGCATTGACAGGGTTTGGGGGTGGGTGTTCCCCTGACGGTGAGGATCTCGGGGGTTTCGAGAGGTGGGCAGCTCTGTGTGAGGGTTAGACGAACTACGTTGACTGTGTAGACGAAAAATATTCTTGCTTACAGCCAAAGAGGGCTTTGGCCCGCCGCACTTCTTCCAGCAGCGTTGCTTGACGCCGTTTTCGCAGTAGCATGACTGGGGATGGGCTTGGATGCAGAATTCAGGTTCGCAGGTACAGGAGGTTGGCTTCGGGTTTGGTGGTAATTCGGTCTTCGGGGGACTGACAGGGCAGGGCTATGGAATTTCTGTCAGCAGGACGGCTCGTCGAATGTGAGTTACTTGGGGGATGCTCATGAGCAAGTTAAAAAGGGGATGGGGGGGAGAATTGAATAATGTGGTCATGTTCAGAAGAGTAGATAAAATTCAAATGACGAGGAACCCTTACCAGGTAAGTAGGTATATACTTGGGGCAAACTTCTTTGCACTTGGTTTCCCTGGCGTTGAGACAGTTGCAGAGAGCCTATATGACGAATTTAGCATCAATGACCAACGCAGAATAGAGTGACAGGAAGAGTGCCATACCACTGCATCGTCACCCGGACACTTGAATTGAGGACATTGACACGTCTTCGTAACCAGGTCGCCTTCTGCCAGAGCAAAGGCTCCCAGAAGGGCCGGTATCAAGAACAATATGGATTTCATGATCGAAGGACGCCGCTAGAGGTTTTCGAGATAAAGTGATGTTGTTCCTCTCCTGTTTTTGACCTCTTCTACGGATAGGTGTAAGTTGAACTGCGGCCGATACCGTCGAACGACTCACCATCGCCCGATCTTTATATGTCCTGAGGCCTTTCACCCAACGTCCTTCCGCACCCTGGGGCATTCCCGCCAAGAGCCATAAAGTAGGGAACGTATATTAGCACCTAACCTGGTTCAACCGCTCTCCCATCCCTCGCTTCCGAACTGAAGTCCTTGGAAAAAAACGTCTGACCGTCAGTCCTTGCTTGCAGTTGGACAGTGCACATTTGTGCCTATCCAGTTCGATGAGTTCATGCCAAGAAGAGAAGAGCCGAAGCGTGAGTGCTCATGCTGGCTGTGGGACAAGAAATGGTACCCCGTACTTCGCATTCGGCCTCTGCTATCCTATAGGCTATTGAGGAAGTTGCGTAAAGTACATATAGGTAATTGTGCTACAAGACGGACATGAGGTGTAGGAGGACTAGAATGTGCGCATTCACATCTGGACGTTGCTCAGCTGCTCATCTGTTCATCCCTAGTGGTCTCTTCCTACTCGGCTCCCCGAGTTCTCCTTCACAGCTGAGGGCTGCCAGCGTCGTACGAAAGATCCACGCGCCCACGTGTGGGTTTCCATGGCCACCCAAAAGCATTCATCACGGTTACGTAGCTTCGTCTGGCAAAACGGCAAGCCGATCAAATTATTCCTGGACATTGGAAGGGATAGCCGTCGAGGATCTAAGAATAGCCCAGACAAGCTTCCAGGCGGGCAGGGAAGAATGCGTGCGGGCAAGCAGGGTTCTCGTATTCCCAAGTTGATCAATTTGCGGGGGATACAGTACCATCATTCTTCCAACACCTCAGACGCACAGATGCTTTTTCGGATCCAGGAACCGGCCGCTGTGGGAAGGAAATTCCTGGTGTTCGAGAAGCATGCAGGTGGGATTTGCCCGCTTCCCGCCCGATTGCCAGATAATTTCAGATGCACAAGCCCTGCAACCAAATCAACGGCATATATAGCGTTCATTCTCGGTCATTCTAAAGCCAACGCAACCTTTCATCTGTTCCCGTAGATTTCTTCTCGTATAGGTGTGTGATTCGAAAGGCGCGCCAATCTCTCAACGTCGCATTGCCGGGTAAAACGTCTGTCGTTAACGTTTGCCTTTTGTGGCGTCTTCTTGCTTCTCATTTACCACGCGCGGTCTTCCAGGAACTAGACTATTGATGTCTCGTGTAACGCATTGCTTCTTCTGGCATCGATTAGCGACTCATGGACTGTATGCATTGCCGATTCAACCGGTCCGGGTGTGTTGCTCAAGGAGCCTTCTGGAATGCAAAGTGGAGGAGGCTCGATCATGACATTGCATGCAGCGTTCGGTTGCCTCACATAGGAAACCCCAAGGAGAAAAATGTGGAGGTGGGGATGATCAAGGTTCTGGGTCAATGTGGTCAACGAATGGCTAGCTTATATGGGATCAAGCCAGGAATATCGAGCGGTGGTCAAGAGCGAAAGGAGTAAAAGAGGATGAATGGTGCAAAACAGGAGAGAGTATGATTAGTAACAACCGAAGAAGGGGGCGAGGAAGTCATCTCCGCTCATAACTTGTATGAGGACTTCCTCTGTAGGAAGGGGTATGCATTATGTTCTTTAACATCAAACGCCACCACTAATGATGTCTTACAATCCAACCAGACCATATAAGCGTAGCGACTCTATATTTACATGCGTAACAATAATCAAGTCGTTCCAGTAACATGACCAGATCGGGTCGAGCAACATTCCAAAAAGCCCATGAAGGAGGGCCTGCTCAGCGATCGCGATCGACCTCCTCGTCCCGACTAGGTCGTCGTGGGAAACCTGCCGCCCCTCGGACGGCATCGACGCCGCGCCATATGACCGTTGCAACAGAAGTGCCGAGGTCCCTTACAGAACTGCTTAGATCCATAAAATCCTGGTAAGTGTCGCTATTTCGGGAATCGCTCTCCTCAACGGTGTCGTCCGCCCAGTTGGCTTCTACGTCGTCTCCTGCATCATTGGTGGAATACAGTGAAGAGCCCGTTGGTACAGGCGGTGACGAGGAAGGCATGTCGTTTCGCGTCTCCGCTGCCTGCGCTTGGATATCATCGACCTCTTGACCCGCAAACCTCGATGTGCGTGTTGGAGAGGGTGAACGCCGGTCCCGAGCTCTATTGCGGTTGCGATATGCGCGAGAGAGATCACGCACAACATCTCCTTTGCAGATGGGGCAAGTTCTACGTCGAGTAACAAGCCAAGGTGTTCTACGAAGATAGGGGTCAGTGATAATTTATAAGGTTAGTGGAGGTATACATACATGCATTCAGCATGGAACTCATGGCCACAGGGCAAGCTCATAACGCGGCTCACACCGTCGACGTATTCTTCCAGACATACCACGCACTCCTTCTGCCGCCCGCCATAGCGGCGGCGCCATTCCGCCAATCTGGCCTCGCGCTTCTCCTCTTCTGTAGCTGCAGTTTCCCTCTGACAAGAGGATGACGTTGCTGGGGGTTCGGATGCCGTACCTGGGCGCGACTGAGACTGAGAAGCCGACTCTGGGGCGTTGTGCAAAAGAAGTGGCGCTGTGGGTGATGTAGTTGCCGGTGTAGCTGAAGTTGTCGAATCGGAGTCGCTGATGGTATGGTAGGTCCTGACAGGGAGGCGCTCCACCACGGATTTGGGCGCTCTCCACCTCCTGCGCCGAATTCGGGAGCGGAGAATGAGAAGTGCATAGACCACGGCCAAGGTAACCAGAGGACTAACCACGAGGACAAGCAATGTCTCCAAGAAAGGGCTGCCTTCCACCCCAGTTGGTGAAAGGGTTACCCAAAGTCCCTCGTGCTCCTTCGGCCCCTTGGGCGGGTGTTCATCTCCTTTTCTATGGCTCTCCGTTTGGCTATTGGTGCCGGAATTGTTTTTTGACTTTGGGCTTTGGCTGGATGCTGTGGATTCTTCAGACTGGGCAGAGTCGTTTTCTTGACCGGTGTTCTCGCCTGTAACGGCCTTGGAGACGCGCTTTGCGCGGATTTCCCCTTTTATGCGATTCATTGCAGCTTCATCTTCAGGCGAGGACAGCGAGGAAAGCTCTCCTGACGGGAGGAGAGATGATAGAAGATGGGCAGTCGTGTGCGAAGTAAAAAGCGAAGGAATCGTGACATCTGACGTGTCTCCTTTCGCGAACATGCGTACCAGTGGACCGCCGCGTACATTGTCCCCCACGATCACGGCGCGGGCACCGCGTCTCTGTGCCCACAAGACTTTCTCCAGAAACCCACAGCCGCCTCGCTTGAGAAGGACAACTTGGCCAGCAATCGTGGCGTTTTGTTCTACCAACGATATTTCGGCAGGCTCGACGAACTGTCCACCACCAACCGGTAGAGCGTGATCGTCCGAACTCTCGCCATCGTCTGCAATCGCTTCAGGATTTCCAGATTGTGTACGCCTCCTGAGCAAAGGGCTAGAAGGTGTCTCCGTCGTCTCATTGATTTTATGCATTCCAGCCCTTGATGATGCTAGAAGACGTTGTTCTTCCCACCCAGGCACATCACTGCAACCCAGTTCAACCGTCTCCATGGCATCCTCGGTGAAGCCTCCACCAGCCCAAAGAGGCCCGCTTAGACCCTTGTCCGGGAGGGGCGGCCCAAAGGCCGCTGGTCGTGCGAGAAAGAAGGTTGAGTTGTCATCTGTGAGGCTGATTATAGCCGACGGGGGGAACAGCGAGGCTGGTGCTGTGAAGGAAAAGAGCGCTTTCACTTTGGTCTTCTTCTTTGAAAGGGTCTCTGCGGGGATAGAGGTGGGGCTATGACCCTTGAGGATTTGATAGAGGGCGATTGCGAAGAGGAAGAGGATCAGGGCGTAGGTGCAGAGGATGCGGAGGGAGCGCATGATGTGTTGTCAGGAACTGGGACTGCTAGAGGTATGAGAAGGATAATAGAGACAGCAGTTATGCTGGAGCTCTAGTCCAGATTGTGCATTCGGCAGCTCGTCGGTGACGTATGGTGGAAGCTCTGTCAAACTGGCCTTGGATTGCGCTGGTGACGATTGCGGATAGCGGCGGGGTCGTGAAGCATTCGGGGAGCGGGGAGAAGGTTCAGGGAGAGCGCTGACAGGAAATGCAGGAAATAAACTAGGAAGGGAAGCAGGTGGAAGGGGGAAAGCAGGAGAAAATGGGAGAAAAGACGTCGCGTTGGGGTGTGGGGAGACGGCGCAAGCTGGAAGGCTACCTAGAAGGTGTTGGTCGCGCGAATGACATGGGCTTTGCACCGCGGCTCACGCCACAGTGAGCGCCACGCCAAGAAATGCGGGACTTCTGCAGACGACATGTGCTCAGATCGACTTGAGACATCGATATCGACGAACGCATCCATGACATTGACATTATTGTCGTTGACTTTTGGGCCGGCCTTTTTGTATCCCATTCATCGATGCCTCCGTCCTCGCGCGCCCGTACTTTTCCCTTTTCCCTTTTCCCTTTCCCCTTCCCCTTCCCCTTCCCCTTCCCCATCACCCAAAACATGCACCTATAGGCCTGTACTGCGCTACACCTCATGAGAAGAGCACCATGTATCTTCATCCTATCCTATCCTAATCGATCCTACTAAGCATATTGGCTCTCAATCATATTCTGATCGTGACTATTAATCTTCTTCCATGGGGAGGGAAGTAAGAGTGAGTCGGTGAGTGAGTGAGTGAGTGAGTGAGAGGATGAGAGGGGGAAAGAGCGTTTGCCCGCCTTAATTTCAATTAACAAACAACAGCTGCCTTCACCTTCACTTCAGCAACTTTATAAACCCCGCATCTACCTCTCTCAACCTTGCACCACGCATCAACTTCATGATGGAACCTTCAGGAGACTTGTGTCTTGTGTGCGAAACCCCCAAGGCTAGCGCCTGCGGCCGCTGCAAGAGTGCCCGCTACTGCTCGAAGAAATGTCAGACAGCAGATTGGCCCACACATAAGCTCCTCTGTGCCGCATTCGCTGCCTTCACATCAGCGCGACCAACGGATCAACACTTTCGAGCCATCTTGTTCCCCGTCGATCAAGCGAAACCTCAACTTGTCGGGATTCAGGCTGAGTGGGAGAGGGACGGGGATGATACTGGGCCGCATCAAATCGCCCGCGTCCACCAATTTCTAGGTTCCAATGTCATGGTGCAATACGTACAGATTACCTACAACTCAACTGAAGCGCGAAGTGAATGATACAATATTCATCTCTTGTCGGGAGAATTTCCTTCTGGATGGATCGAGGCCCAATATGAGCGTTAGGGCAATTCTGGCTACGAAAAGCGGAGTATTTCACGATTGGAGGGGACCCATTGTGGCATTCGGCCAGATGGGGCTTGAGCTCAATCCGACCTTATGCAGGGATCTCGATATGAACGATTTCCGACACATGGCAGACTACTTCCTCGACTATGGTTATCACCCGCTCCCAGAAACGCGCGATCCTCATGAAACGACAGTCAAAGGCGTCCGGATCAACTGTTCTGGAGATGAGAAGGTGTGCGGGAGACCGCATTTCGAGACCGTCGACATTCCTCTATCAGACTCTATCTTCTCAGAGCACTCCACCTCCGACATTGCGGATCGCATTGGCCTCCCAATCATCACTCGGAAATGCAGTCCAGATCCGAAGTGGTCACGTGGCAGTTCGTCTGATGGCGAGATTCCTTTCAACAACCAAGATGCGACCTTTCTGCATCTCTGTTGTGATCCAAACGCCAAGTTCAACCACCGAACGGGGCAGATGGGTTGGGGTTGGGCCCCAAAGCAGTGGCAAAACCGCGTTGGAAGTGTTTTTGTCGTGCGCAAAGATAAAAAACCACTTCTTCCACTTCATGTCGAGGCTCTGTGTCGATATTGCCGTTATGAGATTTCACCGCTTCTGGCCCATACACTCGGAGAATACGCACCAGATGAGCCCATGAGTAAAGATCTCGTCCTCGCCATGATCTGCCGTCCTACGTTCAGTATCCTTTGGTACAAGCTGGTGATGGAGAAGGACAAGGAGAGCGCAGATACAAGTGCTCCCTTCCCTTATGAGGTCTAGAAGCATGAGGTAACCGGCTTGCTCCAATCCTTATTTATGTTTCATTTACTAATATTCGCAGTCTCTTGCCTTGGTTCACACCCAATGGAGAGACTATCGATTGCAGGGGTGAAAATAGGGAACCGATTGGCTATATGGGGGAGGATGGGTGCAGAATTTTCCTTTGATTTCACAAGCGAAGAGACGGCTTGCTGCCGGTTACCATGCCACCATTCTATTCATCAAAATGCTATGATGAACGGCTAGCCACAAGAGATGCTCGCGGTCCAGTTTGCCCTCCATCTGTATATGGCCTCATGGCGCATACAGGAGGACAGTGTGGTGTGCATGATGGAATGCGTGTGAAAAAGTTTAGGCAGTGAAGAAGGCGCTTAGACAAATACATAAATTAACACTGACGGATGCATCCACGTTATTAGTTGCTCGCTTTTTACCTACTCAATAAAGATACAGAATGTGAGAGCGTCCGAGAGTCCTCAAGATGGACACATTGGTACTTAGTGGACTTGGATACGCGTGTGGATCGGGTTCCCGGCAATGGAACCAAAACTACAGCAGCGACCAGCTCACTCTCCTCCGCCGATGGATGCATTCTAGATCGTTCTGCTACGACACAACGTGTCTCACTAGACGAACGCAAGCGGATGTTCGACAGCAGAGCTAACAGAGCCCTCAACCACATAGACATCGAAGGAAGATCTAGGCAGCTCCGGCCAGGGTGCTTCTCAATCTGTGAGCAGTCTGACTTTCTCTTCGGTACTTTCCGTGGTTTTGAGGAGCGGAACAGGTGCAACCCATCATGCGTACCTTCTCCATTCATTCTCAAGGCACGCGCTTCAACTCACGCCTGCCTAACGTTCGTAGTAGCTTCCAAATCCTATGGGAATCTGTTTACCCAGGGATCAAAAATGGGAAAGCGATATGAAGCCATGATGCCCTCTCCGTCGACTCTTTAAGTAGATTTTCCCCTCAGTCTCTCTTCCTCTGATTCCTACACCACCCTCGATTCAACACCCACGACACAACTTGAAAACTCAACGAGTGTATCTTAGATCTCGAACATCGTCCTCTCGTCACTTTTACTTCGATTCTATTCGCTTTGATTCTCCTGAAAGGGCCCTCTGCCTCAACCCCATTCGTCAACAACATCGAGATCGAGTATTTGTACCCGCACTCACTGCCGCCAGAAAAATGGATTCCGCAAGGCCTGCCGACAACTTCGTCGTCTTGCCCGGAATGAGGCCAACCTATACCACCGAACGCAAGCCTCGCCTGGCGAAGGCGAATGGGCGCTCAGACAGTGCTCGCGTTTTGGCCGTTTCGTCCCTGGGTGAATTCGTCGGGACCTTCCTCTTCCTGTTCTTTGGTTTCGCTGGTGCCCAGGTCGCCAACAACGTGGGTGGTGATCCCACGTCACGGCTACTGTATACTTCCCTGGCCTTCGGCTTCTCCTTGGCGGTTAACGTCTGGGTATTCTACCGTATCACTGGTGGCCTCTTCAACCCAGCTGTGAGTCCGCGAGCCGTGATAATTCCACATCATCTGCTTATACCTACAGGTTACTGTCGGCCTTGCATTGGTGGGATCCATTGGATGGGCGAAGGCTGCCTTGCTCGTCCTTTCACAGATTATAGCTGGCATTGCGTCTGCCGGGGTCGTCTCCGCATTGTTTCCCGATTCCCTCGCCGTCCGAACGACGTTGGGGCCGACTACGTCCATTGTTCGAGGCTTGTTCATCGAAATGTTCTTGACGTCTGAAGTCGTATTCACCGTCTTCATGTTGGCTGCGGAGAAACATAGAGCTACATATCTTGCCCCCATTGGCATTGGTCTAGCTCAATTCATAGCTGAGCTGGCTGGTGAGTCGGTGGTACTCACCGGTTGTTTCACGTAGCTGACGGTCCCAGGTGTGTCTTTCACGGGTGGTTCACTCAATCCCGCACGATCGTTTGGCCCAGATGTCATCCATGCAAATTTCGACGGCTATCATTGGATCTACTGGGTAGGGCCATTGCTCGGCTCCGGAGTGGCAGTGGTGTTCTATCGCTTGATCAAATTCCTCGAATACGAGACAGCAAATCCAGGCGCCGATAGCGATGGTCAGCCACTTGGCCTGCACTACGCTGACGGACTCCCGACCCATCGAGCAAGTGAGTCTCGCCGTCTGGGACTGTCCAAGTTTTTACCAACGATTGATCAGTTTAGGCCGTCGCGTGGACGGGGCAAATGATTGCGATGACTTCAGACCGCCCCTACACACTATCAACACGCCCTTTGTCGATAATCAGTCCAACAGTGCCTTAGACCGATGCAACAACGAAGCTAGCGCGCTCGATAATGAGCACTATGGGCCTGCACCAATTGGGCCTCCACGCCTCCCTTGTCCTGTACACGATCACGGCCTCGGTCTCGACGGCCACCGCTCAGACATTTACCCTCCTTCTCGTCGCAGTCGATCATCTCCCTACTCTAACTCCTGTGACTCTGAGCAAAACTATCGCCACGGTCCGTCGATGAGGTCAGCAACAACCACAACGGCGAGCACGTCTACAGAGACAGGTTCTTCGCACTAGCATGACGAGAAGCATGGGGACCCCTTTGGCAGTGGTCACTGCTATTATACATTCTTCTGGTTGCCTCATTCCATCGTGAGGGCTTGTTTTTGTCCATGATTTCCCTACTCTATTGGCTTACGTACGGTTGCTCTATTGTCGGTCGTTATGGTTGTTCGCCTGGAAATGCGAGTATTGTTCGTCAATTCTGCGTAGCTGGGGGGACAATCACGGGCGGACGTCTTGCGTCGATGATGTTGCTAATGCTTCGGCTTCTCCTTTCCCTAGTAAATGCACGTTTCCTATATGCTTCGTATCTGTGCGTCCTCCATCTGACGATGTTGTGTATTTCTCCACTCCTTGGACTGTCCGTGGTCGCATGAATGTGTCACAGACAGTGTCCAGTAAATTGGTTTCCATGATGCGTCATATCAATCTTAGTGCTAACACCGTAGCCACAAACTCTCAGTTCCCGTTGCTATGGACATATCCTTTCTTTCACTTCTATCTCATCACTTGGGCACAGAGAAAGAGTGGCAACCACCTTCTGCAAAAAGGGATGTTTGGTCCCACCTTGGGAGAATAGTGTAACTATCAAGCATGCCTTCTTGATTAACATAGACTGCAGTATGTAAAGAGGCATGAGGTGTGTCCTTAATTTACCACCTGAAGTCTAGAAGGGTTGATTTCCTATTAGAAGCCCAATCACTCATTTCCATCATTCCGTGACCTTGCTAGCTCCTCAGAGAACGCCGATCCTGCCCTCCTTCTTCTTCGCCGGCAGCTCCCTCCTCAAGATCTTCCCACTCGCATTCTTCGGCAGCGTCTGCAGGTGGAATACTCCACCCCGCAACTTCTTATACCCGGCGACCTGCCCATCAATCCAAGCCCTCACCTCCTGCACTGTCTTCTCGATCTCCTTCGCTCCCTTCTTCAACTCCTGCTCCCTCAGACTGACATACGCGAGCGGCACCTCGGACGCCTCCGAATCGTCGTAGACGGCGCACACCGCAGCATCGATGACCTTGGGGTGCTGCACGAGCAGATCCTCCAGCTCAGACGGCGCAATCTGCAAGCCCTTGTACTTGATCATCTCCTTGAGGCGGTCGGTGACCCAGAAATTGTCCCGCTCGTCGCGCAGCATGATGTCGCCCGTCCTGAGCCACTCGCCCACAAACGTCTCCCGCGTGGCCTTGTCGTTGCCGACATACCCCATCATATTTTGGGGCCCACGGACCCACAACTCGCCTTCCTGGTTGACGCCGACGTCTTTTCCGGTGATGGGATCGACGAGTCGCGCCTCGGTCGAGGAGAGCAGTTTCCCGCACGTCCCCACGAACTCCTCCTCCGTCTCGAGCTGCATGAGGACGGAGGGCGAGCACTCGCTCAGGCCGTAGCCCTGGGTGATTTTCGTGTGCGGAAACACCCTCTTGATGCGTTTCTGCAGCGCGGGTTTCAGGGGCGCGGCGGCGATGATCATGCATTCGAGAGCGGAGAAGTCGTACCTGCGAGGAATGTCCGAGGCGACGAGGAGCAGGACGACGGGGGGCACCAGGTACGCGAGCGTGGCGCGATACTTGCTGAATTGCTCGCAGTACGTGGTGAGGTCGAAGGAGGGTAAGGTGCAGGTGAAGGTGCCGAGGAACATGCCGCCTAGGACGACGGCGCTGAGGCCGTAGATGTGGCAGTAGGGCGCGAAGAAGATGACCCGTTGGGAGGAGTTTTGGCGCAGGGGCAGCGAGGTGCGGCCCTGGAGGAGGTTGATGATGTGGTTGTAGTGCGAGATCTTGACGCCTTTCATGTTGCCGGTCGTGCCGGAGGAGTAGATGATGGAGGCGACGACGTCCCTGGAGCTCTGGCCATTGAGGTTGTAGGGCGGGATGGACTCCTCTGCATTCTTGCCTTCGATGTCCTCGGGGAACTGCGTAGAGTTAGCATAAGTTTTAATGGAATAATGGAGAAGGTTGGAAAAGCGAACCTTCTTCGTCCCAGCGATGCGGTCGAGCAGAGAGAAGATGATGGGTCGCTGTTTGCCTCCAAGCTTGTTGACAGCTTCCTGGACTTTGTCATGGTAGGCTCCGGAGACGCACACGTGAGTGGGCTGCACCAGATTCATGCAGTGATGAATATCCTTGACGGTGAGAAGAGGGTTGATGGGTCTGTATGATCGTGTAAGAATCGTCTGTTGATTGTCATCGCGTTTGAAACTCACGAAACCACAGCGCCAGTCCACCAGATCGCGTGAGCCAAGATCACGAAGTCGCTCTGCCACCAGTCAGTGTTTTTGTTTGGTATATAGCCGTATTTCAAAGACCCACGGAGTTCTGGGCCAGAATGCACACCACATCACCAGCCTTCAATCCCAAGCTCTTCTGCAGACCCCACGCCGCCCTCCCAGCCTCCTCCCTCAGGCCGCCATACGTGAGCTCCTTGTTTTTGATCAAGTCGATATGTACGACCTTGTCGTCGGGAACATTGTCGGGGTTGTAGCGCGTGAAGAACTGCGGGATGGAGATGTCGTCCGTGATGTGAGTGGGCGCAAACTTGCTCCGGATAATGGTCTCCATGCTCATCTTGAGAAGCTGCTTGTGTGCACGCGTACTGGTACTGATAGGCAGCGACTTGGTTATATACACAAGTAGGCGTATACGGCTTGGCGTGGAGTCTAGTGTGCCCAGGTGTGGAGAGAAGTGGGCGCTAGTTGCGACTCGACGGTTGCGAATCGAAGAAACGCGTAGCAGTGTAGACGCAATCTAGGCGGTCCGTGTTAAGATTGGCTCTGGGGTGAAGTTGAAGGGTAGTACCGCCGTTTTGGTGAAAGCCGACTTGCGTGGCTGTGACCCTTGTGATTCCCTGGTGAAAGCTTCGACGTGATTGTGGAGATCCGCCGGTTCCTGGTGCCGGCAACTGTGTTCTGGGAGGATGCAGGTTGACTGGACTTGGAAAGAAAGGACATGTAACGAGCTCTACAAGGGGAAAGAAAAACGGAAGATGCAGAAAGGTAACTCCTATAATACATTCGCATGGGTATCATAAACCGGAAAATCCTCCTCAACGCCTCCCATATGCAAACCAATTCCAAAAGTGATGAGCACGTCTAGCCGGGAACTCAGTCGTCGTACAACTGAGGGGCTGCCATGCTCATCCTCAGTTGTCTCTCCCTCTGTTTGGCCTGCATCTCTAGGGTCTCCACAGCGTAGCTCAACCGTTGTTTCTTCTGCCTCAACTGTTTGTACTTCATCTCCTGAAGCGCAGTCATACCCTTTGTAGCTTCTTCCCCTCCACTTCGGCTTTGAGCCGTCCTGCTGGTTGGGCGGAACGCAGAGGCACTGTTGTTGTCGTTCCCCAAACGGCCCTCGTTCAGGTCGCACTTCGCGATGAGGGATTGCTCGCGGCGTTCAAGTTTATCGAGGTAGTTTGAGACTCGCTGGAGAAGGTTTTCGATCTCAGGCCCTATCTCTGAGACTATGGCGGCTTGTGCGCTTTGGAGGTCGGGTTCCGAAATGAGTTCGAAGTGCTGGGTAGAGTTAGGACTTGGTGCCAATACGCCAAAGGAGTACGCTGGAAAACAAAGAATTGACAATATCGAAAGCATAGACAGATGGGAACTCACCCTTGTTGTTTGTAATACTTTTGCCAGGCGAGGGTAGTCGTTCACGCCGGAATCTAATATGGTGATGGATGAATCTAGGAGTTGCATGCTGGTTCGCAAGGAGGCTACGCAGCCTTCTAATGCCGAAGCCATGATTTCCCAAACGGTTACTCTTGATTTGATCGCAAGTGCTTTGCTGCTGGGAGGTGCTCGTGTATATACGAAGGCGGGGCTGTGGTTCCCTGAGGTATGTTTACTTCCATCACAGCTCCATCGGCGAAACTTCGGACTTGGCATCCAGCTTGAAACCTTCGCAAAGGTACGTCTTGCCGGCAACCTCACCCATCCACGTCCAAACCAGCCATTGCCCCTCTGTCGCACATCAACATGTCTCTCCTCGGAAAGAAGTTCCCCGGCGCTGTCGGTACGTCAATGGTCGCTCCCGGCGGGAGATGAGATGCGCAATGCGGAGATGGAAGAGCTAACGATATTTCTCTCCAGCCCGGCCTATGCTCCCCTTCTACGTTTCCGGTACGTCGCTCGAACTCGCCAATCGCTGGATAGCGCCAATGTAAAAATATGGGAGGAGTTTGGAGAGGATTGGAGATGAATTGGATAGGATACAGCAACGGACAGCAGGACTGACGGAATGCACAGGCCTCGTTATCCTCTACGGCGTCAACTCCTTCGCCAACACATTGGCAGCCAGTTAGTCCCCCCCATATCCTGCGCTCCAGATCGGTCATATTCCGAGGAAACTCGTCCATACACAGATGCTGACCCCTTCCCTTCAGCCGATGAGTACAAGAACGACCCGCGGAACCCGGCCCTCAAGAACCAAGCCGCTGCCGGCCATTAAATGCGGATGATGAGAGGGGAATCTTGTGAGGCAGCGTACTGAGCGGATTGGAGGCATTGTACAATATCTGTGCGCGGGGTGGCCTGGCATGAACCAACAAGCGGAGGAGACTGTATAGAATTCCCAAGAGATCTCCGTTCCATCGAAGTTTCCCTTCCATGTGCCCCGAATGTGGACAACGAGTGCACCAGTTTTGCACAGCAAAATCTCCAATTGCGGCGAAGAAACTGTATCACCAGAGCTCCACTATGACTTGCCTTCGAGTCAATGGCGGTGGGGCCTGTCTATGAGGCGTCGGTCTGGATACCTTAACATGTGACCAGCCACCGGCATTCCCGTGACTGGTCTTAGACACGATTCACGGGTCCCGTACGAGCTGAGGTAGCGTGCTCCTACGTTCCGCAAACGGAGGGGAGGATCTGATCTACGACTGGTGACTTCACTCGTATCTGTCCTCTGCCCCTGTAGTATGCAGGTGAATTCCCCGATTGGCGGGACCTAACGGGATATCAGACACGTGTAGGGCTGTGTCTCGTCGTGCCAGGAGAAAGGACTGGATTTTGCTGCGCCTTTGCCATGGGGCGGTGGCAGTTGTCGTATTCTTGTGATGTAGGATTGCCTTGGTTGCGTCGGTGGCTTCATGTTTTGTACATTGGCGCTTTGGGCTGTGAGGATTTGAATTACGGATAAGCAGGCGAGGATGCAGAAATGAAAAGGGTGGTTTCAGGATCCACGGTGAGTGTCTACCTAAAGAACGAACTGATATAAACGGTGACGGAGGGTCCCGTGCCTAAAACTTTCGATGGGATCTCTCACAGTCCGAGACAGATGATTCTCAGGGCCGCTATGTACTACGGTGTAACCGGTTGGGCTTCCATCTTTCCATCTGGCGCCAGCCACAGGCCATCTGTCGTATTCTTTCTTTATGAGTGGGGTTTGATTGTCGTCTTTGTAGCATGAAAGACTCTTTGAGAATCTGGCACCCCTCATTATTAGTGGTTCATAAGAATTCTTAAAGATCGACATGGGTGGCATATCTGTCAGTCTTTGTAACCGTGGATGTGGCGCAACCCGTTTCACGAGCCACATCTATATCTCCGTGATCACTCACGGACATCCCGCGGCTAGACGGAAGACCTCATGCTAGCAAGTGCAAAACTCCGAGGATCCAACTGCAGGTGGACCAGGCCTCATCCTAAAAGCCGCAAGCAGACGGGAGCAGGGTCCGGGATTTGGTCGACGGGGCACCGAGCAGCCTAGGTTTCACTGGAGCTTCTGGAACACGAATCTGATGCCGACCTCTTTTGGGGACGCCCAGGAGAATTGATAATCCCGCATCGGGCCTGGATGCAGAAACCACATCTACTGTACTTTTAGGGACTGCGGAAGGGCGATCTGCTTTCTGCAGGGCCGGGAACCGGAAATAAATGGTTTCTGCATAAAGGGGTGCGGATAGGCGGAGAGGCCGGAGTAACTTTAAAGCACCTGGTTCGGTGCATGAGGGGGCGAGTGGATCCCGTGGATGTATACACAGTACACGCGATCGAATATGCAACACCCTCAGAAACAGTTGAAGTGATCGTGGTGGGCCAACAACACCTGAGAGCGTGCCGGACCGGAGCACTCGCTGTCCTGCGTGCTGGCCGCCCAAACGACATAGTCCCAACCTGACGGCACAGCTGTGAGCACTGAGGACCCGTGGACTCCTCTGATAAACAGGACTGGACGTTGGAGGTCTTTCACCGGGAATCACGTGGCGGTGTAACCGGGCTTGGCGGCCCGAATTAGCAGGCTGGCGCTGGCGAGGGAAAGCCTCTCACGCTCTGGCTCTGCCCTCTCCCTCTCCCTCTCCCTCTCCCACCTTCACATCTCCCACGCTCTCCACCCTCGAGTGGCATTTTCCAGAGGCTCATTCCGCTGTTACCGTTGCGTGCAGCTGCCTCCCGCAAACACCTCTTCGCACACGCAGCAACCGCGGTCGCCGCTAGCCGTTGGGCTTCGTCCGCCATTCACGCCCTGTAAGTCAACTAGCCCCCGGCTGTCGTGGGCCTCTCGCCCACCACCTTCATCCACCGCTCCCATCCCCGCCTTGTACTTAAAGTATCGGCCTCAACGCTTTCTATTCCCTCATTTTGCTTCTTCTTCTTCTTCTTCTCTCTTCTCTTCCCGCTCTGTCCTCTCTTCGCTTCCACAACCCCTACCCGCTAGCGCACCCATCTTACACACCGCCTCGTTGGCAAAGTCCCCACCTCATCGCTGACCGGCATTCGCACAGCAGGCTGAACACTTCCACCACATCACCTCCCGATCCACCGACCCTCTCGAACCTCATTCACAGCGACAAGGCCAACCTCCTCAAGGTTGAACGTCTGCAAGCATGACGACCATGGTATGCGGCCCCCACACTCGGCAGTCGTGGCATTGCATGGAGGCACATCAGGAACAGGGCTGACTCTCTCGTAGGATCTCCGTGTCGGTAATAAGTACCGTATTGGAAGAAAGATCGGAAGCGGTAGTTTCGGAGACATCTACCTTGGTGCGTGTGTCGGACGCCGTCTCAAAACACTGCATACTGACCTATCCCCCAGGCACAAACATCATCTCTGGCGAGGAGATTGCCATTAAGCTCGAGAGCGTCAAGGCCAAGCATCCCCAACTCGAATATGAAGCCCGCGTCTACAAGTCCCTTGCTGGCGGTGTCGGCATCCCCTTCGTCCGCTGGTTCGGAACCGAATGTGACTACAACGCCATGGTTCTGGACCTCCTCGGCCCCAGTCTGGAGGACTTGTTCAACTTCTGCAACCGCAAATTCTCCCTCAAGACCGTCTTGCTCTTGGCCGATCAGCTCATCTCTCGCATCGAGTACATCCATGCCAAGTCCTTCATCCATCGTGACATCAAGCCCGACAACTTCCTCATGGGCATCGGAAAGCGCGGCAACCAGGTCAACGTGATCGATTTCGGTCTGGCCAAGAAGTACCGCGACCCCAAGACTCATTTCCACATCCCTTACCGTGAGAACAAGAACCTCACTGGCACTGCCCGCTATGCCAGCATCAACACCCACTTGGGTGTCGGTATGTCCAGACGAACCCCGGTTTCTGCTGTCCGAGATGCTAACACGTTGCAGAACAATCTCGCCGTGATGACATGGAGTCGCTCGGATATGTCATGCTCTACTTCTGCCGTGGATCTCTCCCCTGGCAGGGTCTCAAGGCCGCCACCAAGAAGCAAAAGTACGACCGCATCATGGAGAAGAAGATGACGACCCCCACCGAGGTCCTCTGCCGTGGATTCCCCAACGAGTTCGCCATCTACCTCAACTACACGCGTTCGCTCCGATTCGACGACAAGCCGGACTACTCCTACCTCCGCAAGATCTTCCGCGACCTCTTCGTTCGTGAGGGCTTCCAGTACGACTACGTCTTCGACTGGACCGTGTACAAGTACCAGAAGAACGCCGCCGCCATTGCCAACGCCAATGGAAACGCCGCCCAGAACGAGGAAGACGAGAAGGCCGGCCGTGGACGCCACGTCACCACCACCAACGTTGCCAATGCCGGCACTGCCGCCGCCGGCGCCAACAAGCGTGGCCCCCTCGTGACGCGTCAAGAAGGCACCGGAATGTGAGTTCGACATATCTGATCTTAGTAAGGGACTCCTCTCCTCTGCGTTTAGTGTTCGTTCATAACGCTCGGCGCGGGGGATTGCCAGATTCAGACCTTACTAACATCTGTTCTCATGTTCAGGCAGCTTCGTTCGTCTAACAAGCGTGGCGGTGCGGACCAGTATGCTTCTGGCGGCTACTGATTCTTACACGGCTTTGGTTCGGCTCATCAACTCTCTTTAGTGGACGTCCTCGGACGTTTTCACTTCTTCAACACTCGGGAAACGCGGCAGTGCCGTCCTGCTACATCATTGGACGGCGGTCGCTATCCCTCTCAACCAGTACTTGGCTATGACTGTCGACCCTTTTGACCAGGACCTGGATCCGGCGCTCGAGGTTCGATATGTGCCAACCACTGGCATCCAACGATAACTTTGGGCCTATTTGGCAACAAGCGAATTCCTGTCACGATTTTGCGTTGTCCTCTCCTTCTTCGGACTCGGTCGGAAGTACGAATTGGCAACACAGCCCAGTTATCAGGCCGAAATTCTATCGGGAACTACTCCGTAGGATGGTCGTCATTTTTGTTTTGTGCTTTTGCTTCACACCATTAATCACCCCACTGCCCCCTTTGTTTTTGAGTCGTTTTCCTATTTCCCTACCCGGACGTTTCCCTCCTTCCGAATGGTCTGCCAGCTTGTGGGGATGTTTCAGATTGCCAAAGGGGACGAATACAACCAAATTGCACACTACACGAGGAAAGAGGGGAAGTAGAGTTAGCTGGAGAACATACGGTATAGCACGGCAGACGGCAGGTGCGCATCATCATGGGACTTGCGTGGAAGGGTTTCCCGTGATGGGTCGGGCCTGGCGCTCTGCCGTGCAGTGGAGGGTTCGCTCGCTCGAGGAAGGCGGTACTATGGAGTTTTATCTGCTATACAATGACAACTTTTCCTTAGAATGGTGGTTTACATTATGACTTGTGATGTGATGTGAAGTGGTCTGTCTACATTTTGTCTCCTCAGTGTAAATGACTTTTATGCGATTGGCCAGATGCCTAACCCGAAGAGGAATGGTGCGGGCATTGCACTCGCCCCCGGATAACTTTCTGTTGGAGGAGTTCTCCACAGGTCAGAGGCAGAACACCACCCAATTGTCTCCGATGCTCGCGGCGAAGAGTCTCCCTGCCGTATGCCTGCCATGCCGGCTCAAGATATCGGCCTCGCAGTTCCGCAATGTCGCCCCGATCGCGCGGACGCAAGGCCTGCAATCCAAAGTGCGAACCGGCCGACGACACGCGAGCCGCGCGTTCACGACAACAGCGGCGACGCGCCGGGGCGAAGCGACGGAGACCTCGACGAGCGAATCGCAAGACGCAGCTTTCCATGAGGCGCCGAAACTGAGCATCGAGGAGCGCGTACGAGGGGCACGGCAGCTGTTCGGGGACGCGTTGCCGCGCGGCGCTCTGAAGGAGGAGGAGTACGTTGTGTATGAGCGGTTATACGGGACGCCTGTGTTCGTGGACAGGATGGAGGATATCGAGGGGTTGAAGGGGGTGGCGGGGGAGGCGGGGGAGGAGGAAGGGGAGGAGGTGTTCGAGGAGGAGACGGAGGAGGGGGGAAGCGTGTTGTTGCGGCGGCTGAGCGATGGGAGGTTTGAGGAGGTGGAGGTTTTCGACGAGTTCTATGAGGAGGAGGAGGATGGGGATACGGAGGTTGAGGGGAGGAGTGAGGTTGGGGAGGGGGAGGAGGAGGGCATGACGAGGGAGGAGTGGGAGGCGGTGAGGGAGAGGAAGGCGGAGAGTTATCATCGAGAGGTGTATGATAGGAGTGTGGCGTCGTACCTGGAGGAGAGGATGATGGAGGAGGAGGCGCAGCAACGGGAAGGGGAGGAGGAGGAGGAGGAGGAGGAGGACGACTTCATGCGGGCGCATCCGTTGACGGTCGCAGGGCGGTTCAAGCCGTCGCCGTCGACGGTGTTCCTGCCCAAGGAGACGCTCGTGGACCCCGTCGCGGAGATGCTGACGCGCGCGAACCACAAACATCTCGCGGAGAGTTCGAAGAACATCTTTGGCGGGAACGGGTTGCCGTACTCCGCTACGACACCGGCCGCGTACTTGAACAAGGAGCAGAAACCCATCCCGCTGGACCCGTCGATGGCGGACATGGGGAACATCGAAAGCGACTCGTATCTGGCGGCCGTGATGCCGGGCACGTACGCCACGGTGATGAGCACGCTGGTGGAGGTCCGGAAACGGCTCGGTACGCCGTGGATCGAGCACCTGCTCAAGAAGAAGGGCGGTCCGCTGATTCTGGACGCAGGCGCTGGCGGCGCTGGCGTGCTCGCCTGGCACGAGGTGCTCAAGGCGGAGTGGGCGCGCATGCACGAGGAATCGGGCAATGTCTCCCACGACGCTGCTCCGCTGGGCAAATCGACCGTCCTGACCGCTTCGTCTACCTTGCGGCACCGCGCCAGCCGTCTGCTGGAGAACACGACGTTCATTCCCCGCCTGCCGGATCTGGATGCCAAAGGCGTGAGAGACGAGGTGGACAACGAGATTAACGTCCAGCAACCGCGGAAACTGTACGACTTGATCATCGCGCCGCACACGCTGTGGCCGCTGAAGCAGGAGTACCAGCGAAAGGAGCAGGTGGAGAAGTACTGGTCGCTGCTGAACCCCAAGGGCGGCGTGCTCATCATACTGGAGAAGGGTCTGCCGAGGGGTTTTGAGGTCGTTGCGGCAGCCAGAGAGTTCCTGTTGGAGAAACGGATCAAGTCTCCTGATGCTGCTGCTACTGCAGGCGGCCAGGAGGCGGCGGCATCGTCCACGGCAGAACAACGGCAGACTGGAGACGACACCGCCGACCTCCGTGAAACCGGCATGATCATTGCTCCCTGCACCAACCATGGTCGCTGCCCCATGTACAAATCCCCCGGTGTGTCCCTCGGCCGCAAGGACTTCTGCTTCTTCAGCCAGCGGTACATCCGCCCGCCCTATCTCCAACGCATCCTGAATGCCACGGACCGCAACCACGAGGACGTGCAGTTCAGCTACCTGGCTGTCCAGCGCGGACGCGATCAACGGCTACCGCTGCATGACTTGCTCGGCAAGGGCGTGCTGCAGGGCGAAGCGGCGACGCTCAAAGCATTCGAGGGCCACGAGTGGAAACTCGCGTCTCCAGACTCCACCTCCACCTACACCAACGCATCACCCTCCACCGGCGCACCGGAAGCAGAGTCCCAACCCCTCGTCGTCGAGCCCCAGACCCCGCTCGACGTCAACCCGCTCGCCCTCCCGCGCCTCATCCTCCCCGCGCTCAAACGCCGCGGCCACATCGTCATGGACGTGTGCACGCCGTCCGCCACGCTGGAGCGCTGGACCGTCCCGCGCTCCTTCTCGCGGCAGGCCTTCCGCGACGCGCGCAAGGCCCAGTGGGGAGACCTGTGGGCGCTGGGCGCGAAGACGCGGATCGAGCGGAGCGTGCGGCTGGGCCGGCCGCGCGACGAGTTCGACAAGAAGGGGCGGAGGATCAAGAAGCAGAAGCAGCAGACGATTGAGATTGATGTGGGCGATGAGGGTGGCGTGCAGGGGATGCGGGCGAAGAGGGATGGAAGGTACGATGGCGAGGGGTGGGATAGGAAGATTCGGGGCAGTGGGGGGAGGAAGGGGAGGAGGAAGAGTGTGCGGAGTGGGGAGGAGGTGTTGGACGAGATGGTTTAGCGGGGTGGGAAGAGATGGATGTGCATGGAGAGATGTGTATGATATGTGTATACGGGGCTTTTTGCATGGATTGGATGGCGTCAAGACAAAATGTGTACAACATTCGTGGGACGTAGACGGCGTTTTCGGAAAAGAGGGATATCTCAACACGTTTGGAAGGGACTCGCTCGGAGATGGTACCCCCCATTCACATCAGTGTACATATGCAGCATCTCGGTCTCTGTAATCTCTATTTGTACTTGGTCTCTTTGGCTAGATACTCATCTCCGGTGATTCTCCACTACTGGCGAGCTCGGGAAATAGAGAACACACATCTCATGACCACTTTCGTGTGTGCTACTGTTGAAGGGTGAGGAACGGAAATTGGAGGATCTTTACGGCCTCCGTACCCCGATAAACCTCTCGATACTATGGAAGGTATTAGTGTAAGGAAACAGGATTTGTTAGATATTTACGGCCTCCATATCTAAATAAAGCTCTTCATGCTATGAAGGGCATGAGCAGTGTAAGAAAACAGAATTTGTAGAACCATCACGGAATCCAAACACAAATCAACTTCTTTATGCTATTGAAGATATAGGTGTTTATGGAGTCTATGAAACAAAATCCGTGATCACATTTATCAAAACTCTCTAGCCACTTGGAAGATGCATCAGTTCTGTCACGGAGATACTTGCTCCCCCACGATGATTGCCTTGGAGATTTCTAACGCCAGGGCCGATAATTCAAAGGCGAGATGTCCCTCGACGTCTGTGATCCTGCTGAATAGATGCGAGGCCCATACCTGGCAGTTGTTCAGGATCAAATCGTAGTCTCCGTGTTCCTTAATTAACTCTTGGGCTGTTTGGGGCTCCGTTAGCCGCCAGGCTACTTTAAAAATATCCCCAGCCCTACAAACCTATCTCCTCGATCTCCTCGTCCGACAACGATGTTTCCCCCTTGATCCCTGAGTCATATAGCAGCATATCCGCCGTCTGATACAGGCCTGGTTTGGCATCTCTCGTCATGCACAGCTTCACCGTCTTCCGGTCCGACTGGACTTCGAGCTCGAAGCGGGTGATGTCTCCTGGGTGGCCAACCTGTATATATGTAAGTAGATTCTCACGGTACCCTTATAGTCGAGGCAGGGGGGTGGGGGTGAAACAGAAGCTCGGCTGTTACATCGACTGCCATGTGATTCGCAACCAGGTGCGCAAAGGGATTTGGTAACCCGCTCTGCGAAGTAAGTGGGGTGTGCACGAGGGTGACAGGCCACGATGTGGAAGAACCCATTGTTGCCCCAGGGTGTGCTGTCGAGATGGGAGGCAGGGGCGAAGTCGGCGAGACAACACCTTCAAATGCACTTCCTAGCCCTCGTAGATGAGGACCCTAGACCGATGAGGCTGTGTTCCATGAAATCGGCTTGTTGATGGAACTGCAAGCGGTAGCCGTCGGCGAACTCGTGTATTGAAGGCTACGATTCGACGTCACGCTAGCCTTATAGGCAAACCTCAAGGCTCAGAGCCTACGCATTCCAAAGCCTTACACAAAAATCAGCAGATTCCAAGAATGGAGTGGCGGCCTGGAGGAATAGCTGATAGAAAACCAACCACAAGGCGTATTTGGGCTGCGGCTGAGATGGTCTACTGAGGGTGCGCAGTGAAGGCCATGGCCGCACCCAAGGCTATATATACATAGTAGATAGCATCCCCATCTCTAGTCTAGAGCCCTCTGACTAACCCCAAACAGCAGAAATGGACAAGTTCAACTGGCTCTTCAGCACCGACCGCTTCACCCTCTACAAAACCTGGCACCACAACTCCAGCACCGTCTACCGCTTCACAACATGGACCAACATAACCGCGTACCTCTCGTCCTGGCTCCTCCCCACCAAAACCAACGTCATCTTCCTCAAGGTGCAAAACAAGTCCACCTTCCCGTCTGCCTATGACGCACTGAAATCCGCCGGCCTCGAGCTCGACCCAGACGCCCGCTCCGGCCTATCCAACACCCCTGCCGGCATGCTGGGCCAGAAACTCGCCGTCTGGGAGACGACCGCCGGATCGGACATCAAAGCCTTCTACCGCCGGACGCCAGCAGGGAGCCCAGCTTGGACGGGCTGAGGGAGTTCGCGACGGAGAACTTCAAGGCGCAGCTTACGCATGCGGAGTGGGAGGATGCGTTGCGGGCGCCGTTCAAGGGGATTGCAAAGGCGGTGTTGAGGGCCGGGTTGGGGGTTGAGGATGATTAGAGGGGGAGGAGGAGAGGTCCGAATGGGGGAGCAGAGAGTTGGACCGCAATGATGCGGTGGGACTAGGATAATAACGGAGTGCTTTTTCCAGTTTTCACCAAGGCGGAGTGATCATTGGAGCATGGTGACGGCGAAGAAGATGATTTCGAACCCGTGGGGTACACCGTTAAATCTGACTGACGTAGTGCAATTCAGATAACTACGGAATAACTCTTACCGTTAGAATAGGCGAGGCCATAATCACAGCATCGAAGATGCTACTTGTGAGGCACCGACATCGTAGTGGACATGCTAGAAGTATCCGCTAAAAGACATCCATCTATCAATCACTACGTGCAGCGCAAAGCCATCCTTCCGAGAGAATTATTAATCCGCAATCGGCCCAAGAACAGGACGAGAAAACGCATTATCAGAGGCGCGAGACACATCAACACTACCGACCCGCTTTGTCGATGGACTCGGCGGTACGGCCTCGTCGCCGCCGCCGCGCTATGCCGTCCCTATAGACAGATCCCTTCGCAGCAGACCTGTCAGTCACATTTCGTAAGTATATTCACGCGGACACGACATCACCCACCCACCGAGCAGCCCACTCATGCCCACACGCACACCCACAACCACACCCACAACCACACCCACAACCACACCCTCACACACTCCCACAACACAAAACACAACCACAAAGCCCCAAAGATCAAGTGCAGAAAAACACCGCTCAATTCCATAGCGTACATAACCCTACTACTCGCTTCCCCCCTCCCCCTCCCCTTTCCCTTGCCCTTGCTCTTTCTCTCCACCATCTCACCCACGGAAAAGAAAAGAAAAGGAAAGAAAAACCCATCACACGGATCCCCGCAAAGGAACAGAAGCCACAAAAGGAAAACGAAAGCAGGAACAAAAAGAAAAGGGAAAGGGAAAGAAAAGAAAAGAAAAGAGAAAAAACAGAGAAGAAAAGAGAAAAGAAAAGTGAAGAAGCCCCGCAGAAAGAAGACGGCCAGAAGAACGTTGTGCCACACACACAGCCACGCTCTCTCCCTCTCTCCCTCTGTCGTCGATGAACGCAGGAACTCGCCCAACCCAGCCCAGGATCCAGGATCCAGGCTCCAGGACCGATTCCAGCACCAGCACCAGCACCAGCACCAGCACCAGCACCGAGACCAAGCACACAAAAGGGCGGAGAGGTCCGAACGAACAAGCAAACGCACACCCACCGCACCGCACCCCATGCACACCAAGCACACCACGCAAACACACACATCCATACCATTCATTATCGAGAAAACTCCCAGTCCACGCCTCCAATCTCCATCCCATCCCGGCAAAACAAGAAACACAGGCAGACAGACAAACACGCCCAGCCCATCGAATATCCCGGCTGACCGACCGACCGACCGACCGATACGAAAGACCAGACCAACGGAACCCCATCTCAGCGACAAGAAAGGAAAAAAAAGGAGGGAATCCCGGACATCGACCTCGTCAACGGCTCCGAGCATGCCATGTCATGCCATATACGAATGTATGTATGTAACCCTAACACATGCGAACCGTCATGTCAATCGTGACAAGCATACGAACCCGTACGTCCGTCCTATTCTGCGTTCGATTTTTTGTTGTAGTGATGCGTTTTGCGTTTGCTGTCAATGGTAGACGTAGACGAGTCTGGACCATGCGACATGACATAGACATTGACCTAGCCCATCGACTTCGACTTCGACTTCAACCTCAGACAGCCACCAGAAGCCAAAAGCCAAATAGACGAAAAGACAGGTCCAGCGCTGGTGCCATCCGATATGCCATCACAGGAGTGTCATCGCACATAACGCGTCGTCAAGCTCCATCAGACATAGACATAGACATAGACATGCCAAACCCACCAAAAAAACCTGCTGATGTCGTGGGCCAGAAAGGGTCTAACACATATCGATCGATCGGGACCTCAAGCACCTTTGCCGAGAAAGGAAAGTGGGGTGGACGAGGAAACTGATATAAATTTCTCTGGATGGGAAAATGCTTTGGGGGGAAAAGGGGGACACAGGCAAGGGAAAGGGAAGCGCGTTTGCTTGTCGCAGGAAATAGAAAAAAGAGCTAGCGCATGGGGGATCCGGATCCGGCATTCGTTCGGTCGTCGACGACATTCGAGAGAGGGCCTCAAAAACACGGCGTTGCCCGCCTATCGGCGCCCAAACCTGCTGCAGAGAAGTTCGTAATAGTTCTACCATGAGAGGGAAGGAAATGGAACAAGACAAAGGAGAATTCGGCGAGGAGCGGCCTAGTTGAGAGGTCCCTTCACGCGAGGGGACATCGGCCTGCCGAATTTGGGGACGTACTTTTGCTTCTTCTCCGCGGGCTTCAAGATCTGGAACGAGCAGAGCAGGCTCTCGTCGACGCTCATCATGGCGCCGGCATTGTCGAACTCGCCGCAATAGTTGGGCGCGCTGAAGAGCGTGACGAGCTGTCGTTTCGAGAAGAACTCGTATCCGTCCTCGACGACCTGGTGGGCGCGGCAGATGAGGTCCATGTCGTGCTTCTGCAGGAACCGGGACACGACGTCCGGGCCGAATGTGAAGGAGACGCCGCGGTCGTTTTCGCTCCAGCCGGTGATGTCCTTGTCGGGGTCGGACCAGAGGAGGTCGCAGAGGAGACCGCAGTCGGGGATCTGTCACGTCAGCCTCGATCCAGATCAATGTAAATAGAAAAGAGCCACTCACATCCGTCGGCCTCATAACCCGGCGAATCTGCTCCATGGAGTTCAGGTCGGGGCTCAGGCCGCCATGCATGGTGAAGATCTTCTCGTCGATGATGGCGGCAATGGGCAGGCAGTTGAAGCAGTCGGTGAACGTCTTCCACAGCTTGATGTTGTATCTTCGCTTGCACTCGTCGTAGAAGCCGTAGATGCGGTTGATGGACGCGCACTCGTGGTTGCCGCGGAGGATGAAGAAGTTCTCCGGGTACTTGATCTTGTAGGCGAGCAGCAGGCAGATGGTCTCCAGGGACTGCTTGCCGCGGTCGACGTAGTCGCCCAGGAAGAGGTAGTTGGCCTCGGGGGGGAAGCCGCCGTACTCGAACAGGCGCAGGAGATCGTAGTATTGGCCGTGTATATCACCACAGATCTGCCCGAGAATCAGTCATGCGCTGCTGAAGTGAAAAAGCAGGAGGAGTTCGACTCACCTTTATCGGCGCCTCCAGCTCGAGCAGGATGGGCTGCGAAATGAAGATCTCGCGGGCCTTGGTGCACAGATACCGGATCTCGGTCTCCAGCAGCTGGACCTGCTTCCCCGGCCTGCTGCCTCGCACCTCGAGCAGTCTGTCTATGATGGAGTCGAGATCCACCTCGTTTTCGGCCATGGCTGGGACGCGGCTGCTTGGCTCTGGGATGGGGGGAGAAGGGGGAAGAAGGGAAGGGCGATGTCGTGGGAAGCAAGGGTGGAAGCCCCTCGCGCGGGTAGGAGGGGTGGAGAGCGACGGGGTGATGTGCAAGCGTTGTTGACGGTTCCTGTAGAGAGGGAGGACGAGGCCCGCGTTAGCAAAAGATGGGCAACGCAAAGGTGTCCGGGCGGGTCGTCTAGGACCCGCCGCAGTAGTAGTAGTGCGAGTTGCGAGGGCCTTCCCGGGCTCGAGAGAAGGTGCCAAGACGCAGCCGACGCTGGAGGCCAACATGGGCTAAGCAAACGCGATAACGTACCTGATGTGCCAGTCGACGGGTGTTTCTTGAGAGGGGAAAAGAAACTTGTTCGTGAGCAGACGCTCGGAGACGGCAAGAGAATGGCTCGAAGCCCCTCAGATATGCAAGGCGTGTAGGGGTGACGCACGCGACTGATCTCAGAGGCTGCGGGGGGAGGGTCGAAAGGTCAATTGATCAGATCGACGAGGAGGATACCTGAGGCTGCACGGGGGCAGGGAGGAGCAAGCGCGCGATGGCAGCGGGAGGCTGAGGCGCTGGAGAAGGGCCGGAGGGCTGTTTGGAGCGGGCGGCGAGAGAGAGGAACTGACTTTGAAGTTGCTTCACCGCCTGGACGCGCGGCGGATGGAGATGTAGCGGGCTGGCGAAGGGGCGCGGGGGAGCGTTGGACGGGCGTGTTGTAGACAGCGATGCAGCGACCTTACGAGCAAGAAGGGTTGAAGTTGCTGGCGGGGGAGCAGAGAGGAGCCGTGAGGGTGGTGGGTGTAGCAGCGTCGGGCTCGAAGCTGGTGTTTGAGGGCTGCGCTAGGGCCTCTTCTCTTGCAGGTGTGGAAAGAATGTGCGGAAAGGCGCTAAACCGTTTTGGGGGTGGCGCGGCACGGCGGACGGTGAAAAGTAGCGCAGAGGATATGCAGACGCAGGCACAGTAGAATGGAGCAAGTCAAAGCCCAGCACACGGTAATTCTCGTAGGGAGAGAGGAGAGGAACGAAACCCAGCCCAGCGCCTCTCGCAACGAGGGGAACCCTCTGGTGGCATATGCATGGGCTCGGCCGCTCGGGGTCAGCAAAGCAAGACAAGACAAGACAGGACAGGACCCAGCCCAGCAGCCCAGCAGACCCTTCGTTGCTCGATTCCCTACTAGACGCCCTTGCAAGTTGCGCCACTCTCTGCTCCACTGGTTTGCTGGTCTCATCATCCTCTTACCTATTCCTCGGCCATATTACTCACCCAATCCCTATCCAGAGACCTCAGACCCCTCAGGCCCTGCCCTAGGGTTTCACTTCACTGCACTGCACTCCGCTACAGCAAATCCCCATTTCCCCTGAACTATCGATACATCATATCCCCACCCCGCTCAGAATTTACCGTGTAGAAAACGGGACGCGCAATTCCAGCCTCCATCCCCCTGCGCAAACCATGATTATTTAACCCATCCCCGTCCCATCCCAGCACATTCACCAATGACAACACCGCAACCCAGCACCGCAACGGCTTCGCCGGCACTCGGCCGCCACCCACCTACAGTACCTAGGTACCGCCGCAGTCGAGATTCCGACCCCAATCCCCCCTAATAAATCCATAGAACGATAGATTCTAGTAGACAGTACAGTGAGACAAACCATTGTCGTTTTTTCTTTTTTTCCTTTTCTCTTTTCCCTTTTCTCTTTCTCTATAAGACAGGGCCCTATGCCCTACCATGTACGACTCCGGCCAGCCCAACCAGCACCGCCATCGACGAAAGCCCAGTCCAGTCCAGCCTTTCTACCTTCCTTCACCGGTGAGCCGGATCGGACCCTATGCTCGTCGCAGTAGTAGTTGCAGTAGGATACATGACAATGACAAGCTGGACTGGACGTCTCAGACGAGATGACATGACGATGGCTCACGAGGGGATGTGCTAGGAAACTGACAGGAACCATCTTTCCATGGTGATAATGATCATGATCATTGGACAAAGAGGGTCCACCTAGGTAGGTACACATACCGTACGGAGCTAGGCGCATCACGTGCAGTCCACCCTTACCTAGCCCTGGAGGTACACAACAGACAAAGCAACATGAAAGCGGAACGAATCCAGCAGCACGAATAAGCAGAATATCATGGAAAAGGCGTTCAAACGTTCACATTCATGCGCATGCAAGTACCATGCCTGCCTCCCTACTAGTATGCAGAATATCCCTCCCCTCCCTAGTCCCATCCTCCCATCCTCCCATCCTCCCATGACACCCCTGCCCCCTTCCCTTCCTGCAACTCCGTCCAAAAGATACGGCCGTGGGAACATGAACCATCTAGGGCACCCGTTCCTGCTCAATCAAAACAAAAACGCCCACCCTATTGTATGATACAATGTCTGTCTGATAGCGAGGAAGAGGAGGAAGAGGAAGAAGAGAAGAACAAGGAAATGCAAACTACGCAGAGAAGGAAGCAGAAAAAGATGCATGCAGAACAATTCCTTTTTGGGGGGAAGAGATACCGCCGCCTAGGAAGAAAAAGAAAAAGAAGAAGAGAAGAGAGCAGGAAAACGCACAAGATGCCAAGCATACACCAGAGGAACAGATTAAAAGCTCCAGACCAAAAACGCACCTCGCCCAACGCCATGCAAAAAGAACCTCTTGAGGACCCAAAAGAAGCCCACGTCGATAGCCAAGATTGTAAAACACACATTCGAGAAGAGAAGACGCTGGAATACGGAGTCAACCCGCCGGCGAGCGGAAAGTTCAGCCGTATCTAAAAGCAAGAAGAAACAAAAAACAAAAGACCAAATTGGGGGTATCGCAGAAATATCATCATGAAGAGGAATCGTGCACCTCTTCCACCGGATAACTGGCGCAACGAGATGGAATCAAGCTTCTTTTGTTCGCGGACAGCATCAGCCGAGAGTTCGGCCGCCCGACACTATGCCCTGGCTGGGTGTGCGGTGTAGACCAGGCTGCATGGCCGGTGATGTGTATGTTCCTTCTTGGAAGGAGGTCATGGTGGGGCTATCCCAGGCATCGTCCCCGAGCGCGCTCAACCAGTTGGGACCAAAGTCTTGTCGAAGAGCCTCGATCTTCTTCTTGTACAGGTCGCTGCCCACGTCGAATTCGGGAACGGCGGCGTTGGCCGGCCGTTGCGACAAGCCCGTGTCAATGGGCGGCAATTCTTGCTTTTTGGGTGGTGTTGGCGGTTCGACGACAGCCTGCTCCGCTGCCGGTTTCTGCGTCGATTGGCTGGCCCCTATCTTGACCCTCGGCTCGTCTGCTTGCGCCGTGATTTCAGCTCTCACATCGGCTGCAGGGTCGGATGTATTGGGGGCGGCCACTGAATGCGAGACCGATGCAAAGGGATTCTCCGTAGGTGTGAAGGTGGCAGGCTCTGGGCCACCTTGGGAGCTGTCGCTCTGGGACAGCTCAACCACTCTCCTCTTCGTCGGCTTCTTCTTCCTCTGCGAGCCGGTAAGGCCGCTCTTCGATCGATGATGCGAGTTCATCCTGCGAGGAGTGTTCATGGCATTCGCCGTGCTCTCAATCGGAATGATCACCTTGGGGGGAACGTAGGGCGCGGGTGGCTCTTCTTCCGGAGGGGGCTTCACCACGGGAGGGTTCGCCGGTTCGGGCGCTCGATCGACCAAATGCTTGCGTTCACTGCTCCGTGGTCCTTCGGTGTCTATCAGGATGTCCTCGGTGTATCCCGGCGTCTTCCTGAACAGGTTGAAGATGGTGACCCTATAATTGGGGTATGCCTTGCAGAGAGGGTTGCGGTTCACATAGACTTCTCTCAACGAGTCCGGGACACCCGTCAGTCTAGCAATCTCGGTAGGATCCGTCAACTTGTTGTCCCTCACATCCACACGCTCCAACGTAGGTATGCGCTCGACGCCAGCGAGCGAGCTAAGTCGGTTCGAGCGAAGGTTGAGCGTAGTGATTGCCGGCAGGGGGTTGCGGGTCAGGGAGTGGAGGCTGTCGATCATGCAGTTTGACAGATTGAGGGCACGGAGGCAGGACAAGGTCGCCAGGCTGTCCGGGATTTCCACAAAAAGGTTCGAAGAGAGGTCGAGGGACTGCAGCGTGTTCACGAGAGGCGCCAGGCTGGTGGCCGAGATGTTGGTCAGCGCATTATCGGCCAGGCTGAGGTGTCGAAGGAACCGCCACTTGGTGGAGGGGAACCATCCCAGCGAGAGGAGATTGGAGGAGCTCCCCCTGGGCGTAGCGGATCGAACACTGGAGCCCGAGCTTCCCGACGAGCGCCTCAGGTTTGGCGCGCTGTTCTTTCCGTATGCCTGTACTGAGCTGTGGCGTGAGCTGTGGGGACGTGTGGGTGACGTACTCTGTTGACGTCGAGCAGCAGCCTTGGAGTTTGGACTCCCGGAGTGCTTGTCGACGGCGGCAGGCGACAACGGGGGAGACTGCGAGCGGGCCAGCTGGGCGTGCCTCGGGGTGGGGCTTCCCGAAGGATAGGGCACGGATGGGGAAGGGGGTACTTTGGCCGAGCGCCTTCGCCGCTTGTCCATGTCGTCGAGGACGATGTGGATGAGGAGGTCGGCGGGGTCGTCGACGCCGGCACGTTTCACCGTCAGGCTACGCAGGTTGTCGGCCAATCGATCCCAGCCGTAGAACTGGCGGAAGTCGACATCGTAGATTTCGAGTGCGGTGACGTTCTTGAAGGCGAACAGAGGCACGGCGCTGTCGAATGGGAACTCCTCGTATCCAGCGATGAGTTTGGCCTTGTGGTCCGGCGCCAGCCTCAGGCAGGGGATCTTGGTGAAGGCGGAGAAGAGGTATTTGAGATCCTCCTGGATGGCGGCCTTTTGCTTCTCGGCCTTGGCTGCGCTGTTGGACGAGAGGCGGAGCGAGGACCAGAGAGAGGACATGCCGGACATGACGCTGCGGATGCTGGAAACGGAATGGATGGAGTCGCGATCCGAGGACCTGGACTTGTTCCGCTGGGCACTGCTGAGGAATGACACATAGTTTGCGGGATGCGCGTCAGTGTGGATGTTCTCCAAGCGCACATTCATAGGCCCCACTTCGATGCCCAACTCCTCGAACCGAGAGAGCAGGTAGAAGAGGTGGTGGGGTGTCAGTGTGATCTTGACGGGCTTCAACGTCGGCGAGGTGAAGGTCAGAGAGGGGAGCGACAGGGCGGCGGCCCAGACGCTGGAGGTGGAGGAGGAGTTTGTGGTGGTGGAAGTGGGCGAGGACTGCGAGGCTGCGGTGCCTTGTCCATGTTTGGGGGTCTGGCGCTGCAACTGCAGGGCGTTTGCGAGGGCTTTTTCGTGGGTTCGTACAAAGTACGCGAGGGTCTGGGGGAAGAATCAGTATTTGGTAGGGGATGTAGCGGGTCTCGGGGACGAAGCGTGGAGCTATCATGTAGGGACCACTTTCTACAAGAAGAAGGAGTAGTCTGCGTACCTTTATAAAAACCTGACCATCCTCTGTGTCCATGTTTTAGAAGTGGCAGGCGAGTGCATATAGCGGTGGAGGTTCGGGAGCGAAGTTGTGGGTGGAGGAGAGGAGGAGAAATGGCCACGAAGAGGGCGAATCGAAGGAAGGGCAATGTGGTGGGAGTGTGTTGCTCCTTCGAAACGTGGATGCGGTGCGGGTAGGGCGAGGGCGGGAGCGGGGGGTGCCTGACGCAGTTGACCACGGTCACGTCCGGAACCTGCGCAGGTGGAGGGTCAGCACAATGGCGCGAGACGGGGAAAGAAGCGAACGAGTCGACGACTCGAAAAAGGACGAGTATGGATGTTGTTGTTGGTTCTGAGGTGAGGCTTGGCGGATTCGGGTGTGTGTGTGTGTGTGTGTGTAGATGTGTTATTGGGGGCTGGAGTGGACGTACCGTGGGAGTTCCTCCTGGTGCCCTAGGGGGGTGGGAGTCCTAGGTGAGGAAGAGGAGGGCGGGCGGCGTGCAGGTAATATGCAGCGGCGGGGCTGGCTGGAGGAGAAGCGGCGAAGCGCAAGAGGCAAGGCGCGGGTCGAGATAGGCCACAGGAGAGGTGAAGGTGGTGCAGGTGGGTGCAGCGGTGCAGCGGAGGATGCAGGCTAGAGAGGGCAACACGGCGTGCCAGTGGAGGTACAGGGAGCGGCAGGCTGGAGGAAGCGGAGCGAACCAGGACCCAAGGAACCCCTCGAGGGTGGAGAGGCCGGGGGAACACAAGGGGCACGTCTGCGAGAGACGGCGGCTTCCTGGTGAAGGAGAAGAAGAAGAAGAAGAGTGTGGTGGTGAAGAGGAGGAGGAGGAGGAAAATGGGAGCAGCGGGTCGCGACAAGTCGTTTTGTCGTGCTTGTCTGCCTGCCCCGAGCGTCGGATAGTCGACTTGTCGACCAAGAGGGAAACCGGGGTGGGGAGGGGTGCTCGGGTCGCCTCAGCGACGGCTAGTAGGGCTCTTACGGGTGGAAGTGGCTGCGACAAAGCACCGCAATGGCTCCGCGACAATAAAGAGGTGAGTGGAAAGAAGAAGGTCGCGATGCGATGAAGGGTTGAAGGGAACCAGGAGGAAGAAATTGCACGATGGGATGTAGTGCAGTGCAGTGCTGCCAGTGCAGGCCCATGGAGGAGCATGAGCATGTGGAGTAGCGGCCTGGACAGGAAATGAGGCCGGCCAATCACGGCGTCGCGCTGCACCCTTCCCTTCCCTTCCCTTGGCCGGCAAGACCTGCAGCTGCAGCACCACTTGAGTGCTCACTACTGGTGACTGCTCCCAACGCCTTTCATCTGACCACTGCTTGGAGGCTTGTTGGAGGCGAGAGATCATCAGCTAACCATCCTCACCCTCAGCTCGACTCGGCAATCTCAGCGATCTCGGTGCCGCAGTATGAGTATGAGTAGTCCTCCGTTCCTCTATCGCGATATCAGAAATCAGAACATGGGCCGGGGCCATGGCGTTTGGCGAGTGGTTCCCTGCAAGCGCGCACCCCGGTCATTAGACTAGTCTGGGACTGGACTAGCGCGGGATGGCGGTCTTGGGGATTCTTTTAGGACCCGTTTCTTCGCATCAGGACGCTTCCCTGTATTCTAACGCCATGTCCTCGCTGCTCCAGAGTACCAAGTAGTACTACGGTGATAGTCGCTGAGACGAAGATAAAGGACGCAAGACAATAACAACAATCATAATCAGGACCGGATTGCAGAATGGCCGCCGTCTCCAATCTCCGGTTCTAGGTCGCCCCCAGCTGTTTACTTACAAACATAAACCTCCACGCCTTGTCACTTGTCAATGTCGCCTCCAAGCTATGTTCTTCTTATTGCCCGTCGCTGCTCAAATGCTCATCTGACCACAACCAAGAACGCACTCGTCCTAGCACTCGTCCATTCCGCACCGCTCCCACGACGACGCCGTGCGGCTATCGCGGCCTCCGCTCCTGATACGCCCGCTTTCCACTTCCCCAGCCGTCGCACAAAGCTTGACGTGCCGCTGGACCCTGATTTCCTCTCATGCTCCCTGTATCCCCGCTAGCGGTCCAAGCATCAGCGCCCTCCGGTCTACCGTCTCGCTGCGTTAACGTTGCACGGACCGCCAACATCATCATCATCATCATCAATCGAGATGCGTTTTTGGTCGTACAAAACGCCCCAATTCTTCCACGCCTCTGTCTGCGTCGGAACATCTTCTCGAATCTCAGCAGACATCAGATGGATTAGATATCCCAGCTTCCTCATTCTCCCGGTGGATCCTCCACTTCGGACGGACTCGACCTGCCCAGGTCCACTCCAATCGGACCCTCTCTTAGGCTCTCTATCAGGCAGGTGGGGCAATCCTTTTGGCGACCGTCCGTGCGTCCAAATCCACGCTAGCCGAATCCTTCCAAGCGTACCAGTCGTGCCCCTCAACACCACGCACTCTATCGTGCCCTCTACCATCCGCACCGCATCCTCTGCCCCTTGGCACAGAACACATGTGTCCATCTCGCCCTCCCACTGCCTCTGCCTCCTCCTCCCACTCCCTTCCAAATACACTTTGCCCCGTATACGCTGGTCCAGGCCAGCCCATTTCTTCATTTTCCCTCCACCCCAGCACCTCATTCCTCCCACTTTTTCCTCATGGCTGGCTCCGGCATGGTGGTTCTCTCACCGCCATATCGATCACTTACGCGAACGAGACAAGCCATTCTTGCCCCGCGGTTACGGTAGGCTGTACCACCCTCGAGTGAGCGCCAGAGCAAACCCCCCACATCCCTGCAAACCATTGTTCGTCTCACCCGCAGGCGCCTACATGCAGCCCGCTTGCAACTTGGGGATGCCGCTATCGGCTCAATCTATTCCTGACGCACACCACCGGTTCTATAACGAACCCACCTACTTCCGTGTAGTGCTCTACCGTCGACATCAAACTTCCTCATGCTCAGCCTCAGGTGGCTTGACCAACACGTGATGCCTCAGCCTCTTGCTTCTAATGTTGTCCCATGTCCAGCCTCCTCCTTTCGAATCCACCCAGTTTCAACCTCATCCCATCCATTGACGCGGGACTCGATCCGCAACAAACTCGGAGAACGTGTCCACTCCTTCGCACGCCAGAGAACACGTTTCTGCCTCATGACCTTGGAACAGACCTTGGAACGCTGCCTGCTCAACTTTGTAGGATTGGACACGACTGCATTCCGACCTTCTCCGCCCCGCCCATCACGGCGGACCATCTCGCGCTCCTCGAATGACCTCCGTCAATACAAGTCGACTATCCCTCACCACAGATCACCCTCCCCTCGTACTCTATCCCCCACTCGCTCTCGCGCCTCGTCAATCGGACCCACCCTCCAGCCACCTGACGCCCCCTCCACCAACCCTCCTCACCACTCTCCCTCAACCCCAACACACCGCCATGCTGTCGCAATGCTGACTCTTCCTGCTAGCCTCACTTCCAGTCGGCGAACTTCGCCCCTTCTAACCCCCCTTCGGCGCTTCAAGCCGACTAGCTAGCCATCACCCTATAGCCACCCTTCCCACCGCCCTGATCATCTCCAAAATGCAAGCAAGATCTGCTCCTGCTTGCCCGCCGCCAAGCCCACGCCTCTCCCGCTGGGCGCTGCGCGCGGCGCGCCATGCGCTGGCATACTACATACTGGCGCCATATCAAGAAACAGACATCCGACTGTGGCCGGCATGGCGAGCTCGCTGGCTCCGACATCTGTGAGCCGACATCATTGTACATGTAGACCGGCACTAGCAAAGATCCTGCAGTGCGCTATGAGATACATGTAGACGTGCCATGGTGGGGTTGTGTACATGGGGCCGGGGACAGCGACCCACTCCCACCTCTCCGGAGGATTTCCCCTCGAATCGAGTTTATTATCGAAGTAGACTGGCACACTGGCCAATGGGAGGGCCGGGAAATCGACGTCAAACTTGTTTTTTTCCCTCGTTTTCTCGTCGACTGGGGGTTTTTGGATTTTGGGTTTTGGATGCCCGACCCACCCTCGGGGTATGTATCCACGATTTGACCCGCAACCCATGGGAATAACAAGTCCATCGTCTTGCACTGTACGTAGTTCTGCAACGAGTCTCGCGGAAGGGAGCACGTCCGCTCCAGGGACCATACTCCACGCATCATGCATCCCCATCGGACAACGGGATGTGATAGACTGGCTGGTGCTGGTGCTGTCGGGCCTCGCGCTCGCAGCGCCCGCTGATGTCACTGTACGTCTCGATCCCGCCGTGTTCGGATCGAGCCGAGGAGGGTGGGATGGGATGGCTTGCTTGCATTGCATGCATATGGACGTGTTGGCGGGCTGTGTGCGAGGGAAGGGGGAGGGTACTGTATGGGGGTACATCATATCAGGGGGGTACATCATATCAGGGAGGTACAGTATCTTCCTTGAAGGAGTGCGCGAGGCCGGATGGATGGATGGAAAGGAAAGGAAAGGCGGAGGGTTGGGGTGCGTGGTGTCTGCTTGTTGAGTACCTTCCTCATGTATACGTACCTAGCGGTTTCATCTATCCATCGTTGTCGTCCTTCTATCCCGTCTCCGTTTGTTCATCGTGTGTGTATGTCATTTGGTAGACGACGTTCCTCCCACTCTACCTTCAGATCTGCCGGAATGCTTCCTACGTGCTGTACATCTTCCTATTCCCGCTCTCATTGCTTTCCTTTTCCTTCTTCTCTGCCTTACGCTGATAACCGCGGAACAAGCAACAAGCAACCACCCGCAGAGGGAGAATGAGGAGAACGATCCTTGGAATATGATCGACTCGTGAATCTGGGGCATCTATCTGCTTTCCCACCCCCCATCTGCTTGTTTCCCGTCTCTCCGGCTTTGCCATTCCCCGCACCGCAGCGCACCTATTAATACACATCACATTGGGAGGAGGGATGACGGAGACAGCCACAACAAAGCGCACCAGAGAAAAATCCAGCCAGATCTGAAAAAAATACCCAGGGACCGATCTAGACGCTCCATGCGGTCTTGTCCCGCACAGGAAGGACACCGAGCCATCAACATCATTCGTTTCCTTTCCTGGCGTCCCATTGATCTCGGGAGCAAGACGCGGAAAGGGGGAAGGGATACTGGGGTTGTGAGTGGGAGGGTGGGATGTGGACGTCGGGAGGAGGAGGAGGAGGAGGAGGAGGAGGAGGTAGTATCGTGCTATACCACTCCTGGTGAGATTCGTGGTAAGTTAACAAGGGAACCCGTTTTGGTTGTATACCTACAGCGGTAGTGTCTAAGTGGAATAGTCCTGAGACGATGGATGCTGGATATACCTGTGCCATGGAGAGCATTGAAGGAGGGAACTAGGGAGATAGGGAGGAGGGAATTCTGGAGAGAGGGAGGGGAGGCGAGAACTCAGCGCTGATGGGGACGCAGGTCTCCTCGATCGTGAAAGGGGACGAGACGAAGGATATGCGCAATTCAACGCCCATCCGCACAGCCAGCCGTCCATGGCTTGGGTTCCACGCAGGCGAAGGAAGGAAAGGAAAGGAATCCGAACCGCCAACCCGCCACTTCCACCACTCCGCTGCTTTGTCGGCGCCATTCTTGGGCACTCGGTGTGCATCCAGGCGTGCTGTAATCGCTACGGGGGAACCGAGTTGTGGGCTTGCTTGAGTGGAAGCCGATGGCTCCCCAAGATCAGGTAGTAGGTAGGCGTCTCGTCGAAACTAATGATGTAGTATTTGTCTGGCTGACGTCTTCCAGATCATTTTCGTGTGTGAAATGTCGTCTCGAGCGTAGAGCGATGGATCTGATTTTCTCCTTGTGGATTGTGGTTCGTTGCTGTACTTTCATGTTCGGCTTGGAAATCGCTGGAAATGGTCTTGGAGTGGGGCTGGAGAATGCTTTGGGTCGGGCCAACCTGCTGTGCTTTCAACGCTACTGCTGCACGCCTCTCGATATGGGACGAGCTGTTAGTAGGGTAGGCTGTGGGACTAAGACGTCTTGTCGGCAGATCGAGTAACAACTACAAGTGCACCCAGTTCATATGTGTTTCCCGCTGATATGAGATCCAAGGGCGACTAGCACGTTACGCTTCTGGCGCGGAAGTACATTCGAATCCGAGGAGCGCAGACGGGGGACCATCATGTGGTAGGAAATGTAAATGTTCTCATAGCTGGAAAGCACCCTTTATCTTTTGCCTGCGGAAGGGGCCTCCTGTCCGCATCTGATATTGTACATAATCATGCAACGCACGGCTAACAAAAGGCTACATGTCACATTTACTTAAGAGCAGCCTGGAGACTCTCAAGGACCTGTACACGATTGTTAGTGACCTTCGTTTCCACAGGCACAGACGTGGACGCACCTCGAGCTCAATCTTGGCCTCGGCAATGTCCTGCTCGCTTCCGCTTCCGCTGGCGATCTTCTGGGCCTCCGCGATCTGGTTCCGCACAGCCTTACACTCATCAGCATCAGGAGAAAATCAGCAGCAATGCGTGCTCACCTCGGCGCTGAAATCCTCCAGAGGGTATCCCTCGACGGCGTTGATGCTCAAAACGGAGCCGGGCTGGACGACGGCGAATCCGCCGGAAACTATGTCCGAATTAGCGTCCATGAACCTGCAATCGTCCCGTGCAGCCTTCATCCTGTTCCACCCTTCCCCCTCTTCGCAACCCATCTGCATCGTCCACAAGAGAAAGCGCACGTACGGAAGAACTGCTTGCTGCCACCGCTCTCCTCAATGATCTCCACAAGTCCGGGCTTCAGCTGCTCGATCGAGGGGACGTGGTTCGCCAAAACACCCATATCGCCGGTCTCCGCAGGGAGGTTGACCTGGACACTACAATCATGGCTCCATCAGCACAACTGTTCTCAGAATGGGACCCAATGCTCCGGCTTCCTGTGCAAAACGGACGATTCGAGGTGTTCGTCGCTTCATCGGGCTAACGGGGTATCGGGAGGTGGAAAACGTACACATCCTGGGACTTGTAGATGGACTGCGCAACACCTCGTTAGCACATGGCCAAACTCCAATTGCAATATCATGACCCCAGAGACGTCTCTTCAAACCCAATGGCATAGATTTCGCAACGCACCTGATGGGGGAGAGCAAGCGACAGCTTGATCTTGTCGGACGCGACGTCGGCGTAGCCCCTGCGCTGGAGCGGGCGGGCAATGGCGGCCGGTCGTACCGTGCGCAGGGCAGCGCGAGCGAAGCGGACGGAGCTCATGATGGAATTGTGCGGAGGGAGGGGATGACAATGGCTGTAGTGGATTGCCGGGCTCCAGTTGAAGATGTTGGACTGCCGGCCGAAGTTCCTGAGTCTTGGCGGTGAGCCGAGGTTAGGCCGACGGAGGGGAATAGCGCGTATATATATATTGGAGATCAACGCTCTTCCAACTTCATCTCTCCAACACCTGAATACTGCTTGTTTTCCTGGTTTTGGGCGCTTGCAAACGCCTAGGTACCATGCCGTCTCTCGACGTGTTGATTCATATTCCGCTTCACAAGGGCACACCGTTCCATCATCCTTCATTTCACCACACCACCACACCACAGCACGGGAATCATCTTACTTCGTAGCCATGGACTGCGCTCAAATGCATGAAGTTTGGAATAATCAACCGAACCCAGAACTTTACGATTCACTTCAAATACTCTACTTCTCCCGCCATCCCCGTCTTCCACTCTTGATCGATCGTTTCCCCTTCTCCCTTCGTTCTCCCGCCATCAATTCACCATTTCATGCATTTATTCCATTTCTAACCGGCTTAATCTGCCAAATTCCTACCCACCCAAACCTCTTACTCCCCACCACGCCACTGCCCAAGTCCACACAAATACCCCTACCAGCAACAACGCCCCCACGGCAGTGGGCACCCTCTGCTCAACCCTCAGCCTCCGACCATGGTCAGTAATAAATGGCGGTAACAACGGCACTCTTGCGGACACAGTGGGGTGTGAGCTGGTCCCCTCGATCCGAGCATCGTTTGACCCTTCGTCTTCGACGTCTTGGATGTCTTCGCTATCAAACGTCCCATACTCGACGGGATCCCTAATAGATCCAGAGGCGCTCGACGGAGCGAGCGAAGCAGCGGCAGTGGTGACGAGAGCCCCGAGTTTTGGTGTTTCAAGGCCTTGCGGTGGGGGACCTTCGCCTCGTGTAGGTATCAGGACTGTGGCCGACGTTCCAGCTGTGTGAGGAAGTTTCGACGACCGAGTAGTATCAATTTCTGCCTCGTCGAAGCCGCTGTCCTTGTGCTGGAGAGGGAGGGGTGGTGGCGGTTGGATTGCAATCTGGAATCGTTACGGTCTTAGACTAGGGCAACCACCATGAGGACGTCCAAGTTGCACCAGAAATGCATTGAGAGCACTGGAGGAGCCCATACTGAGAGAAAGAGGTCGAGGCGCAGGCGATGGTGAGATGTGCACGGAACCGACAAAGGAGCAATGATAAAGGGAAGTATAATATACCTCTGCCATATTCTCCCAACATGCTCTTTTCGAGCTCAGCCTTCTATCGGAGAACCCTGAGAGCACAGCGTGCCTCCGCTGCAAATCTTGTACGTAGCCGTTCAAAGCAGCGGAAGAGATGCAAAGTGCACGGTAAGTATTGTTGAACAGCGAGCGTCCGCCAGCCCAATTCAGACTCTTAGCGACACGATGCTGTCTGTCCGATCGAGGCTGGGAGCATTCACCGGTCAAGACAGTACCGCAGGATAGGGCCGTCATTTGTATCTCTGTTCTGCATCTCCCGAGACACCCACGGGAGGCTGTGTAAAACCAGCCAGCCAGTTGTCTCCTCTGCTGACACCCCCGCCTATTCCAGCCCATCTGCCACTTTGGGTTGGCGCACGATCTGCAGCACACATGCTCCGGGCGCGCAGATTCCGCTAACGATGTGTGGTCTAGAGTCAACTTGAAAGGGCAATGCTAGCCGACTTTGGTTAAAGCTGTTGTAGCAGGGGTGAATACAGTCGTTGGCGAAGATCGGAATCTGATAGTATACCCCATGGGAATCGAATGGTCAAAAGATATTCATGATATTATATTTCCTGAGAATGGTAGCATTGCTCCAATACTACCTGATACCACTGTAGTTCTCGCTTTCGACACAATTCACTGCGCTCTGAAAGTGACCCCTACCTATGTTATGCCGGATAATATTTTTACACGAACTGGATGTAGGCCTTCATGTCCTTTGATTCACTTGGAAAAGTTATTCCTTGGAACGAAATCAGACTTCAATGCGCGCACGCGCTCCTGACCCGTCCGTTGACGCCAAACGTTGGCTATGTGCCTTTCGAAGCTTTCTTGACCATCTTCAAGTCACTGCTGTTGACCTTGTTGAACTTGCGCAATCTTCTGCGTTGCCCCATCCTGATACCTCACGGCTGCATCGGGCCCCGCGGGAAATGGCGTAGGTGTCCCGGAAGAGTGCAGAGGGCCGACAGCAATACTTAAACAATGGGTACTAGGAGCCAGAACCTGGATCGGTCGCATATATGTGTCACGGTTCTGTCCCCATGACTCAAGTTGATGGTTCATTACATCTTGGTTCAAACCGCAGACTTTCCCATCCACGGCCATGGGGGAAGCGGACGCCTGTATGTGTTTTGATGTGCTGTCCATAAGACGATCGAAGGCCGCGACTCTCTCTGCGTCATCCAGGTTGGCTGGACCCTCTGATACCCATGGATAACTCTCCTGTATGCGCCGCTGTACGTTTCGATCCTTGATTGCTTCATGGAGTCTTTGGATTAGTTTTTGGCTCCGCAACGGTCCACTGCGGGCTGTTCCCGACTTCGCTTCATTGGAAACGCTTTTAGATTTCAGGTCGGCCTCCGGAACAGGTGCGGAGGATGCATTGGTGGAGCCGGAACCTTGGTCCTGCGTAGGGTATGTATCCATGGCCAACATTCGTACTAAGCTGCGGCTTAGGGCCTGCTTTTGTTTCGTAAGCCTGTCCAGATAGTCCAACCAGGCCTGCACAAGTTCATTTTCCACCAACCGAAAGGTGTCCACATCCTCCTTCTCGCGTGCAACTCGAGCACGGTGGAGGAAGCTATACCTGCCGAGGCGATTCAGGCTCACCTCGGAAGGAGCTGTCTTGAGGAATTGCGAGTAGAAATCCTTTAGCCCAATGAACATCGCATGAAGTCGTGATTTCTGGACCATGGATGTATCCGCCGTTTGTGAAAGCAGGCCTTCCAACGATGCTTTGTATTCGTCGAAAGCCTGGCTACCCGGACCTAGGAGGATTGGAGTTCCGTCTTCAAGGCGCCCGGTGGAGAAGTAGAAGGCTCTATATGCTCGATCTCCGTAACGCAAACGAGGGGGGATGATGTGGGGGTCAGGGTTGCCGTATACTCCGCAGAGGCGCGGTTGAAGCACGTTCCTCAACCTTTCCAGTGGACCCAGGACACATTTTGTGTTTTCGAGGAGTTCTCTCTCGCTCCAGTTAAAGCCAGAGAGATGTAGCCGAACCTCCAACCGCGACAGGTGGTCTGCTTTGGCGAGGATTCCCGAGACAGCCACAGCGACGTAATCTGTGTCAGGTGAGTTAGCTAAGATTGAAAGGTGATGTGGTCAACCCCACACGATAATGGATTGGTAATTGGCGTACCTCGTACATCGTACAATTCCACTTCCTCGTCCCAATGGGCCAGTTCACTATTCAACCTCCTCGTGTGTTCTGCGACATTCTGGACCCGAATTTCCAATTTGTAGTTCCTGACGACTCGGAAATTGAAGTTCTTGATGAACCTAGACTTTTGTATCTCCTTGTGTTTGTCTGCGGTGCTAAGGTGCGGCGAGCCGTCTGGCTTTGTTGGCTGCAGTAGCTGGAGGCCGCACATGAATAGTCCGTCCCGGATGTCGATGACGAATGGTACGGTGGAAAAGAGCAGAGCTTGCACATCTAAAGCTATTTGCCGGCTCACGAGGGATATATTTAACAAGATCCTGGGTGAGTTAGGTTTTCCATTGGACCACGGGGCAATAGGACCAAAGCATTCATTTTCGCCCCAGTTTCCGATAGGTTCGTCCGGGGCGAGGTAGCGAAATACCATCAACCTGATCTCAGTTGGAAGCTGGAGAAAGTAACAGGGTGTACTGGGATTGGGGCACGACGCATGGTCCGGACAGAGTTCAAGGTACGGCGGCCTCCACCTGAACAGCCGACCACATGGAGTGCCGACAGGCTGTATGTGCTTGCATCTCCCAGCGAAGGCTTTCTGTTCGATGTGGTTGTTGCAAGTTGGCAGATATTTCAGGGTCGAGTTCTCAAAGACCAGCCGCTGGCGCCGACTGAAGCGGTGCTTACAACGTTTTGCCGATCCCTGCGTGAACCCAGAGCATTGTGTCAGGAAACCTTCTGGGTCTTTGTCGTTCTCGGAAATCTCAGGGCTCGTGCCTTCAGAATCGATGGGCATGGTTAACGTCGGCCAGGAACGAGACTGTGGCCGAGCTTTGAAAGCTGTGATATATCAATCATATACGGGGCATCGATTGTGGAATGTAGGTCAGCCCTCGAATGCGGCGCCTGGATATGCCTCTGCTAGAAAGTTTGCAGGATTCTGCAAATGGAGCGAGATGTGGAAGATCACAGAGAGCTAAGGCGGTGATGGTGACGTCGAGGAAAGTTGGGCATGCGGCTGAGATAAAAGAGGAGGCCACATGCGCCTGACTTCATGCCCAATAGCGAACGCTCGCGCTGCACATACTGTGCCACAAAGCAAACAGGCCGGCTGCCTGCAGCTCAACCGAGAGTGAAGGCAACTATGCGTGGCGCTTAGAAGGCACGGCGGGGAACTGTACTGCATACACATGTTAGCGAAGCTGGGCCAATAATGGATCGATCCTTTTTTCAGTGAAAGCCGATTTTATGCATATTCAAGACGAGTCATCAACCATTCGTTGACAGAATTTGTGTAAGCAAATGGTAACCCTGCATTTTCCCGTGCTCGCTTCGGAGAGTAGATATTATCGTCCCGGTGAAGGTAAAAACAGAAACCAATCCGGTCGCACGGCATCTTGGACGTGCAGCACACGAAATCCTGGTCCGCGTTCGCTTGCATTCGTTTTCGGGTCGCGGTTTACGGATATAGCAACAACGAACAGCCCTGAAGCTCTTTGACATGGTGGCGGATTATCGTCCAGGACTAAGGGGCTCTCAAGGCAAAGAAGTTGACTGTCAGGAAAACACCAGTTGAACTTCCCGAACTATACAGTGCACGTGATCGAGCTGTCAATCTCAGGACCTCTCCTCATCCTCATGTGGGAATCTTGATACAGAGACCTCCCAACCGCTTGCTTGCTGTGCACCATTCTTTTCCCGTTGTCTGGCTCGTTCTTCTCCCGAGACCTTGGTGTTGGACTTATTTCGTTCCACCACCAGCAGTTTCGCTACTGGGTTGGATCAAGGGCCCATCAGTCTTTGAACTGCAATGAATGACAGGGACAATGTTACTCCAAATTTCACCCTCTTGCAGAAGTAACGGGGTCGTTGTAGATTGGTGGGAGTTGGTTGACGGAGACACGACCTCGGGAACACAGACCAGGAGACGGACCGCTAATTCGACGCTAACGCTTCCTGGTAATTGCTCCAAAGTTTCTCGAGCAAGACCAAACTACTGTTATATCTCTACGCCTCCAACGTCGCCAAACCGCACACGACATATCCAGATCTCCATTCGTAACCATGGATTCCCAGGTGTTACTAAGGCAGCTGCTCCGTGTGCCATCCTCGTACCGGGCCATCCTTCAATCTTCGACCCGCCCGCACGCTTCCTTCTCTACCTTCTCCCCCGTCGCAAGTCACCAACAGCGGTACCTCTCCATACCAAGGGTTATAACACCATCCTTCTGGGCTTCGCTTATACCCAAACCGTTCCGCCAAAGCGCGCCCACTTCGGTCCCTACCGCTGCGCCGAAAGGTCGACAACCCAATCCCGCGACCCCCTTCATAGTCCTTAGCTTGCTGGTCGGATCCCAGGCTATCCAGATACTGTGGCTGAAGAGGGAAAGGAATCATTACATGCGGAGAGCAGAGGCCAAGGTGGGGGTTCTAAGAGAAGTGATTGAAAGGGTGCAGAGGGGGGAGGAGGTCGACGTGGAGAAAGAGCTTGGGACTGGGAATGCGTTGGCCGAGGAGGAGTGGAAAGAAGTGCTCAAGGAGATAGAAAACGAGGAGGTCCTGTTCCGAAGTAAGAAGACGAGAAGAGCGTTGAGGGCTGCCGAGACGGGGAAAAAGAGGGACAACACTGAGGTCGCCGCAGAGGCGAAAGAGACAGCGGCAGCGGCAGCGCCTGAAGATGATGGAGTCCTCAAGGTGGAGACATATAAAGGCGCCAGGTTCTACTGAGCGGAGCGCATGTGGTTGGATATACCCAAAGAAAGTGAGCCCGAATTTGTCGGATGGATGCTGACTGTAAGATTATATTGGCGAACGGTACCTAAGCTAACATGGCAATTCTTTTCTTGAGAGAGTTCTCTTCACATGCTTCGCTCATATGCTTCGAACTAATTTGACCCTTCGTGCAAGCTACGCAATCTAGAAAATTACTACCACACCCGGGGGGTCAAGGAATGGCGAAAGAAGCATTCTATCAAGAACCTGTTCATCGACGAGCACCACGTTTCCGACATATTTCTTCTTTTCAAACCCAGTCCCCGTTACTGGAATGACATGGTCCCACTCAGGAGCCTACATTCCATGTACCCCAATCCATCCTCACTGGGCAGCGGTAGGTACGCAGTGGACTGCTCGTGGTTGGCGAAGCCCGTGATACAGGCACGGGGGCAGAGGACCCGAGACGGCCGGACCAACCCCTGCATTCTCGTTCGATGGAGTGGAACTCCCCTTACGCTCCCTCATCTAGCGCAAAGTCGTTGGCGCCAGCGTCTTTATATAGACGACGTCGCGGTGCTTGTTGGTCGTTCACCCAAGGACTTGGTGCTTTAGAGGCCGGCTCATTATTAGGAACCACGAGATCCGCTCGGCGAACGGAGAACCGCCAGGTCGACGTGGTGTCATGCTCCGATACGCCTTCACATCGTTGATCTGGGCTCCTCAGCCTAAACGCCATTTGCACCGCATCCTATGTATGTATGGGAGTATGCGCTGATCTGGCCATGGATATCACGTAACTGGCTCCGGAAAATACTCTTTCAACCAATTCATACCTGTGTTATCATTTTAAGCTGAGAATAGTCTGCTACGCCAGGTGTGGCATGAAGCCGCATGTTTCTTCGACTTGGCCGATCCTTCTACAGGCGCAATCATCAAGTCGGGCTTGTACTCCAGAGCTGTATTCTCTTCCAGTGCACGTGGGATCTTGCGCGAAAATATAGCAGCAAATGCGTTATTGGGATTCATCTGTTGGGCAGCCCCTAAGTTGCTTATATATATCTGTGAGTGAGTGTGTGCAGAGACGTAAGTAACTGTCATGTCCATCTTCATTCACTCTTGCATGGAAGAAACGGTTCGTCCTGTTCGAATGGCAATCAAAAGACAGAAAAAGAGTCAAAAGAGCAAAAAGAAACGAAAGACGGACTAGGAATTGAACCTAAGCCGATTCGAACGGCTAACCTTCTGGATATCCCAAGTGAACTGGAATCAGACGCGCTACCGTTGCGCCATAGGTCCTTCTTTCTTTGTTGACTAATCCAACCTTTTGAACATTATAATCCAGTGAAAAAGGATGAGAATTCGAGCTTTTGGAAGAGGAAAGCAGACAGAAAAAGCGCCGAGAGGGCTAAATGAAGTTGCAAATTGACGGTGTGGGGTTCGGAGGAAGCATGGTGGGGCGGTTGAAAAAGGCTGGACCGACAAGGTCCTTCGGCCCGTTAGGGACTAGGGGCGTTAAAGCTTAAGAGAACTCGTGCGAGCTGGAGGTATATAAACATGCATATGGAATAAGTCCTTTTTAGCCCTCGCTTATCAGTCCACCAGATCCGATCCATACATTTCGAGGACACATACTCTGCTCCAGTGAGTCATCTGGAACAAGCTATCCTAGCACAAGACTTAGAGCGCGAGGGTTGCCGATGGGGGAAACATCGCTGCATCACACATAACATATCCGTCTTCTGCCTCTATGGATATCCTGCCCGCAATTGGATCTCCTCCTTCTCTCCTCCTACAAACCCCTCGCGCCCCTCCAAGCCTGCCACACCCCCCAACAATGAGCGGCTGCACCTGCCACAACACAAACATGAAAGATCTGATGACTACTTCCCAAGACATCGCATTTCCCTCTGCATACAGCCTTCTCCGGCCAACGACTAGCGAAAAACCATGCTCCAATCCCGTACCACAGCCCCTCAAGCAACCACCACATCACCCCTCGATTCCAGAACGCTTCGCTGAAGCCGTAATGTACACACCCGTGGATGACGGGGCCGAAGCCCGATAAAACGGTGAGGATAAAGGCGGTCGTGCGGTGGGCGCGGTAGATAGGCCCCTGGAGCCGGGGATGCAGGACGAGGAAGCAAGTCACCCCCAGGAGCGAGAAGATCATGCCCCAGTACAGATTCCGGTGGGACGGGGAGTCGTAGAATCCAACGTAGATTCCGGACACGAAGCTCGCCAGGATCAGGAATAGGATTCCCGTATAATCCAAGAGCAAGCAGCCGGAAGACACGGGGGCCGAGTGGTTCATCAGTGTGTGGTACGTCGTCGACAAACCCAACGTCAGGAGTGCAAACATGGGCGTCAGTCCTAACATGATACGATCGGTCCACGGCGCGGTAACTTCAAGTCGTGAAATGTTGAGTTGCAAATATGGTAGCGCCAGGGCAAGCGCCACCGCGGGAACGAGGTGCGTATAGATGTTTAGTGTTTCGTTATGCATGTAGGTAAGACTGTGAATGCACGAGGTATAGCTGTGGGAGACGGGGCGGTAAGCCGTACGGATGTACGGGTTGTCCTGATACCATTTTGGGAGGGCTTCGAAGTCGCAGAGGCGCGATGGGGGCGCTGCGTCCCCGTGTCTGTCGTTCCGATCATTCAAAGGTTTTTGGTCCTCGGAGGACCTGCGAAAGAGAAGTTGCGGGTTCCTTAGGATTAGACCCAGTAGCGCTAACGGTGCCATTGTGAATGATAATCGCGAAGTAGTCGCGACTTGGAAATTGATGTTTCGAAGTGAGCAACACAGTGCACGCCGTCTGCGTCGTCGGGTCCACCATGCAGCTTGTTTGAAAAGGGAAACGACATGAAAGCGTGAGAAGCAGCAATAAGACAGTGGGAAGGAGTGCGCGACTAAAAAATGGCGCAGGCGGGATGTGAGGTCGTTTTTTGAAGATCTGCTTTGTAATCCCCTGCATAGATACACATTGCCGACTGAGGCAATCCGATCGGCAGAAAACGCACCCTAGCGATAACGTGTATCTCGGATCTCGAGCAGCGAGAAGAGGTCTAAAAATCTGAGAAGATGATAGAAAACTTCGTAAAAACATGATTGGAGTATCTAAAGAAGGTCTGGATTGTACTTCCAATCCGAGTCTGACAGGAGAGATACTGGTATTTGGAAAAGGCTTGTAAGCCTCCTGGAAATCTTCTAATTCATCTTATGCAGGTGATTTCGATCAAAAGAACTGTAATACCCAAAGTGCGAAAAACCGTCGTGGTACCCTATAAACGCAAAATGCAGCTCCCGTTGCCAGGGCTTAGTCTGGGATCTACATTTTAGGGTGCAAGGAAGTAATATGTCTAGACATAATACAGACATCGGACAAGAGTAAGAAATAACCTTCGACGGTGGGAGGTCAATAAATCTACTTCTTTGCTCTCTTGTTCTACCAGGCCGAAGAGAGATCAGATATTCGGATGATCTATCTAACGAGCAGTTGACCTACTATATACTCCTCATGCAACGACAGCCAGTTCGACATCTGTGCGATATGCTATTGAAAAGGGGAAGATGCAATAATTCTTCACACCAGATGCTCCTCTGCGACGCTCCTGGGAAATCACAATGTCACGAAGTTAGTGGTAGGGTATGGCTTACGCTTCTCTAGACTTATAGAGATATGTGACGGTCCCCGTGTAGTTGAGTTTAGTGAATCCCTTTAAAGGTTAGCTCTCTTTTACCTTTGCGTTATGTTACCTCGCCGCGCACCTGGACGGCATATGCAACTGAAGGCGCAACCCCTTCCTTCACTTCTTCGCATTTATTTAGTCTGTACTTCGTCCTCCGGTCACATATTAGCCAAAGAAACTACTAGCTCTCCTGTATCTATGTCCCAGAGTGACTGCAATTCTAGAGCCGTGAAGAGTGATATTCTCACACCAACCGAGATCCCCGAAGCAGCAAACTTTGACGTAAGCACGTCTTCTTCAAATACCACGATCAACTGCCGTCTCCAGAGGAAGTTCGGTCGCGAGCACGGGCTCAATATCTCGCTGGTACTCACTGGGGCTGGAAGACGAGAGACGTCTCTACCGTCTATAATGCACGTTCTGCGCCCGCCGTGTTTGAGGATATGTCACTGTTTGTTAAGTGGGGAAACGTAGTTAAGGTCACCGAGGGACAAACTCTTTACGCGATTCGAAACAGCTGCGGAAAATGTGTTCCTGTTCCTGAAATCTATGGATGGCGTGTAGACGGTGATGAGACTTTTCTATATATGGAGGCAGTACGTGGAAAGACGTTGGAAGACGCGTGGCCGGAGATGAAAGAAGATGACCGATTGCGCATCTGCAGTGAACTCCGAACTATTCTACACAACTTACGCCAGCTCAGGCAAAGTCCTATGGACAAATTATTGGTGAGTTGGTCTGCATCTTACTTTGTTACATCTTTAACATTAACATTCAATCCCTAGGTAGTATTACAAGAGGTAACTACTGCGAGAGAGCCCTCTTTCTGGAATCTCAATCTGAGACTGGGCCGTTCACTTCTGTGAAAGACTTCCATGACTGGTTCATCCTCCAGTACAAGCGGAAGATGCCTGATCCAGGGACGGTACCGGAACCATATCGCAAGGACCTCCCCGATGATAGCGAGATTGTCTTCACGCATGGAGACCTTCATCGAAGCAATATCATTGTATCGTCTACCCCGCCACGGGTCGCTGCACTAATAGACTAAGAGCAGTCTAACTGGCTACCGGCTTATTGGGAGGATTGCAAGGCTCACTGGACATCTACCTACATGGGCCGATGGGCTGTCAAATACTTACCACTGATTCTGAATCAACACGAGAGCACTCGGGAGGCATGGAACTATTACATCGATCCTGTAGGTTGTTGAGGTTCCACTCTGTTGGAATGGTCGTCCCTTTTAAGAGACCCTTGCTTTTCTTTCATCTACCCTTTGGCGTCTTGGTAGAGAATAGAACCTACCAGGCATCTCAAAAACGGCTTGGAGTGACGCGTACCTGCGTGATGCCCTTCGCTAGCATGCTGTGCATGTAGGCCGGAGAGCACAACAGCATGGCTCTGGTCATGCGAAATTTCCGTCTTGCTTTAGCCACTGCTTGGACTGCGGTGTTGGTAAAGCTAGTCGACAGGAGCAGGCTTTGATCACAAAGACTTGACATCGGGCGAACTCAATTATAAATTCCCGAAATAATGGTGACAATCAATCCCTTTTGAGTAAGACAGCATAACAACAAGGGTTGTCACGGTAATGAAATCTTTATCTAAGTGGGAGGCTAGCTTCCTTAAATCCACTTTGAGCCGCAGGGAAATTATACATTACGATCGTAAATACTCAAGACATCTGTCGAGTTGTTATACTCAGGCGAACAACTATCCGTATACCCACCCAACAGCTCTCCGCGTTCCTTGATAAACTCTTCGAACTTGCTCTTGGAGCAGGTCTCGCCAGGGCCATCCACGCAGCTGGGCATTTGTTGCGGGCTTCGATTGACAAGAACTCGGAAGTAGTCTCCAGCGTCATAGCCATAGCTGTCGCATGTCATCTTCTCGATAGCGACATTCCCCAGGAATGGGATGATGCGCGAAGACCTCCACGCTCGGGCGTGATTCTGTTTGGATAGTGGCATCGTTGCATTTGGTGCGTCGGCCCCAGAATACATTGAGTTATTGAACAGGCCCAACGCTACCACGACAGTGGGCGGCAGCTCTCGATGTGTGAACGAAATGGAAATATCCTGTTCGGCCTCATCCGACAACAGAGTCAATGCTGAAGCATTTACCCAGGGAAATCCCAGAACACCCGAAATTGGGTTGCCATAACCGACGTTGTAGTGGTACCGGACGTCCTCGGTGTATTCAAAAGCCAGCCAGTCGTTTGGTGTGAAGAGTTCAAGGGAGCAGAACGGGGAGGAGCCTCGTATGACGGTTTCATATCCGCAGAGCTGCTGCATCCCGACTATATCGTCCGAGGTGAAGTTGAACTGCGGCGCTAGGTCATGGAAGCGTTCAATGAGGGGCTTGGTATAGAGTTCCTTGTATTCCTAGTCAAATCAGTGATCTCTTCTGACAAGAGCGGCGTTTGGAGATCGCACCGATGACTCTTTACTGCCAGCCGAGGAGCTGTACTTCGGGCATCCTTTGTAAGGGGTCAAGGAGTTGGCCCCCTCGGCCTTGCTTTCTGGCACTTGTACTAGTTCAGTGCTGTTGTCCCAATCCGAGATTCCGCCCATGAAGTATAAGGCGCTGTCCACTGTACGCTCAGCCGTGGACGTCCACATCTTCTTCGGTCTCTTCAAGTCGGGGTACCGTATGCGCACAACTGTACCCAACATGAAAGACTGCAGCTCGCCAACCTTGGTCAGCTCCTCGAGATCGTCATCCTCGATTGGTGTCTTCCATTTCGAGAGGAACGAAAGGGGCCCTGCTTTGCTCCAGTCGACTGTTGTGTTTTCTAGCTTGTCGGTAAAGGGCTCGATATACTCTTCGTAATCGAAATCATTGGCAAAGATTGCAGAGTGCCTTATGAGATATGCTGCCCTGGTGACGTTGCATCCTTGTGGGGGATCGGGGTCGAGGTAAGGGCTCTCATGCTCAAAGTAGGGAGAGATTCCGGCAAGGTGTTGCAACGGATTAAAGGAGGACGCTGCAAGAGCAGTATTAGCTACCAGAAGGTGAAGAGGGAAGGCGTGGACCCGCATGTCGACTGGAAAGGGCAGAGGGACGAGGAGCGTTGTCTTCCAGGACGTACCGTGTAGAGGTCACTTTTAGGGGACTGAGGGCATCAACGTCATCATGGGACCGTGCCTCCGGGGAGGGATCGATGCCATGATGGCAGCCGTTGGCGTGGAGAAGATGACGAGGTGCATCCAGCAAGTGGGAGGCTAGAAACTTGGCAGGTACCCGGCAAGTCGGCAGCTTTGTCCCGAGCCCCTACTACATCCCCCAGCGTCGACGTCCTCCACATGCAAAATACCAAAACATCGGATTACGGAGCCCACCATCACTTTGAAAACCATAGCCGCCAGTGTGTTGCTCACAGTTTGGAGGAAAGATCATGTACCAACCCGCTTGTACTTATCACGTGAACACTTGGCATCACCACATTCGTGCATCCTTCTATTGGATGAATGATCTGCTCATCGTCCCAGGAGCAGGTCAGGATCTTGGATTGCAGATGTTGAGAGGAGTAGTTACGGGACGTGGCTACCAAAGCAATCCAAACGTGCCGGGGCTAGGGCCTGCCACTGCTACTGGAACATGTACGTGATGAGCTCAAACCCTGAAAACTATGACACAGGAAATGACAAGCCTTCGTTCGTACCTTCCCTCGTGAAGGACGTTGAGCCCATGGAAAACGCTAGTGATATGGTCGCATGGTTTGCAACAAGCAGAAAGGGTGGTATGTGGAAGTATAAGTATCGTTCTCGTCGTGCCTCTTCCTTTCAGTCAGTTCAGCCCAATTCCTGAGCTTTCTTTCGCATTCGAAGCCTTTATCTGCGCATCCAGCCGCTCTCCTTCTTTCGTCAATTGGCCTTCTATTAAGTTTCATCCTCTCTCAATTCCGCAAGATCAAGTGCCTGTAATATGGCTGGCCCTTCTAGGAAATGCGAGTCTCCGGCCCCCGGAAGCATCGGAAACTCTTCACCCACAATACCCCTCTCGGAGACGGACTCCTACACTAATAGGAGTTCCACTGCCCCGACTTCGGTGTGGAGCCAGGATTTCGTCGGGGAGAAACATGTTAAACCTGTCACGACTCGTGCGGCGAAGGATTACAAGCCAGACGCAAAGGTACCAATTGCAAGGTTGTCGTACAACATGACGGCCCTCCCTGTACTGTTTGTACGGGAAGTCAACATCTTTCCGAAAGCTGCGAGTAACAAGCCGATAGATGGCGAAAGCAACCGGCAAGGAGCTGCTGCATCATTGGAGGAGATCAGTGCCGGACAAGTTGTAAGCAGGAGACTTTGGCAGGAAGCCCTCCGTGAGCTTATCCCGTCTCTTGTTTGCTCAAGATTTATAGGACGTGTCGCGGTCAATATGCATGCCAAGAAGGGTCTATTGCCTGGAAGTGAGACCGTTACGAAGAAGGGACCTACGGCCCACCTGATCATCCCTCTTGAGGAAACTGAGAACGCTGAAAGTGTCTGGGTTCAGAGCCACGGGACGGGCAGTCCTGTCTTCCCGCTCTCCAAGACCAAGATGAAGCAGCGTCGCAACGGAGGGGTTCAAGTCGAAGAGAGCCTCGTCTGTGAGGTTGGGCCACAACAGCCATTGACGCCTGAGACCGATGAGCATGATGGACGACTTTACAAGAAATGTTATGAGTTTCTCTTCCGCACATATGCCAACATCGAAGGCCGCAAAGACTTTCAGGCGGGCCCCATGGATGTGTTCCTACCCACCTCTTCCTACGGTTCCAAACCCCCGGGACTTTCGAATATCGACTTACGGATCCGGTGCCGACCGATGCTAGAAATTAATGGACGTGACCATGCTAAGGTCCATTTAGACTATGATCTCGTGCCGGTGATGAGCAAAGGGACGAGGTTGACTGCGGTCCTGGACAATTACTTCCTGGCCACTGGCTTGAGAGGTTCCCCTTCTAAGAACGCCGTCATCAAACACCTGCTATGTGGTCTGCATGTCACTTACATGGGCTCTTGCCATGGCGAAAAGCAACCCGCTGGACAATTGGACGGAGGGAGTGTACACACAGGAAAGGGGTTCGACAGTTCGCCGCCGCCCAAAAAACTATCCCCAGCGCTGACGGATAGTTCTGGCACTGTTGGGCCGTTTTCCGGGGCCCGTGTGATCCGGGACGTTAGGCCGGCAGATGAGATGAGCTCAACTTTTGTCAAAACGAGCCAGGGTGACAAATCCGTAAGGGAGCTGTTAGGTTCAAGTAAGTACCAATTTCCCGCCCCCCTTCCCCGCCTATTTTCCCGTCGTACTGATTCGAAAACAGTATCCACTTCTGGTGTGACTTATCAGAAGTACCCCATTGCCAACATCGGCGGGAAACTCCCGTTTTGGGTGCCCTTGCACAATCTTTATGTCGAACGGGACCAAGTTTATCGAAAGGCGAGTCACTTCACGCCGGATCTCAAAGCCGCTTTGAGGACCTTTCAAGACCACGAGCGCCTGATGCCCGATATCGATGCTCATGGTCTACGCTACATCAATGAGGCCATTGCCAGTCCTCAGCTCCCTCAGCAAAGATCAAGGTTTGGCATCGGTGTTCGCCAGACGGACGCGGAAAGCAATGTTCTCCCGAAGCATTTTACAAGTCTCAACTGTCTTGTACCACCTCGGGAACATCGACAGGAAGCGAACTCCTCACCAGCTCTTCAGAATGAAAGGCTCACTATTGTATACGTGTGCCCTGATGATGACGGCTTCGAAGTGGAGTTGAAGGAGCGGCTCGGACGTCCAGAGCAATCGATGTTCCGCTTCACTGACGTCCGCACTGTGCGAATTGAGTCACTGGGAGAACTGATCCGTCAACAGGTCGATATGAATAGTCCCCTTATGAAAGCGGTCTTCCATCCAAAGAGCTCCGTGATCATCGGAGTCTTGGACGGCACCAGTATCAGCGGCGAAAAGTACAAAGAGGTCAGGGCTGAGTTCCGGCGATTTGGAGATAGAAAACCCGGAGCGGTAACCGTATGCGCCAACAAGCAAGATCTCCAGAGTCAACTCGAACGCCCAGGGACCAACGTGTTCGCCTCCAATCTGCTCCGAAAGATCAAGCTCATGCTTGGCCATCAAGTGTGGAACACAGAAGCCATCGATTATAAGGGAACCGAGTTCGACCCCGACCGTAGTATCGTCGTCGGGGCGCATATTTCTCACCCAGCCTCAGGTGCTACCAATTTGTGCCCTTCGGTTGCTTCGGTTGTCAGCAGCGTGGATGGAAACCTCACGATTTTCCCAGGCTCCACACGCTTGCTACCGGCGAAAGACAAACAGACATCCGTTTATTCTCAGTTTCAGATCGAAGATCTAGGCGATATGATGAAAGAACGATTTACAGCTTGGAGAGACCAACCCGGTCGACATCAAGATCGTCCTCTGAAGGTCCTCTTCTACAGGAGCGCCTACGACCCCAGATATGGTGAAGCATGTGGTAAGGAGATTGAGGCTATTAAGTCTGCATATCAAGAAGTCTTTTCTGCACCCCTTGGGGAGAACGGACTTGCCTACATAGTCATGCAGAGAAACTCCCGCAGCCATTCATCACTTACTTTCACAACCGCAGAACCAGGTTACGAGAACAGCGCGAAGTATCAGTACTTCCTTCATCCCAACGGTAACAAAGCGGGTCTAACGATCGAGCAATTGGCCCGTATAGTAAGTCATCTTCATTCTCTACCAGCGGTTCTGAACTAGCTGACTTGAACACAGACCGCAACACTGAACGTGACAGCGCAGCTCGGGAACATATCGAGTAAAGCACTTCCGCTCGCATATGCACAGAAACTCTCACGCCGTGTGCTAGACTACTTTCGCTGGTTCTCCCACAAAGACATCACGAACTTCCCCCCCATCGCCCGACAAGCTCCTTACGACTCTGAAAATAAGGGAAAAGAGTTTCAGCGATATGTCGAGGGGTACCTGAGCACTACGCCTAAACTCGGTCAACTGGGCTCAGAGCGGGACTATGTGAAGTTCCGTATCGACGGCAAGCCGTTGCCTTGGAACTCGAAGCTGGACGAGAAGATGTTCTACCTCTAAGCCTGTGATTGGTATCGACTTTGAGGCCATCGGAGGGTAGGTTGCTGCGGCATTGCGCAGGATGTTTCATTTTTCTTTCGCTCTTTCATCTCTCCGTATGTCATCGAGATTTTCCCTGCTTTGTTTTTGTCTTTCTTACGGATGCTTTGGTTTCTCAATACTGCGTTTGGTTTTCATGTGGCCCCCGTCACAGTCCCTAAATCGTCATTGTATACTTTACAATCCATTGGTTCTTTATTTTGATTGAGCATCGGTATTTAGCTTGCTTAGAATGTAGTGTAATTGCGTCCTGTTATCATTTCAGTGGACATCACATTGAACACTGCATTCCTGGGCTTTTCGAGACATTATACTAAGTGCTCAGACTTCATCAACATATAAGCTATGTCTCCTATATTATGATGTGCCATTGCCTGGACAGGACCCACCTGGGAAAGTAGCGCAAGTCTTTAGGCATAGCGGGTTGCCGTTTGTTGCAGAAAGCGTCCAGCATTTTCCGCATCGTAAACCAGGTCCTTCCACGACTTAACACGAGCCTATGTTGGTGAACAATCTGATAGGCTCTGCTGTATATCTCTGAATAGTTCCCTTGTTAATATAGGCCATAGCAACGGCAACAGCAATGGGGCTGGCTAGAAGGAGAGATTGTTGACACTAGCTTGTCTAAGCCTACCTAGCATTCGCACTCGCACTTCGCAATCATGTACCGTGTGCGCCAGCCCCGCGTTATAGAAGCACCATAGTGCGGGCGTACACTGTATTCTGTGGATACCCATGACAAATTGGCAAAACTTCACGAAGTTAGCGTATAGGAGCGGTCGAAGATATGCTTTTACCTAGAAGACACGGAAGCTAGAGGCGTTCCAGGTTTTCAAGCTAATACCAATAGGATCATAGGTAGATGTAACAACCAATCTGTTACATACGACCATAGCACAGGGACAAATTGGGCCTCTCGTCCGATCGACCATACACAAGCCCTGTAGCGCCCGTTGAGTAGTAGCGTGGGTGACCAGCTGCGAATAGCGTGGTGTTGTATGTTTTTGTTTTCGAGCACAACTTCCTTTTTTTTGCTGTTCAGGATTCAGTGATGCCGCACTCGCAGGAACAGGCGCGTGTTGAGGGGTGAGGGTGGGGTCCCTGAAATACTATCGGTGCTGTGCCGCATCAGCCTCGAACAACAACATCGACCTATATTTCATGAGATCGTGCGGCGTGGTTATTAGGCACCAACACTGAGTTTCCAGATGTCCTTCACTTTCTCCTTCATATATACCACACTCCTGAGCAACCTAATAAGGTCACCTCTATGAAGTCTTCCATCGTGCCAATGTTCTGTGCCTCGTGTACTTTTTTACTCTTATTGTGTGGTCAGGAGTCAGCTCTAGCATTGGGCATCCCAAAGCAAGAGACGCTTGCGACCACGACACGTACCAAACTTGCAACCGACATGGTGAATTCAGGAGGCTGGCGGTTTGAAGCATTTGTTCCTGAAGGGAGGGTCCGTATTCCTGGCCACAACCATGCATACTACACCCAGGCTCCCGAAAATGAACAACTGTTTGACGTGCGAGAATTCAACGTCCATCCCGACCCGCCGAACATGTAAGTACACGCGAAGTTGTATTTGAAATGCCAACCCGGGTCCCCTCGTCCTTTGACCAGGAGTGTCATGCATCTGTCTGTTTCTATTCGACGTGCATGAAATTCGTAGAGCGGCTACGTCTAATTTACGTACTAGTACTAACTTCGATCCAAAGGTACGAACACCTTTATATACATCTAGTCGGCTACATCGACGAGTTCGTGGATGGCCTTGAGGATACCACGGTGGCAGTGTTCGGTCTCTGCCCAGAGATTTACGGCGTTGCCGGGAAGTTGTCCCAGCTCCGCGAAGAAAGATTCTTCGTTAGAGTTGGCGCACGCTATATGCGTACGCTTGATCCCCATGATCGATGGCCATTTACGGAGCTCATGTTCGATACACCTCCTATCTGGCGAATGTCTGCACCCCGCAAACGGCAGACATGGAAATGTTCAGCTGAAATGACGGCACAAGTGCCTGATGGAAGGGTCCTCTTCAGCTACGCACAGAATTTCACCGTATCTTGGGACCCGAATCACTGTGAGGAATGAGAATCTTCGTATCTAGAATGTTACAGGGTCATAGGGTGACGCAGGATCACACACAGCAATGGGTTCTAAGATCTGAACCTTGTTGTGTGAATCCAATGATACCCATTGATCGCTCTGCTTCATCCGTGCCACATCACGACTTAGCCACTGAAGATACATTTCCTCAATTTCTCCATGTCCGAGCACATTGCATTGCCGCGCACGCCGCTCCTCTGAAACTCCCCCTCTGGCGGTTTTGGTAAAGATGTGGTTAACGTGGGAGTTTTGTTACATGTGTCTTTGGTCCCTCGAGTCTATTTACTGTGCCGTCATCTCAATTGGGTTGAGCTCTTGATGTAGAGGGAGGCTACGGCGGTAAACGATTCACTAAGATGTGAACGCGATAGAACAGCAGCAACGGACAAAATGAAAACTTACACAATCGCATATTGAGATGCTGAAACGAAAGACGCCATAACAGCTCTTGCTCACCTCCTGCCTATGTACTCCGTTTAATCTGTGCAATTCAATTCTACAAGATACAAGATTCGCTAGATCCTAACGTAGTTAGAGTCCCACAGACCCTATTCTATCTCGACACTTTCGTATCTATGCACATCAAAGTGAGCAGCGAAGCTATTGTAAGGCAGCCGCCAACTATGCTAATAAACTGGTACAGGAGTGGGAAACCCCCTCGCCGTATACAATAATATACTGCACGTCAACACCACAAAAAGTACGCATTTACCTGTCCTTTCTATTGGCTGGGAACACACTGACTTGTTCAAGTAGAGTTATCGCCCAATCAAACTGGTCCAACACAGTCCCTCATTGGCCTGCCAGCATCGGCTCCTGATATCTGCAATCTGTTTCAGCTCATATCTATGCACGAAAAGGACATCATCCCGGCCATGAAAAGGTGCCTACTCACGTTGTAGTAAACAGCATACGGATCCCATGAAGGATCTAGGTGCGGAGCATATTCGATACCATTAGTCCTGTCGTTTACCGGCCCTTCAGCCCCATATATGTGTGACAACCAGGCGTATGTCATGTCCATGCTAGCAGCCATGCCAGAGGACGTCCATATCTTGCCATCGACGACCCACCGTGCCTGCGGAACCCAGTCAATGTTCTCGCCATACGCGGTGATCCATTTCCAGCCACTCTTATTGGTTGTAGCACGCTTGCCGCCGAGAAGCCCTGAACGCGCCAGATGTGTGACGCCGAATGATATCCCGAGGATGTACTCTGCCTGATCAAAGCGGCGGTTGAGGAAGTCTTCGATCTCGGTCCTGTTTCCAAGAGTGGCATTGACAACACCGGTGCCGCCGGGTACAATGATGACATCAAGAGCCGGTGCATCTGCGAATGTATGTGTGACGGTTGTCTCTGGACCAAGCGTGTAGCCAAAGTCGCCTCCAAGATGAGGCTCCAGTCGCGCGCTGACGGCGCCTTTGACAGGCCCTTTCTGGTAGGAGATGACGGAAAGAGTCATCTTGTAGAAGGGAGATAACTGTGATGGAAGCAAGGTCAACTCTGAGCATGTGAACCTGCAGTTATTGCACATACAGTGGACAAGAATTCCATCGGGCCCCAAACATCGATTGGCTCAAACCCGTCGTAAATGACCTGTAACGCGTTTAGCCGCAGCCCTGTAGACTATTTTGAATAGGACACTGCAGCACATACGTAGCCAATGGACAGGGTTCTGCGCTTGTTGAAAGCATGCTCTGTTGCATTCTGGCTGAGAGTGAAATGAGCCAGAAATATTGGCCATAGCCACAAATTCCTGATGAGTTGTGCAGCCAACATTGGAGAAATAATCAAAGTCGATGTAACGATGTTACCAAGTCACCGAGAGGAGTCGTCCCCTTATGAGCAACGGGCTCTGTCCACTGGAACAATCTCCCGACCTGAATGTCGACCAGGATCTCAAGCCACATTGGCAGCTAGTGTTTATGCTCGTAAAACGTGCCAACCGGAGCTTCGTTAGGGGCTTGGGTGGCTGGTGAGGCAGTTTGAGTCGTTTTGCGCGATCTTTCCGCATTTCCCGCTTTGGTCTTTGCGGCGGCAGCTTGAGACTCGCACCATAGCGGAACGGATACGACGACTCGTAATACATACATATAGCATGGTTTCTTCAATCGTACCTCCTTAGCGGCGTCTGTAGTTGGAAATTTTGCGAAGTGAGACTCCGTCATCGTGGGACCCCAAGCACTATCAGGAGTAGTATATCTTTGACCAAGCCAAAATTTTGGTCCGTCTGTCGTAGGAGTTCGATATTTCCGCTTCTTTCTCTTGGGCATTGCACCTCTATCCCAAAGTGCGAGGATGAGATGGCGAGAGAAGAGAACGATGCCAAGGTAATCCGGAGTCTCCCGAAAAGGTAACATATTACTCTGTACCCTAGGGTACTCAAGCGAACATTGCCTAAGCGAGCGCCACAAGTAAGCACCATGGGTGCTAAACCGGTATCTGGATGTGAACCGTACGTGAGACGGAGAGAAATCTGCGCAGTGGTCTTGGCTGTACGAATCAACGTACGCCTGAGAATGACTGCGCAAGAAAAAGACATAAGAAAGGGAAAAGTGGTGGAGCGGAAGTGAGAGTGAAGGCATGAGTCCAAAATAAACTTTGGAGGAAGAAAAAGCTCAAATCAAGAGAATGTCGTTTTTGGGATCATCAGGCCTCCAAGGCGAAGAGAAAAAGTCCAGCTCATGACATGGACGACCGCTCTTTAGCTAGCTATTTTGTTGGCTATAGGGTAGTCAATTCTGATGAATTTAGATTGGAAAATCCCGACCAATGCCTACCAGACGATGCAAATTTCTATGAATGGGCTTAATTCTCTAGGTACTTCTCTAGAAGACTTGTGCTGAATTATCCCCTATTGAAGCTCGTTAAATTTTCGCTGCTCCCTGAGCACCATCAACAGACCATTCCTTATCCGGCATACTCTGAACATAACTCTTTCTACCTTCCCATGACCTAAACCATTCCTTCAATGCATCCCTGGAGGCCCTCCACTTGATCCCCATCGAATCCATCATCCCCACCGCTGCTGCTATTGCAATCTCATCCATTGACGCCGCACCAGTTGCGGATGGGGCCGTCAAGATGCCCTCCTTGACTGCAGCATCCAGCTGATCTAGGGCGCGATTGATCTTTGTCTTTTGACCCGTGACCCAGTCATCTAGACGAAGCCCACGCGGCTCGCGAATGCGCTTCTCGTACACGAGGAGGACGCCAGCATCCATGATGCCGTCCGCGCAGGCATGTAGTGTGTGCAGCTGCCAGTATTTGGTATCTTTCTTCTGGCTGACGCCAGCCAGGTTTTCTAGATACTCGCAGATGACCTTGGAGTCGTAGAGGCCGCTCTTCATATCCTCGGGGACCAAACAGGGAATCTTCGCTAGGGGATTGTACTGTGCGACATCATCATTATTGTCCGACCAGCCTTTGAAAGGAATGGGGCAGACGACCACAGATTGGAGGATCAGGGACTGCGCGAAGCCCCGTTCCAAGGCGACCATGAAGACTTTTCTGGAGAAGGGCGAAGCGGGATGGTAGATCAGGCGCATTTTCGGCGGAGCGGCAGCCTTTGATGCAGTCACAGGTACCTTTGCGATTTGCTGCTGGACCCTCTCGATCCTGAAGTTCCAGCGAGGGAAATGGATATGTAGGCCGTGGGAATTGCGAATAACCACTTCCGTTGTTGTTAGCCCGACAAGTGCGCCGCGATCTTTGTGCGTGAACCCGTAGTCTGAAGCAAACACTTCGACTTCCTCGCCCTCATGAAACTGGAGTGGGTCATTTGTGATGACAGTCGCAGGCTCCGGTTGCAGGAACACATCTCCCAACACCCGCTCCTTCATCGCCTCTGCATTCAAACGTGTGGGTTTCCTCCCTCCGCCCTTTCTCCTGTTCACTTCATCCATAAACCTCCGCACATAGGCGAAAGTCTTCGGATATGTCTTCTCGTTGATGAAATTCTCATCCAACGCACCCTCCATCCCTGGATCGACAATCAGCCACTCAAACGGCCAAACAGCGTCGATGTCAGCGGTCGTAGGCCCCTCTGTCGCCAGAATCCACTTCCTACCATCTGACAGGAACGTTGTTTCCAGCAGCTCAAACGCTTGTCTCATGTGTGCTAGTCCGTCCGGTCGGTTATGAGCCATCCCTTCAGCAGTCATGCGGCGTCCACCACTCAGCTTTGCGCGATCTTCCAGGAACTTGGAATCTGAAAACAGGCCTTTCCAGTAGGGGAGAAGTTTGCAGACATTAGAGAAGATACCGCCGTCGACAGTCCAACTCTCAAACAGCTTGCGCACACCGGCATCCGCCTGCGAAACCGGTGCGAGGTCGCTATTTGGGAACCGACACTCTAGAGTTTGGATGATAAGTCGCGAGTCGCAGTATATATCTTTGCCGATAGACATAATGGGTATGCGACGGTAGTTGACATTGATGGCGGCCAGATCTGGGCGCGGCATATAGGGGGGTTGAATCTATGCGGTGAATGTTAAGGCACGTGATTTGGTAGTATTGACTTTGGAAACACATACGCATTCTTCATATTCAATACCGCGAAGCCAGAGATACCATAGTACACGATGGGAGTATATCGATGGCGGGTAGTGGAATAGGATCGGTTTCTGCATCTGCGCCATGATTAACTCGAAATCGCTAGTAAATCATCCGGTAGTGGGATTCGCCTGCACGTTATTATACTATTTTCTATGTCTCCTTGAAACCCTAGGCGAGTCATATGAAAGTTACACTTGTGTCCCTAGTATCTTGGCTGTGCATGCTGTTCCTCTCCAGAACCCCTCTAGATGCGCGCATTTCATTGGCTAGTCGTCCGAGGCGAGTCGAATTAAGTGCCGATCTTCTAGCGTCGATGGGCAAAACTTTGTTCGGACGTCGGACAGCATCCTCGTCCATCGGAGCGGCATTCGTCCATGAGAGTGCATGAATAATCCGATGAGAATTGTGTGCTGAGAGGGTTCTCCTAAGCGGAGGTGTTGCGTTGAAGATTCTCCATCCAGCGGGAGACCACGTTTCCGCTGGCGCTATGCACTTTTTACGCTTACATAATCATACGCAAAAGTTTCAGGGGCTCCTTTGCTCAGTTGCTTAAGCTTTGCTGTTTCGCCGTCGAACTCTGTCTCGTCCATGCGCTTGAATTGCAGCCAACCTAAGAATAAATCTGTCAGAGAGGGTTCTCCACAAGTTACCCAAGTGTCCGCGAAAATGTGTCAATCAAACCCTGGGAAAACAACAATCATTCTACGGACGAGGTTCTGGAGTGAAAATATCAGAGTATCATGACCGCACAGATGCACTCACACGAAACTCAGAAGTTTTCTTGGCTTTGCTAAAGCGGACTTAACTGTAGGTACACAAAGCGCGCAGTTCTTGTCATTCTCAGAGTCATACTCAGGGAACGCCGAAGCAACAGCACACTCACACCTCCCAGATACTCATTCTAACAGGCTCCGCTGGCGTGAAATGCACATAAAAACTCACTTCCCCCAACTCCCCGGAGCCAACACCGTCACTTCTTCAGCCGTTCCCAATGCGCAAATCGGCAGAGTCATGTTTTACAGTCAACAATAATGGAAAGAGAACGAGTATTTAAGGCCTGTTCAGAGCCTTTTTTTTTAAAAAAATAAAAAATAAAAATAAAAATAAACGACACTTCTAACGATCTCAATACCCAGAATACTGCGAAAAGCTCAAGCAATCGTTAGTTTTTGAAAACTGATGTGGAAGGATCACTGATAGCACCAGCGCAGACTCTGCACCGAAACACTGAATCTGCGCACGACGAAGAAATGGTGTCCAACAACGCACCCAGACCGCCGCAATCATCTACGCACAATTCGTAAGACACCCTTCACCCCCGGCCCGCAGATCACTCACCGCACCAAGAATCCTAGACTCGATCCTCCACATGTCCCTCGAAAAGCAAATCAGCTACCGGAAACTTTTCCTGAAGGATAAAAGATGTATTCTTGGCAATGGTGCTGGCTGCGTCGCACGCCTGCCGTGTTCTACTCCCGACGACAGGCAATATCGGGAACCGTACATGCTCCTCTGCAGGTGGTGTCGCGCCGTGCGCCCGTCTGTCCTCAAGACGCGAGTCGAACGTGCCACCGGAAAGGAAGGCTCGGAACAAGCTGGCTGGGTTTATAAGTGGGGTGAATACGCAAGAGTGCGCGCTGTGGAATCAAAGTGTCTGAATCGTAATGGGAATATCATCCGCATCCTGGACGATGGTACGGAACCTTGGACGTGTTCGCAGTACTCGATGCCGAAGGATGGCATGGGTCTCTGTTCTAGGTGCCACTTTAGGGTTATACAGGCGGCAGGCGAGTGAGCTATCCGTATGCTACGGAAGAGGACAGCACTATACTAGCGTGGGAAACACTTGCATATAGAACAATTCATTTCGAGGGTATCAATAACCCCCTCCATCTCCTACAACTAACCCTTACCTCAGGTCGCTTACACGGCGTCCCTCTCTCACCTAAGCGGGTATCAACACTGATTCCATAGGTCGAGTGCAACACCCCCTTTCCCCCTCACCGATTGACCATTTTTGTTTTCATCATGTTCGGATACCATGGCGTCGTACCTGAACGAGGAATCATCCCTAGATCTCCCTTCCTTCTAGAACATCCTCCTCTTTTCTCTTTTGGCGGAATGCCCCGCATTCCATATCTACTGTACGTCACGCGTCGGCAAGTCGTTATCCTCGTTCAAGCGGGGGCCCACTAAACCTCAACCCTCTGATAGAAAAGGATATAGGCGACCTTGTTGTCCCTTACGTTCTCCTTCAAGAGCGGCGTGCGCTTACCAGCCGAGCTTGGCGTCGTCGTGCCATTGACCACTCCACTCCACTTCTTGGAAGGGTCCTTCTTGTCGTTGCCATTCACCTTGCTCCAGCCTCCTTCATCCTTGAGGTCGTCCTCGTCGTCAAGAACGTACATGTTGCGGTTCCGCCCGCTGGCCTTGTCATTCCTGTGCTGCTCCAGAGCAGCAGCCAGGATCTTCGGATCTTCCTCCGCTCCGCCTTCTGCTACATCTTCAGAGCGAATGCGACGGATGATGGTGTCGTCCATCCGAATCCATTCCCGTCCATCTTGCCGGCGAAGATCAACGGTGTAGTGGCCACCGCTTGCGTTCTTGCCGTGATGATAAACAACGGCACCAAGCTTGTAGCGCGGCAAGCCACCACGAGCCGCGAAGCTGCCCCTGATATGCGGAGCAAATGCCTCCTTCGGGATTTCCAGCTCCAAAGGATACCCGATCTTCTTCCAAATCTTGTGGGGACCGTTTGCATCATAGTGGAACCTCTTGAGGTGCAAGATAAGCACCGGAGGCAAGGTGTCGATGAAAACCTGCTTGGTCGAGGCCTTGGCTCCGCGGGTGGCACCATCAAGCGTTTCCAGATGGGTCAGACCCCGGAGCGCATCCGAGATGTTATGGATATCCGGAGAGCCGATATCCAGCTGCAGAGGTTGATACGGCTCAAGCGTCACAGAAGGCTTTTCCCCGGGCCTCTTATACTCCGAACGAAGCTTACCGCCGAAGATCTTCGTGATTGGGCTCTCAATTTCGATGGCGCCAGACGACTGAGTAACGGAAGCCTTCTGCTTGGGCCCTACTTCAAGCCAGCCATTATCGATAGAGCCTGAACGATCGCTCTTCGGTGAAGCAACGGCGTCGGCAGTAATGGAATCCCTTCTTCCACTCTTGATAACGTGAGTGCATTCATCATGGAGACCGGCCAAGAGGAAACCAAGAAACTCTTCTGCATCTTCTTGTTGACCGCGCTTATACATTTTTAGCGGACTGCGGTGCGAAGTCGCGGGTGGGGACATACCTTCATATTTTCAAAACGAGGTAGACGCCTGATCACATCGTATACGTATTCGGGCGCCAAGGGATCGCCGTACTGCTCGAGTTCGGTGTCTTTTAAGCGAAGACGAAGCTTTTCTGGCGATTCGGCAGAGTCGATGACCTTGAAATCACGCATAAACATAATCCTGTACAGGTGTCAGACAAGGCTTCAAAGATCGGCAGCGTAAACCTACATGGCATCTATAAGGGGCGTCTCGCTCTTGAAACTATGGGCTGCGCGTTTCGCCACTTGATCTAAGAAATCGTAAAACGGGACGCAAAACAGAAGTACTTGAAGAATCTGGGGCAGTTAGCAACGTGATTCCTCTACACATCTTGCGGGTGACATACGGAATTCATATAACATAGATTCCCGGAATTTACAAGTCCGCGAGGCTCGAGGAATGCCACTTTCTTGTCGGCATGGACGGAGAAGGTGGCGAGGACGTCGGAGAGTGAGTTACTCTTGGGCACACTGTGACCGTTTGTAGGAACGACGCCGTTGGCCGCATGAGGTGACTGCGGCGCTGCAGGTGCAGCCCTCGCCCGCAGAAGTTCTGCCCATGATTTGGGGGTTGCTTTTGAAGGCGGCGAGGCCTTTTGATTTTCCTCGGTGGTCGTCTCAGCGATCTTTTCAGCTTCCTCGGTTGACGAAGGAGCGGTTGATTTACCCGCTTCGGGTTTCTCCGAAGTGGACTTCGCCGACTTTTGCGTGGCCGACGCGACACTCGCCGCTCGTGCGGGCTTGAGGGGGATTATGGGAACTGCCGGTATGGTGGCTGTACGAGTATGTGCCGCTGGAGCAGGTTTCGAGGGTGGAGGCGCCATAGAGGGAGAAGCAGCAGCGGGTTGGGTAGGAGTAGTTACTGAGGGCGATTGGGGAGTCGTTGGTTCTACAGCTTCCGTAGCGGATGCAACAGCTGCGTGACCAGACTCGTCGTTCACCTTCACCTCGGAAGGCTTAGGTTGCTCGGCCAACTGTCCCACATGGCCATCGTCCGTCTTTCCCACTTGCTCAAGACTTGGATATACATTATATTGTTTTGAAGATGCGGCACGTCTTTTGCCCTTCTTGCGTGAAGCTCTCGGGGGGAAAGGTCCGTCAAACGAGCACCAAGGGAGGGGAGGATAAAATGTGCCTCTGGGTTCTGACTTTGCCGGTTCGGTCTGGCGTGGGGGCGAGATAGGCGGAGGACTAGGCGTGGCCATGCCTGTAGTCGGGGTACTGATAGCGACCGGAGTTTCGGCGGGAGTCAAAGGAGCTGGTTGAGGCGTAGGAATACGCGGCGCGGAAACTGCCGGAGCGGGAGGCGTGGGCGCAGGAGGCGTCTGCGAGTATACGATGGGCGGGGTGGGTTCCAGAGCGCGATTGACAGGAGCGACCGGTGCCACATACGGATGGGAGGATACAACGACGGGCGAACCACCGGCCTGAGGGTGGAAGGGACGAGGCGGCATCACATACTGCTGGGGGATGGGCTGCGGATACGGCTGTTGAGCCGGGTGCGGATGCATATAAGGGTTTTGCCATTGCGGAGGAAGCTGCTGATGCGCATAGGGGGCCATATGCGGAGCGCCATAGTGCTGGTGAGGGAGGGGGTATTGGGCGTACGGGTTGTAGTGTACGGGGGAGTGCGCCTGCGGAGGGATCTGAGGGACCTGGTGATGGTATGGATAGTGATGTTCTCCGTGCCGCCTGCCCTGATGATGGGGTCCGGCTGATGGGTGCATTGCCAGGCGGCTTCGATGGAGCCTTCACAGCTGGCGCTGGACAGAACCGAGCGTCAAGCTGTGAGGGTCGCGGGGGTGGCGAGCAGGAGATGGGCAGACAGACAGAAAGGATCTGGCTGGCAGAAGCTGACTGAAGGCGCTGTCGAGCGCAGTGAAATATTTATTGCTAGGGTCGGATAGGTCGCGCGACGAGCAGGACCGGGGTGGGTGTCGGAGTCGCGAGCAGAGGAGCGGCGACCGAGAAGACGAAGCGCGGGGGCATCGTACTCAGCACGACATCGCAGGCAGCGGAGAGACTGCCCGTCGGAGGGTGTGAGTAGACGGAGAGGAGTCGGAGTCGGGTGTGGGGGAGGGAAGGGTAGGAGGAGGTGACGGATATTGTCGTGTGAGGCGCGCGAGGGCAATGGAAGGACTTCGAAAGATGCTGAGGGCCTGAGGCGGCTCTCTAAGCAGAGGCCCGAGCGTCTCCCAAAAGCTTGGCAGGCTGTCGCTCGAGCACAAAGGGCTTCCCTAAGTTTTCCTTGCACTTGGAAGTTTGCTCAGGAAACAAGTTCGGAGAAGAGGAAACAAGTTCCAGGAAGAGAATGGGCGTGGGAGATGCAAAGCAAGCGTCGTGTCCGGAAAGCCGGAAAGTTGATGCTGTGATGGAGGGGTTTACGGTTTAGGCCCGCCGAGACCAGATCACGTGATCAGTAATCGTCACGGCATCGTGGGCGGGCGTGCACCGTTCAGTGGCGCTGACTCTCTTGCTCCTCTCCTCTTCCAAGTCCATCCCTTCTGGGGGACCCAAAACATCCCACCCCGCCCATATCCCACCCCTCAACCGCCTGCACCATCATTCTCCCTCCGCCACCCCTCACCCTCTTTGCCTTCTCTCCTCCTCGCCTACTCGTCCTCTGCCCGCCCGCGCTAGGGTCGCAATCCAGGTGGAGTGCCTGCAGGAGCAGCCCGCGTCATTCCGATCCCAATGTCTTCGACCCCCGCCGCCGTCGCTTCGTCCTCCAAAACCCAAGCGCCCTCAGGTTCTCTTTCTCCTGCACAAAGCACCCCCGGTGCCGCTGCCACTGGCGACAGCTCAGGCCAGCGGCGGAGTGGCAGCAGCTTCGGGGCCGGAGCCACCTCGAGACCATCGCCAACCCCCCGCAATAGCCAGCACTCGAAGAGACAACACAGGCCCTCGAGGCGCTTTCGCCAGCCGGACGAGGATGCCATCGCCGAATCGGTGAGTGCTTGTCTTTGATCCGGGCGGCAGAGGCGTCCTATGAGTGTCTGGTCGCTGACTCCGTTGTAGCTCGCCATGCGTTCCCTCAACAGTCGGAAGGGCCAGACGTCCATCACCCACCTGATGAACTTCAGTCTTCCTCCCCGGCCTCAAAATAACTACCACCACCACGCGCATGGCAGAACCAGGAGAAATCCTACATGGGGCTTGGGCTCGGGTTATCACGCCATCGACAAGGCAAGGTGTGTATCCCACGCTGGCTTAGACCCGCCCTTCAGCTGACCTCCAAGATAGATATGTGCATGCCAACTATCGCTTCATCGTCGATCCTAGAGCCGACTACCGTGCGCAGAGCGTGGACGCTGATATACATCTGGACTGGAAGAATGTCCTGCAGATTTTGGCGTCCTCACAATCACAGGATGCCTCCTGTCCGATTTGTTTAGGAACTCCAGTGGCCCCTAGGATGGCAAGATGTGGGCACATCTTCTGCCTGCCCTGCCTCATCCGTTATATGCACTCGGAGGACGAGGGAAAACCTCCCGAGAAGCGTGCGCGGTCGAAGAAATGCCCCATATGCTACGACACAGTCTATATCTCGGAGACGAGGCCCGTCCGCTGGTACGTGGGTCAGGAGGGACCGCCGCCGCAGGAGGGCGGTGACGTCGTGCTCCGTTTGGTGAAACGGTCTGCTGGAAGTACGCTGGCCATGCCACGAGACGGAGCGGATGCTCTGGAGGAGGACCAGGACATCCCTTGGTATCATGCTGCCGAGGTCATGGACTACGCCAGAGTCATGCGCGGAGGAGAAGACTACATGTTGGAACAATTCGACACGGAGATATCCTTGCTGGAACAGCAGGAGAAGGAGGACGAGTTGATGTTCGGAGAGGACAATGTGGAGTGGATGCGCAAAGCAATACGCGCCATCCAAGAGTCCAAAGAGAAGGCCAAGGGCATTGGAAACCCTCCGGAATCTGTCTCAAAACCAGCCGAGCCTAAACCGAAGCGACAACCCATCGTTTTCAACGAGAATCCCGACGATACTCCTGAGATGTACACGATTATGAATGCCTCCAAGTCGGGCCAAAGTTCCGCCGCGACGCCTGTAATCCACACACCGGTGCCCGAGAGCTCGTCGGAAGCGCAGGCATCTCTAGAAGGCATCGACTCCGGCCTATCTTCAATCAGGAAGGCATCTGTATCATCGCATTCTTCAAAAGCAGGCAACATCGGCGCAACGTTGGCGGAAATCCGCCATCGACAGCATCATGACAGCAATCATACCCCATCTGAATATTTCTTCTACCAAGCATTATTACACTATTATTTATCCCCCTTGGACATACGCATACTGAAAGCAGAGTTTGGCGATTTTTCCGCTTTCCCAGCCACTATACTTCCACGCGTGGAGCGCGTTTCGACGGGTCATGTCGTGGATGACGAGTTGCGGCGAAGAACCAAATACCTCGCGCATCTCCCCTATGGATGCGAGGTGAACTTCCTCGAATGCGACTGGACTGATACTGTGTCGCCGGAGGTATTAGAACGCTTCAAGCCAGAGATAGAGAAGCGGCGGAAGAGGAATCACGAGAAGGAGAGTCGGGAAGAGAAGGCGCGTATACGGGCCGAGAAAGCAGAATATGCAGAGTTCGCATCTGCGCGGCGTAAGAGTCGCGCCAGTATTACGGAGGAGAAGTTCCGACCAGACGACTTCCAGCCTCTTGTCTCGGGCAGCATGTCCGATGCAGCTCTAGAAGGGACGTCGGCTTCTCCACCTTGGCCTGCGCGCCGAGGGCATGGATTCGCCTCGCTAGCGTCGCCGTCAACGAGCCCATCGGCACCACGCACGGTTTGGGGGACTACGGCTGTGGCCCCCATTTCCCCCACGATGGTGCCTATTGAACATGATACGCGTGATGATGGGTGGTTACAGGGTTGGGAGAAAGATTTATTGCAGGAAGATGAAGACCTGTTAGCTGAGGCCCAGGCGCTGTCGCTTGGAGAAGGGGAGGCTTCGAGCTCAAAGAAGTCGGCGGGTGGAAAGAAGAAGAAGGTGAAGAAGATTACCCTTATGAGTACGAATGTGCGGAGGGGGGCGTGATATGAAAGGATCGGAACGACCAGGGAATGACGAAGCATTGGAGACTTTGTAGATCTATCCCGTGGCGTCTCTTCTACTTGGCTATCGCATTTATGAAAGACTTGACATCATATACGGGGACTCTCCTCTTTGAACCGTGAGCGTGAACGTGCAAGAGTGCTTTATGGACCCGTCAAGCTCAGTGCCTCGATAAATCCTTAGCCCCATATCATGCTTACGGTGCACTCCTTCGATCCCGTACATTAACGTTCTTAATCTGATTAACAAACATGTTCCACTTCGGGGACCCCACCTGCCCTCTCCCCCAAATCGCTCCTCAGCGTCCGATTAAACAACTCCTTCAACATCTCAAAGCAAACGCCGCTAATCGCAGCATCATACCTCCCCTTCGAGAGCTCATCCCTGATAAAAGCATGCTGCGCCCCCGCAATCTCAAACCACGAGAAGTTGACCCCCGCCTCGTGCATGGTCTTGCGAATCAGATCCCTCCCCTCAGGCGGCACATGCGTGTCGCTTTTCCCGAAAATCATGACGACCTCGCCCTTGATGTCGCCCGTCCTCTTCAGGCTGTCGTCCCTCTTCCCCTTGCCGAGCGTCGAGCTGTGGATATCTGTCGCGAAGTAGCACACCGCGGCTGAGATCCTGGTATCCATCGCGCAACGGTACGCCAGATGGCCGCCCAGACACATGCCCGTGGCGCCGACACGGCCGTTGGACGTGGGCAGGGCGAGCAGCGTGTCGATGGAGAGCGTGGCGTCCTCGTCGTAGGCGGCGAGCTCTTTGGTGATTTTCCACTCGTTGCCGGCGTCGGTGCCGGGGACATCGTACGGGAGGGGGTCTGGGGAGGTGAACTCGTGGTACGAGGATGGGGCCGCGACGATGTAGCCTTGGGAGGCGATTTGGCGGGCGAAGCGGGAGACGGGGCCGGTTACTGAGGGGGTGTGTTAGGGGGATGATGGAACGGGGGAGGTTGGGAGAATTGGAGGTGCAGATGGGCACGTGGTAGGAAATGAGGTGGAGAGATAGAGGTTCGGAGATGGAGGAGATGGAGGTCACGGCAGAAATGAGAAGGGTGAGAGAAAGTGGGAAATGAGATATATCGTGATAATAAATGATTCAGGAGACAATAGGAATATACACTGCTTCTCTTCTGCAGAAGAAGAAACCCCAACGGTCCAATCTTCATCGGGAAAGCTTCTGGACGAAAGTATAGTCGATATTGACGTAAAGATTGAGAAAATGTCAAGGGCCCCTAAAAAGGACATGCTTGTAAGAAAAACAGAGAATATTGTTTTTGTACCTTGGTAGATTTCGCTGAAGACGACAACGCCGGGGAACTTTGCTTTAGGATAGCCCGCGATGGTTGGGTGGAACAGGAAGATCCCTATGTAAAGTTAACGTGGGATCTGCGCTGTCAATGGAGCGTCTATACTCATAGTTCCGCCTGCCTGTGTAGAGACATCCGTATGAGATTCCTTGATCAACATTGTGCCTTGCAACTTGGTCCGATATACGGTTGCTTGGAGGAAAGCTCTGGAGATGTGGGGTGGAGGGGCTGTGGTGTTTTCGCTTCCACCTGCCACGCCTCTCCGGTGTATTAATGCCTGTGGCTGAAAGCCCGACGCGTCGACTTCGCCCCCAAGAGGATTTATATGTACTTACGCCCGGTATTCCTCATGTTTCAAATGTCGGGCTGTGCCTCGCTGCCTGCCGCCAGTTCACGAGATGACAATGGGGAGGCAAGGTTCCAAACTTCTTTTGCTGAGGCGGCCCATGGCCATCTGCTCCCACCTTGATCGCGCTCAACATGTACCGCTTCGCCTTCATACTTCAAGCTGCCATTAATATTGTTAATGGATTAGCCGTTTCGTCGTCGGGACTGGCTGAGCGGGGTGTTGCTCTTCAACAGGGGGTTCTTGCGGAAGCTGGATCAGGGACGAGAAAGTTTTCGACACCCGTGAAGGTGCCATACACAACCCGTGTTTTCTCGTTCCATCACTAACTATCCCCAGTCTCTCAACGGGATATTCCACACCATCGATGTGGCGGTTGGGACGCCCCCGCAACAGTTCAACGTAACTCTGGACCTCATGAACGGCGGCCTGTTCCTCCCCTCTGTCACCTGTGACTCGTCTTGCACCACCACTGGAAGTAGGCGCCCCTACGACAGATCCACCTCCACTACCTCCAAGTCCAAAGGGAAAGTAACTTGGCAGGAATTCTTCGGACACAATTACTTTGGCGACTTGGTCCGCGATACCGTGCATCTCGATGGCCTGAAATTCCCCGAAACAACTTTCCTGGAGTACGACTGGCGTTCCGACGGGTCGCCCTTCAAACTTCCGGATGACGGCTTCGATGGCATGATAGGGCTTGGACCGCCATGGGTTACGCAGAACGGCTATCACCGAACAGAATATTCCAGTCTCCTTTCCAAGCTACACTCTGAGCCACTGCTTGACGAGAGGATCTTCTCGCTGGCCCTCCCACGGGGGCTGAACGATGAAGGGGAGATAATGTTTGGGGGTAAGAATCCGGACTTTTACAGCGGCGACTTTATCACGCTTGATGTCGAATCCGATCCTGCCACCCGTGACGTGTCCAACCCGTCCGCATACCACGGACTTTGGATCCCGTCGTTGTACAATGGGCTGTGGACCATTCCGATCGGGGATATTATACTACACACGCCGACTCCCTACCGGGCTCGGATGCCCGAGAGAGCCGTCACCATGTTGATGAGTGAACCATACATGGTATTTCCTGAGACCTTGCGAGTGCAAGACTTCTACCATGTGATCGGTGCAGAGTGGATCGACAGATTCTGGGCTTCCGTTCCTTGCGAACGGCGTGCCCATTTGCCGGACCTGTCATTCGAAATTGGCGGCCACAATCTCACCATCTCCGCCTTCGACTACACATTTGAGCATCATTTGGAAGGACCGGATCGTGACCCCGCATGCCTATTGTGGATCCTGGATCATGGAGACACCAATCTACCCAGTAATGTGATCGCATTGGGTGCCCATTTCCTTACGGCGTTTTACACGGTGTTTGATTTCGGCGAGAGGAGAGTGCAATGTAAGTCTTCTATGCGTTGTGCATTCCGCGGGGTTTGTGCTAACCATGGTTACAGTTGCGATGAGGAAATGAGCTAGGGCATGAGAGGTATTGAGAAGCCGCCCTGCGGACACTGGGCCGGCGGGCTGGTCGGAAATCTAGAGGCTTGTGGTTTTGGAATGGCGCAGGTACAGTGGGCTCTTGCGGAGATGACTTCGGACTTGTTTGCTAGCTCTAGAGAGAGTTTTTAGAAATAACTGGTAGAATCGCAGTGTTATTTGGATCTTTCCGAAGTCTCAGAGCTGTAGATGGCATGCAGTCACCGGGACAGACACAGTACATAGTACACACTTCTACATTAGGTTAAGCCGCAGCCCCCTGGACGGATCACACTTCGGCCCGACACCCCACAGGCCCCGAGAAGCCACAAAAGCTTACCTCAACCATCATCCACCATCATGCCTCAACCCCTACCACTTTTCTGCTATGCGAATCTGACGGCCAACGTTGGCCGCACGATCCGTTGAGACAAATCATAGCAGGCCGCCTGCTTCGGCCGACGGAAGCATGGCCGCGGGGGTGCAGCGGGGATACTGTTGGTGTGTGGGCGGGGGACCTCGCTGAGGGCGACCATGCATTGCTTTCGAATCAGGTTATAACGCATCCGGTACGAGCCTTCAGTCAATGATGTAGACGAGGTGCAGTTTCTTGGGGCATGAGCTCCCGTTCAATTGCTTAGCTTGTCTATCTACCTGGATTTCTGCTAACGAGCTCTTAGCCACACGCCCTGGAGCTCATCCATCAGCCCCGGCACCCACTGCCACTCCCTGCTTGCCTCTACCTGCGAGTCCTACCACTCACGAAACCCCTCTCCACGGTTCACGGGGCCGGAGTTCTCCGTCCCCCTCATCCTCCTCGTCACGGCCACGCTTTTGCCTGCTCTTTATCTCGCTCCTTTCCCTCTACGGACACCCGGCCCTGCCATCGCTGCATTGGAGTGCCCCCAACGGTCCGGGGAGCCTGGATCCTCCCTCCGCCTCCACACCCTACACACGGCGACGCTTCTCCCCGCTCTCCATCTGTCTCTCGGCACGGCGGTTGCCCCCTCCCTCGCCCCCATCGAATCCCAAGAAGCGGTGCCATGCCATGCTGAGCGACCGGAACGTATCGATCGACCGATCGCTGAGCTCCTGCAGGATATCAGCCCGCACGCTGTAGTGTGCAAGGCCCATCCTCGTCGTATGGGCAGCCTGGAGCTCGAGCGCACTCTCGCCCTCGTCCTCACCCTCCTCCTCGGCGGCGTCCACCTCGCCCATCTCCTCCTGGTAGCCATTGCTGAACCGCTCGCCGACGAACACCCGCCCGATGCCAAACGCTGCGTGTCGATACTCGCGGGTGTTTAGGACCACCCCCATAGCCTTCCCCGTCTCGTCCTGGAGTGCCTGTGTGAGCCGATCCGTCCCCCACGGGTTCTGCCCGTTCGCCCACACGTACTCGCTGCGGGTCCCACCAAGCACGCACACGGTGAGATACTCTTGAAGCGGCCGCACGTACGCCAGATACACCACCAGGACCTGCCCCAGCCGCGCGGGCAGAAACCGCGGCACCACCTTCGGCTTGCCCAACTGGGACTGCGACTTGTGGTACCTGGTGACGGTCATCACCCGTCCGTCCACGATGAAGATGTTGCGGCGCTGCAGCTGCCCATTCCGACACCGGATCGTCGTTATCTCCGTCCCCCTACTCGGCTGCCCCGACGTCACATGCACGCAAGCAAGCAACAGGGCCAAGAAGCGCTCCACGCGCCGCAGGTACGCCTGGGCTTGCAATGGTCCCATCCGCCATCGCGCGTGGTTAGCCTACGGCCCTCCGCGGTAGCTTGGACGCGTTGGAGCGTCCACCGGAACTGATCGCGGAGGCCGTTCCCGTCGCGTTCCACGAAGGACATGTCGAACTCCGACCACGCAACGGGGTCGACGAGCTGCTCCAGCCTCACGGTGAACCGGTCCTCCGGTCGCGCCACCCACAACAGGTCCTCCCACAGCACCCGCTCCGCGTCCGCGACCATGTTCTGCGCCATCTTGCGGAAGAGGCGGATATCGATCGGCTTTCCACTATGCCCGTCTTGGCACGGATTGGGCCCAATCCGTATGCAACGGGTCCGGTGCGAACTACGGACGCTGTTCAGGGCTACCACCGAATGTACAATCAGCTTGCTCGTGTCAGTGGGCACTGTTTTGTTTCTACTTGTTTCATGTAGACAACGAGACGTCGATCGTAGTTGTTGATACGCACGCGGCTTACAAATGTGTTCCCCTCTAACTGCACAGGATGAGCCGTAGTTGTAGAATGCAAGTCCCTTGAAGCCTCTTACCTATCCCCGATTATTGCAGATACGGAGATGAGGACACGATAGTTGTTAGGGAAGAGTGAACCTTTTCCTGTCACCTGCGTGGGTACCTACCTGGACGGTGCCTATACTGAAAAGCACGATGATCAGGTGATGGGGAGGATTCAAGCGACGGCTTGCCACGTGAATTGGGTGGAAAAGACACACTGGACCGGTGAGGACGTGGTGATGCCTCGTTGCCGGTAATTTCCTGTACCATAATTTTCGAAACATTGAATACCAATCGGTTTATTTTGACATACGTATTAGCTTCCTCACGATCCGAAGCTGTCATAGACCAATGGTTGAATCGATTCTCATTAGCTGATGTGAGCATTGCCAATTACGACATATTTTGAATACTCTGCGTCATTCGTGTTTAAGCCGATCAGAAGTCCACCAGGACCACAGATTCTGCGAGTTTCCGCGGAAAATGGCTTCTTTTTCTTCAGGGGAAAGGAATTCAGCGTGTTGAACACCGCTTATATTGTCTTCAACATTCCAAAATCCTATCCCGTACGGATAATCCTTCCTCAAAGTCGTCAACAAGTGTGTCATCCATGGAAGATCGCATTGAGACTTACCGTCCCGAAAAGCAGCTGTGTTGATGGAACTCCATGTGCCAACAAACCTTGGACTTGTCTTGGATAGACAGGGCCTGCGCTGTCATACCAAAACCGCGTAGCGTATGCTTTCCTTGCCTCATCCGCGTCTTCGGGAATTCCAAGCAGGAATCTCTCCTCGATGTCTGGAAATGCACCCGCACCGTGCGATATACGCCAGTGCAGCTTCGGATATTTGAAAATTGTTCGATTTGCTGTGATGGAAGAAATCGCTCTTGCAGTTTCAAAATAAAACTCCCCAAGACCAGCCCTCAGTGTCGCTGCAACAAGTCAGCTGTGCCAGAGTGCGTACCAAATTTAACATCATTACATGGGTTCGCATTGATGAATGTCCCCACATCTGAACGCAAGACCGGGTCTGTAGGATGGACAAACACAACCACCCTTTCAAATCGACTTCCCTGCAGATATTCCCAGAATGGGTGAAATGTGTTCACCCCTGGATAGAGTCCCTCGTGATTGGTCAATACACCGACACCTACGGCGCCTAGCTCTTCAAGCGCGTACTTCACCTCTCTTACGCTCTCCTCGACATACGGTAGAGTTGTAACAGCCAACCAACTGAATCTCTCCGGGAATGCCCTGGAGACTGAGGCAACAAACTCGTTCAACAGGCGCGCTAGTGCGACTGTCTTGCCCTTATCTCCTAGAAAGGCGTTTGCTTGGGGCGTAGATGGGCACAGTATGCTGTGGCTTATATCATGTGTTGCCATGAAGGCGAGATGCGATCCGATGTCCCACTTCGGAGTCTCTCGCCCTGCTGCCAACGGGTGCAGATCGCGGAACCAAGACGGAACAGGATGCGTATGGGTGTCGATTCGTGAGCCATGAACGAAGGATGGGATTGGCCGTTTTGCTTCTTTGAAGATCTCTGCAATGGATTCCAAGGCTTCGTCAAGAAAAGGAAGAACGGTGAGATCTATGGCGTCTCGGGCAGCATTTCGCAAGATGCGATCGCGAATGGGTGATGGGTTTGTCATAGCAGTATTTCCTTGGGCAATGATGTTCAAGGGAATCAAGAGTATTCCCAGCAGAAGTAGAAATATATTCATGATGTCAAAAGATTGCGATTCAAGGTGAAAGTGTTGACGTGTTGACCATCGTCGAGTCTGGAGTTGTGCACTCTGGCTGGTCCCCTCGGAACCCCACTTCTGGCTGAGCACAGGCGTAACGTATGCGTAAGACCTTGGGGAACCCCGGGGATGGGTGCGGACGCCTTCACTGTACTGCGGCAAATGGGTGGAATATCGACTTTTGTTTACATCGTGAAGGTTTGTGAAAGAAAGTTCATATCTGAGCACACCTGTAGGTTCACGCGGTCTTACAATAAGACTATGCGAGAGCCGCCCTAAGATTGCGGTTCAACAGATACCGCAAATTGCAATTCACCATAGAGACGAAAATTTCCAGAACATTGCACGATCAAAATTTCTTCTCACATGTTGTGGTCACTTAATTTACTTTCGTTCACGACCTACTACATTTTATACTAGACTGATCCAGGATTTCCTCCAGAAGGCAAACTGAAACCACATCCCTTACCTGTAACCAAAACGTCGCGCGTCTGCTAGCTCACTGACAGGGAGCTGAGTGCACATATGATGAGGACCAAGAATACCCAAATCTCAAAGTGGTCCGTTCGTGACCTCCCACAACAGTGGAACCATACTGCGCTAATTGGCTATGACACACAGCACACATTACTGTACACTGTTAACCTAACTTTAGGTATCTCTACAGCCAGGGATAACATCGCCGCCATAAGAGCAACCCACTAGGCGCTTGAACATCTCGTCAACGGCCCCCAAATCGTTGGTTTCAAGCGAGAAGCCGTTTTTCGAAAAGCCACGAGGATATGATGCAGTCTGTCCGAACCAAGGGAAAACAGACCGGCTGACATTGCCTTTTGCCTCAAATGTGTAGAACTCCCACACCGGGGCAGCGGCGGATGGCAGAGGCCCTCCTTGTTTCCTGATGTTCTTCTTCTTGTTATTACTAAGGTCTGGTTGGGGAGGCGGGACTCGCGATCGATCCTCCTTACTACCAAGAACGACAACATGTCCCTTTTGGAAGCTATATTGCCCAACTTTTATAGTCCCAGAAGACGCTATCGTTTCTCCCGAAAATTTGAGTATGCTTGGTACCTGCCGCTCAGGCCGTGTACCAAATGCTTTGTCCGTTGCCACAGCTACAAGAAGCACCACTGACCCAGGAGGTGCAGTGGGCCGATTTTCTGCAATGTGATTCGGCATTCTAGAACCATCAGGTAATGCCAAGTCAGCATTGGATCGATCCAGTCCATACTTTTGTTTGCCTTGACGGACGACAACGACCCAGTATATCGTTCCGAGGACCGCGACTGTGTCAATGATCACGTTTGGTAGCATATTACCATCTTTTGGGATGCGCTTGAATTCAAAATCCGTCGCGGGAAAGTAGAAGCGAAGAATCTTCGAGACAAGGTCACTGCCAGCGAGTTTGCGTTCGCCGTCGTGATAGTCGATTTTATGGTACCACAGATGATAATTGCGGTAGGCGAGTGCCAATGACTTGGGAAGAACAGCCGACGGGGCGGGAATGAGGTAATCGAACGGATATCTTGCTTCCCACGGTTTCTCTTGGCAGGTCACAGTATCGATGGGAGAACAAGATTGCGCAGGTGAAGTGATTGTTGATTTTTCAGAGACGGGAGAACGATAATTTGCGACTTCTTCCATAGAACCTTCTTCGGGCTCAGAGGCGTATCGTAGGAAAGACATGGATATGCGAAAGATAGGTTAGAATTGAGTCCACTGAAGGCTTAACTTAGAATAGTTGAGGTTGTGGCTTGTCTTCGGTTGACGTTGTGATGTGAATTGGAGGGCGCCAAATGGTAGGAACATGCAGTCACCTTGCGGCCAAATATATCACCCATTCTGCTGTGAAAGTATATGCACGCAATTGGTCGTGAACTTGGAGCTGTATCCCGGGGTGAAAGAGAAGAGGCGGGAAGCTACCAGCTTTTGCACTTTCACGGCTCCAGATGCTCGATCGAGCCACGGCTGGTTACCGTATGGAGTCATCTGTAGCCCCGTAGAGAACTAGTCTACGTGGCTCGCGCATCACTGGTGGTGTTTTGGGATGGCGGGGGTTCCTGGACAGACTTTGAGGGCTCGAGAGGACCGTGTTTCTGGAAGATGCTGTTCTCCGTGAATGGGCAGGTCTGTGAGAAACAGTTACAGCGAAGCTCCGATACCTTAGCTCGTACATCTACAAATTCAGGTAAACTTGTCGCAATCTTTATTGACGGCCAACATGAGAGCTGGATCACAACACATGTGTTTTTTGGATGTTCAATTCCGTGTTTGCTACTTACTAGCGGCCTTTGAAGACGTAATTATAAGAACAACTTGACGATTTCAATATCTTCGTGGAACTGTTGGACCAGTCCAATCGTATGAGGACCCACATGTTGAAAAATTACATTGCATAGCAGCCCGAAGAAATGCCATGGCCAGGCCAGATACAAGTGTGCAATAAAGGCATAGCTTTTCGAACCGGACTGGGTTTATACATCGTACTCCAGCGTCAAGCTGGTGGGTATTGGGCTCTCCTTTGAACTGGCATCAAGATAATGCCTCATTTTAATACCAGCAAGGTCGTTCTCCGTGATGCTAAACCTCCCTTGCCTTCCCTCGGCACGCCTAATATTCTTCAATCGAAAGACTTCTCTCAAGGTTGCAGCAAGGGAGCACCCAACCAACCGTGCGCCAAAACAGAAGTGAAGTCCGTGACCAAGGAGGATATAGTCTTCAAACGGACGATGCGGGTTTAACCTTTCGGGCTGTGGAAATGCGAGAGGATCCATGGCCGCTTTGGATGTTGCGACCAGCACTGTCTGGCCCGCTTTTATGTGAATAGGTCCCCGCTCGCCATCGTTGACGGTGATGTCTTTTGCAGCGATGCGAGGAAGTCCAGGCACAACCCCAGCATGACGCATACCTTCAAAGACGTAGCCCTGCAATTCACGTTCCGAAGCGGCCGGGTCCATATGCGCTAACTCGACGATGCGTGCCTTGTGCTCTTCGTAACCCGGGCTGAGGAAAAGATCAATGAGCAGCGATGCTTGCTGTGTGATATTTCCAGCGACCGGCGCACCCATACCAATGCAATCACCCACGAGATCTCCAATAGGCAGTTTTGTGTCGATGAGGGCATGGTAAATGCGATCCGCATTCGGCCCCACCTCAAAGGCGCTGCCCTTAGCTAGCCAGTCAACCACAGCTTCTCTAGTCCCGCTCTGAGTCTTGAGATGCGCTTCGAAAATCTTCCGCAGAGGCGCTGCCGCTTTCATGGCGCCATCGCGAAGCTTCCACTCGTTGACCGGCATAATGTTGAAACTTTGATACATGAATAGAACGAGGTATGCTGTGAAGGCTTCGTGAATGGTGAGCAAGCCTTTGGGTCGTTCTGGCGTTTTCAACGGCAGCGCGAAACGGTCCGCAAGCCATAAGATCGGGGTGATGTTGGTTACGTCTCGCACAATGTCGATCGATTTCCGGCCTCGTGAGAAGGACAGCGAATTCTGCGCAATCAACTTCCTCACATTGATGCTGAAAAACCCTGAGCAGTTCTTCTCGAAGCCTGGCTCAAAGAAAACTTTGTGCAGTACTTCTGATCGTGCGTCGTGGCGTTTAGCGTCGTCCCATCCTATCATGAAATCGTGCCCATCTGTACAATTGCGAATGGCAGCTTGATACATGACACGGAAATTTTTACGGTCCTCGAATACTCTTTTGCACCCTTCTTGAGTTTGAACGCTGACAATATCGAGGTTGCTGGAAGGCCTGGCGAGATCGTACTTGTCAATCACTTTGTTGGCTTTCAGTATACCCTTCGCGGCCTCCGGTGTGTAGAATGGCAGCAGAGCATATATTGACGTCCCGGTGAAAGCACCAGGAAGTCCATTGAATAGTAGTTTGGGCAACATGCCTCCATAAGATCCCGGTGGTGTGTCTTGCAGCTTCGCGGCTCCCCATTGCGTCAATGTGTTGGAATTAAAGTCGTAGCTAAGAAACCTATCACCCCGAACCAAAGCTACGGCATCGTCTAAGATACCACGTCCGGTGGTTTGGCCTGGACATACACCACTGCCAGGCATGGCGGGCTTGGTGCATTCTGCCATCAATCCAGGGTAGAGCTCAAGATTATCTATGTGCCCGTATAGCAGTTCGGCTGCTCTGGCGACTTTCGGGTCCTCGTTCCAGTCTTCAAACGTCTTGTACGGTGTAAGGTTGAGATACCGACGGAACCTTGGGACGTGTTAGTACATTGAGTTCAGTAGAAGGAACTAAGAGAACGTACTCGTTCAGAGTGCAGACGTTGAAAACATCTCGGGCCTGAAGTTGGCCCATGAGATCGACGACTTTTAAGCTAGCAGGAGTCCCGTGAGCACCAAAAGCATGCGCTGGCTCCTCTATGCAATTCTTTATGATCTCTGCCAGATCACTATCATTGAAACGACCGTCAGCCTGGCGCTCAAGCCCACCGAAAGTCCACTCTCGTGGCGGAGTCGACATCAACCTATGACCGTAAACTTTCATAATTTCGTGAAACATTTCTACGGTCACGTCGTCGAATGACTTCAGGTCGGGATACCTGGATTTGATAATGTCTTGCATCCATTTGTCGTCGGCGGCGCTCAAAGCGGCATGCCAATGATAAAGGACCGCGAACTCCACAGAGACGACATTACCGGAACCACGTTCGACGCGGCTACCATTCTTTCTGATTTCTTTTCCCAGATTCAGGGTCCATTCGGAGTCGGCGCGAGGTGTGTTGAGGATGGCTGCAACATAATCTCGTAACACAACGGATGCGAAGAATCCGACATTGATGTTGCGTGATATTTGAAAGATATCCTCATCCTGCCTATATAATTGTGAGTGGTGATGAATTCAAGCTGCGAGATTGCATTACCATTTCTTTTTCTCCTCATCCAGGCTGTCCCAAGGCTTATATTTACCTTGTTCGTTCACTGAAAGTAGGCTCTCGGCGATGTAATTGTGATTCCTCGAGAAAAGTATCAGGACAGCAGTGACTCCTGGTGGCATCATCATGATCCTCTCTGATGCAATAGAATCCGGGTATATGAGACCATTCTTATAGGTCCGCACACGCTTTTGCTCCTCCCATGTATTCCCGTACAGGGTGCTCAAGTCGACATAGCTTGATGTTTCATTTATCCATGGATTCGATCGGCTCGTCTGGAAGCACTCATGGATGACAATTGTTGCGAAAGAGAAAAACAGCCTGTTCAGCCCGGACGGGTGTGGGCGAAACGGACCGTCTCTCTTCAACAAAGCATCGTACACCGATTCCACGTTAGGAAGGTTGGGGCCCTTGGGTTTTAGCGGTGGGACACTTCTTGAATATGGAGAACCCGCTTTTCCCATTTCTGGGATCCAAGGGTTGTTGCCGCCGCCGTCGTGACGTCGATACCGGCACGTAGGCCCTGCGAGCGTTGGAGGAGGATGCGGCAAGTCATGCCATAGCATGCTAATAAAGCCGTCTGAGATCTTCTCGCTAAGGCCACTGTCCGATGGGAGGCCTTGAAGCATGGAAACACCGTTCTCGAGCAAGAGATCCTTATCGTCTATAGGGTCCCCTGATGCTAAGGTAGTGACGGCGTTGAGAACGGTTTTCGCATTCTTGGTCCCGAGGTTGGCGATATCGTGACGGATACTGGTCTTTTCTCCATTGACTGCTCCACTCGCCTCGGCAGATCTGCCGTCTGCCGCTCGAGTAGGTTTCCGTCTGATGTTTTCAAGAAGAGCCCTGAGTTGGCCAGGCATAGCTGCATACAGGTGTGGAGAAAGTGGATGTATAGAGTTTTGCAGGTCTTTTGGTGTTCTTGTGGGCAATCTGAGCAGAGTAATGGTTCAGAAAGAGATGGTGGGGAGAAGTCGTGCTGGTTATCACCAACCGTAACGGTGGACAGTGATTTGGAGTACTTTCCGCGCGTCGGAGAAACCGAAGGGGTTTCATTTGTAGCTGAAGTGCCGCCGAGATCACCCAACGGAAAAGTGCCGCAGAGTGCATGTCGTGAGGAGTCGCCTTGGCGTGGTGGCCGATCTATTGAAGCTCGCCCATTCCCCGTGAAGGCAAGATGTCAAATTGTGGGACTAGGTGTGTAAGTCACGGAGGCGGCCAGGAACCTAGTAAGGTCGCGGTCTAAACATTGCTCCATCAAACTTTGGTGGGCGCCAACCTGCGATGGTCAGTATAGTTTAGCAGCCGATGATAGGTCTGTTCTGGGAATTGCCTACCGTTTTCTCGCATATCTTCGCGTCCGTGCCTCTGCGCCGGGAGTGGTGTTTTGACCGCCTTGACAGTCGCGCTTCGACATTGGACGCCACGAACTTCTCGGGGGGAGCTGAGCGCCTGAACAGGTAACACAACTTACGGATTGGTTGTAATGCCACTAGTGCTACGGGGCCACCCACCCTCCCGCATCCTTCCCTGTTGGTCGCAGATCGCAGATCCGGATCTCTTCCTCCTACCGCAAACCGCAATGTCGGCGAGAAGAGTGCAGCCTCCTGCATTTGATTTGTTCATCTTAGCCTTCGTTGTTCCTCAACTGCAGCAGCACTCTTCCGGTTTTGGTTGATCGTCCAAGTCCTTACCGTATGTGCATGCAGGCCGCCGATTTTCCCTCGCTCAGCTGCGTAAGGTTTTCAGCTCACAAGATAACCCTCAAGATGCTGTCCGTGGATGGCCGCAATGCAGACCCTTGCACTCTAGTGAGATACACGGCAATTCGATTGCACCGTCACCTCTTAATTTGGTGTGAGGTCGACGTATTCACGAGATAGACCCGAATATGTGCCACAGCATCGATCGCTCGGTGCTTCCACTTGTCCGATACGAGACCAATATATTGAAGCACTTCCACCGACCCCATCCTCTCACAGCGGCCGAGTGGAGCTAGCAGCTAGCAGTTTGCTTCAAGGACTTGAAGATATCTTGCTCTCGAGCCACATAGTTGGGTCTCAAAAATCTTTCTGTAAAACGCCAACAAAGAGGCATGGATAATAGGGAGAGCGGAGGAGTCCATTACCCGATCCAAAATTCAGACTACAGGAGCAATTCTCACACCGAGCCAAACAAAGAGGAGAAAACGAGAAAATTTCCTCGTTCAATCCGCGCCTTAAGCGATGCCAGAAACTCGAATTATCATGGTCGAACGGTAGTCATCTGTCTCGATGGCACTGGTGATCGCTTCGACAGCGATAACAGCAATGTGGTGCACTTTGTATCATGTTTGAAGAAGCATAGCCCCAATGAGCAAGTCACATACTATCAGTCCGGGATTGGCACCTACGACAAAGGCGGTCTTAAGGGTGGTTTCGGAGCCGCCATGGACATGACCGTCGGCAGTGGCCTTGGAATGCACATCAAGGATGCGTACCGGTTTCTGATGCAGGCGTATCGGGAAGGCGACAAGATATGTCTACTCGGATTCTCTCGCGGTGCATACACTGTCCGCTGTCTGGCGGGTATGCTTCACAAAGTCGGGTTATTGCCTGCCAGCAACGGCGCGCAGGTCAATTTCGCGTACGACTTCTACAAAGATGACACACCACAAGGTTGGAAGATGAGTGCAGAGTTCAAGAAGACGTTCTGTACCAATGTCGACGTCTATTTCGTCGGCTTGTGGGACTGCGTCGCCAGTGTCGGTTTCTTTCCCCGAAAGCTGCCGTTCAGCAAGACGCCGACAAACCACATCCATTACTTCCGACATGCTATGGCGCTGGATGAGCATCGTTCAAAGTTCAAGGTCTGTCAGTGGGAGCATCAAGATCCTGATCTGAATCGACGCGCGACGTTTGACAACACACCTCGGGCCCAACTGAAGAGAGGGCTTAAGCGAACTGGATTCCTGAAGCCCCTACGTAAAGACAAGCCATATACAGCTCCACTAACCATGTCCGAAGCCCAAAATGGGGGCACAAAAGACGTCAATGGGATAAATGGACACCGCGATTGTTCTGTTGAAACCAGATCGAGCGAGGACGAGGAACAACAGAAACTGGCAGCATATTTTGAAGCCATTGACTCTTCGCAATCCCGCCGCAAGCTGAAAACAGACGCGCTCGAAGTCTGGTTCAAAGGTTGCCACGCCGATATTGGCGGAGGTGCAGTCGCCAATGAGACGCGACACATGCTGTCACGGATTCCGCTGCGCTGGATGATCCGGCAATGTTTCGAATGCGATACAGGCATTGCCTTTGACGTTGCGACTCTTGCTGAGATGGGCCTTGATGTGCACACACTCTGGCCGAAGTATACGCCAGTCTGTAAACCACCAACGGAGCCCTCGCCTAGCCTGGTCCAGAAATACCTCAACAACTCCTTCCCGCCGATTCATCGTCGGTCTCTCTTCGTGAATTTTGAGGATGGCGATGAGGAGATGGCTAGGGTCCTTGGGGAAAGTCACCACGTCGCGCCTCTGCCAGAGTGTACGGAAGACTACTTCGACAGTCAACAGAAGATCAATGATATGTTGGTCCAAGCAAAGGGTTGGTGGATTCTCGAGGTGTGGCCAGTTAAGGTACGGTTTTTGGCAAAGGACGGAGATTGTTGGGAGAAGCGTGTTCGTATGAATCTGGGCCGATATCGCGCCGTTCGTGAGACGTCCCCCAAGTTGCATTGGACAGTTGAGCGGTTGGTAAAAGAAGGGAAATATGAGATCAAGGGTAGAGTTGAGCGGAATGCCCATTGGGAGGCTGTTATATAGCATGGCCAACAGATAATTCTTCTCCAAAATTTGTCTGGCGCAGTCGGTGCGAACGTTGAGTTCAGTAACATATAGTATGGAGCAAAACGGTGGCCCAGCAATACAAATTCCACCATTTACGAGGGATCACATGATGCCTGGGATAGTTCTCAAGGTCTGACTTGTCACGAGTGCTTGACCAAATCGACGGGAAATCGTGACTTCAGACCGACAGTTCGAATGCCACTGGCGCAACACGAACTTCCGTCTCAATGCCTATACTTACATACGCCATAACTGCAAGGAATACGTGATATCATCGCCTGCTGTGCGCTGCGTCCTGCTTAGTAAAAGCCCTGTCGCGAATACGTGATCCAGTATACCGCCCAGTGTCGCACATGGGATATAGGTTGCTTTGATATACGTCAAGTACCCCACAAGCTACAAGAGCAATAAATTCCAATACATAGCTTTTAGCTGCCGATTCAATACCACGCGTACTGCGAATAAATAGGTTACACGGAAAACTCGCTATTCTTAGTACATCCTTACATATGTATGCGTGTATAAGCTATGGACAACGTCTGTGTAGGGCACGTTCAACCCCCTGGGCAGACACAGTCTTTTTGCATATCTGCCTGAACCAGCGTTGGGAAATATCCACAACAAGCAAAAATCCATATTACATCCGCCTCACTCACCCTGCTCCTAGCCCTCCCCTCCCTCTTCCTCGCAACGCCAATCGACGACCTCAAAACACCACCAGTCTACCGTCTCGCCGCGTGCTGGTTTGAGAAGCACGACTGGGGGGAATCTGGTATATGGTGAAGAGAACTCAAATGCTCGCAAGTTGGAAGTGCATACTAGTGCTGGCCAGTTCGCCGCTGGGTCTGATAGATGTTGGACGTGCTGCGGGAACGGGAATCCGGAATGGGTTGATGAGGATGTGAACTGGAGTCTTCTGCACACGTTTTGAAGAACCCAGGGCTATACTGCTTGGTATCTTCACCCAGAGCGCGAATTGGCGGGAACAACAAAGATTATGGCTGCACCCACTGCGTTACGTAGACTCATTCGTCAATACGGAAAGGTAGTACCTATTGAGTCAAAATCTAGGGGTATCTTTCTTTCTTAATTCTAGGCCTGCTTTGCGGGCAAGAAGATTGTGGGCGTGTCTATAAGTCGATATAACGTCCCAAAACGCCGTTCTCACCGCCATCGAAAACATCATGCAAGCCGTCCAACGCCACAAAGTTCTCCGCAAAACTCAAGCCCTTCAACCGCTGCCTCTCGATGACATCCCAGTTCCAGGACTCCGGGTCCTCCTTTTCGGGAAGCACAAACTCCCCGTCGCCACCAGCCTCAACCTCGCCCTTGTAAACCCATCCCTCAGGTTTTGCGGGCACCATACCCGCATCCAACAGCACCAGCTCGGGCGCGATCGTCCTTCTTCCTTCCTTGACAACATACTTCGCGAGCGCAGTCGCGAAGATAGCGCCTTTCAGCTTTTCAGCGTCATATTCCTGGTCGGGCTTCGCGCCCTTCTTCCACGGTTGCAACGTCCACTCCTTGGGCTTCCCCACACCAGGCTTGACCAGATGCGTAACGAGGTAGAACCACTTTTTGTCCCAGCACAGCAGCCTCGTCCACATCTCGTACTTCGCATACGGTTTAATCTCCTTCTTGAACAGGCAGGTGATTCCTCCCAAAGCAATGATATGCGGGCCCTTTGTGCCCTCCGTGGCGCCCGCGGCGCGGGGGAATGCGCCGTCCTTTGCTGCGGATTTCTGGATGGCGCGGCGGATGATGGCGGTAAAGAGGTGCGTGCGCGAGATGTCCATGTCGGCGAAGTAGGTGCTGTTTGATTTGTGGATGTTGTAGTCGGTTTCAAGGGCGGTGCAGCGGGTGGTGGTTATGACGGGTTGGAAGAGGGCGAAGGGAGGGATGGGGGTCGGTTGGTAGTGGAGTTGGTAGAAGAAGGAGGTGAAGAATCGGACCTGGAGAGGGTCAAAGTTAGCATCTTCCTATCGTCGAGTGTCTTTGGTGCGCGGTGGAAGTGCGAGGCTGGCGCGAAAGTCGGTGGACGTGGGAGGGGCAGTACTCACATGCCACATTCCCGGCAACATCTTCAGGTTCGCCAATGCCAGGAGAATAGCAATGGCTTTCCATATTCCGGCTGTTCCACTGAAATCGGTGCAAGTCGACAACGCGCCTCGGAGCTTGCTGCTGAGGAACGCGGCAATGGAGGCTGCTGCCGCTGATACGGTCGATGCGAGCGCAGTCGTCGACATGACCGCCATATCTATGATAATACAAAGGAAAGAATGACAAAAGTCTCTGAGACAAGAATTAGAGAACTCAGGAGGGATGCAAGACGGAGAATGGCGACATGTGGACTATCTTCCAGAAGAACAGTAACGCTCCTGGGGCTTACTATGCTGTTAGCGTCGGGGATTATGGGCGAGCCTCGGGACAAGCAACACCTCCGAAAACGCGAATTTCCCTTTTGAGAAAAGGCCCTCGCAAGGTCAGCCTTTTCTAGAGGCTAGAAAGAGTTTCGTCACCGTTGATTTCATAAGATTAGATATTCTGGATACCCATGGCAACGCTTTTTGAAAGTGCATGTTCGCCAAACGAAGCCGGAGCCCTGGAGAGAGAAAATCAAGGGCTATAGACCCGAATATAGATGAACCATTTCGATAGTGGTTTTGTACATTCTACACAGTCGTAGAAACGCCGACAAAGCTACACTCGATGCAGAGATTCTCATCTCTTCCCTCTCATCTATGCGTTCCTGAAACTCCATGCAACGTCTTTCACATGCCAGCGGCAAAATGCCCCCACCTCGGCACGACCCGTGCCACGCTTGTCCCAATTCGGGCCCCTGGTTGTTCTGGCTGTCCCGTTACTATATATTACCAAGATGCCAAAAAGCATATATACATTCGCATCTACAAAGACACACAAAACATGCAAGACCGCTCCGTTCAAAACTGGTCACCCGCGCTACTACTCAACGCGCGCTCTAACCAGCTTCTATACAGTCGAGAATGAGACGCTCAATTTCCTGGACGGACCGTGAGGTTGCTTGGCCCATGGACAGACATGGTAGAGCAGCTGGCAAGATAACAAAAAAGCGAGAGCCAGTTGGATGTGGGATTGGTGTTTTGTGCACATTATTCTCGGCATAGGGCATAGAAGGAAATGACCGTACCAAAAGCGCTGTATTGGAAGTATTTAGTAGCCTACTGGAGTCTGCTAGCCATAACTCTGGGGCCTTAACGACCATGAACTTAATGTCCAATTCAATTCCATAAAACTTCCTTCGAGATTCCGGAGAGATGGATAAGTTTGCACCATAGAGAAACTTTACACATCATCTCTCAGCCTCCTGAACGGATGTACTGTAGTTTCACTCTCGTAGTCATCTAGATCTTCGGTGACATGACTTTGCCCTGCATAAGTGGTTGTCGCCGAACCCGACCCGAAGGTCATCATCTTTATACCACTGCCACCACTAAGCCCCTTTCCTGAGCTGGGGTTGATCAAAGTCTTGTCCGACGAAACCATTGCGCCCTTTTCACCTTTGCCGAAAAGTTTGTCGTAAAGCGGCCTCAACGTCGGAACGCACGCACAGATGATGGCGAGACACGTCTCAACGACAGACCACATAGCGCCGAACGCGTTTTGCCCTGCGGAGAAAAGAGGAGTGTCAGCATTGGCCCGCTTAGGCGTATGAAGACAGTACGGGAAGAGACAACTTACAGGTGCCATTACTGAAAGAGATTGTGCTAACGTAATTTGCCCGGATGATACTTACAACCACAGTTCTGCCTGGGTCAGTCGATGCATCTTGATATACGTTAGAAAGGTAGACTTACGCTCCACCCAAAACAAATATCCCAATCAACTGTATCTTCCTGTTGATATGAATATGCAGCTTCCACAATATCGGCATTGGGAGGACCAAGAGAACAAAGTCCGTGACGGCATTAATGGTACTGAGAGCGATCAGTTCACTTCCAAAGTGGATGCATTTCGCCTTGGGAGCCAATGCCGGGTTCCAGTTAGCCGCAATTGGAACACACTGAAGGAGGTTGACAAGAGACGAAGTGATCGTATACGCCAGTATAAATGCCCCCACGCCCCAGAGAATGCGGGTAAAGGTCCTGGACGGAAATATTCGATGATAAAGAAGCAGGATAGAGAGTTTTGCAAAGAATATTGCCGGGTTGTACAGAATCTGCGCTGCCAGTGTCACCTACACCATTGTCAGACCGCCCCATTCACACTAGTTTTTTGACCTTGCCAACCTTAACAAAAGTCACGCCATTCGCTGGATTCATCAGTATTTGCTGCTTCCCCATGCCGAGCACAGTCACTGCAAAATTGTAAGTCCGCATATCAACGCGACGATGGTTTGAAGGTGCGAGGCCTACCCCATATGCAGGTGGTCACAAAGCCAGACGTGCAGAGTAGTGCCAATAGAATGGCTGCATCGTCTTTACCAAATCCGCCTGCCGTCAGGCGCCGTGCACTAAGGCGAAGACCAACCGCGATGAAAGCAGCAGGCAGACAGATGAAGCATGATGCGTATATATTGGGTTGAACATTGTCGTTGATGTGCTCCTGTTGATATCTGATGTCCTCGGGAGAGAGAGGCATAATGAAGGCGAAAACGTTCTGCAGAAGCAAATCCACGATGGTACTAAGTGGAATCTGGAGAACTATATCTATTCCGATCGTAACTATCGCAACAGTTTCGATAACCGTTGTTCTAGGCAAACACCGATCTCCAGTCCGGACTTCAGTCAAGTCGATAGCCGCCGTTTTTCCTGGGGACCATACCGTTGGCAGGTTGATGCATGTCCGTGCGTGGCGCAGGCATAATGAGTCGATTCTTTGGGAATCCGTTACGGACTTGCAATTGGTACGATATATGTCCGTGCGTGGTGTAGGTACAATGAATGGAATATTGAGAAATCCGTGCGTGGCGTGGTACAATACATGTCCGGGGATGGCGTATGTTGGGACAATGAGTGCAACCCAGGAGAAGTCCGTAAGTGGCGTCGTACCATATATAGATGTCCGCAGGCGGCGTAGGTGCCAATGCATGTTCTCAGCAGGCGTAGATACAGCCCATGTCATTTCTGGAGGCGGGGTGAATTAATGCACCATACAGATAAGTTACTCTTCCGGAGCCAGCAGCTTGGTCTCTCGAAAAAAATATATTAAGGCTTTGCAGGCGCTTACATTTGCGGCGTAGCAACGGCCATTAATGGAGGGGTGCGGTAGGGCGGAATCCCCTCGGTTCTCTCGCCAATATAACACCAACTCCCCTTCCAGGAACTTCGACATCTTCACCACAAAACCATTCCTCCGCCATCTTCGCAAAAGCCATGAGTCTTCTTACGAACCATCCCGGCAAGGCCATCTGGGTTTTGGGCGCAGCCCTCTTTGCATTACTTAAGCTACCCTTCCTTAGCGTCTACTACGCATTTAAACGCCCAAACCCAAACTGGACTGTAAGGCAAGCGCTCATGAACCATCTCATGCGTGCCTTTCTCTATCACACAGCTGTGGTCCGGGCCAAAACCCCATTGAAGCTCGACCCTGGAAGCGAGGGCGACCGATTCGTCCAAATTCCACCTGTTGCGGACAACCATCTGAGAGGGCTCATGAACGACAAAAAGGTCCGCCCATGCAAGACCGGAGGGACATGGTATCCTTCACATCCACCCAAGGACTACAAAAACAATATCATCCTTCACTTCCATGGCGGCGGCTATGCAATTGGAGAAGGTCGTGCCTCTGACGCCGCATATGCGGGTAAGGTACTGACAGCCAACACTGCGCCCTACGCCCTTTTCGTGCAGTATCGACTTGCGTCAAACAACGATGGACGTTTCCCCGCGGCCTTGCAGGATGCATTATCTTCGTACATTCATCTCCTGTCGGCATATCCTTCTTCGAGCATTGTGATCTCTGGCGACTCCGCAGGTGGTCATGTGGCGCTCTCTCTGCTCCGCTATCTTTCGACGGAAGATTTGGATCTTCCCCCACCTCGCGCACTATTACTCTGGAGCCCAGCTATTGACCTTGAAGCTGCCAGAGACCCGGCCACTATCCAAGGCAGCAGGTACTATGCAACGGACTATCTTGTTGGCAATTTTTCGAGCTGGGGGGCGACAAAGTTCACTGAAGGATTAAACTTATCTAACAGTCAGCTGAGAGCGTACATCGTCCAGCTAGGCTATGCGTTTCGGTGTGTTTGCCCGATTTGGATATGTGTGGGTGAGTTGGAAATTCTTGGACCAGAGGGATTGCGAATGGGAGAAGAGCTACGCGCAAGTGGCAGCGTGGTAACAACATACACTATTCCGGAAGCACCACATGATGTTATGTTTGTTGGGAATGTGTTAGGTTTTGAAAAGGAGGCTGAGGAAGCAACGAGACTTGCGGGGCGCTTCCTCGAGTCTCTTGCCTAAAGGTGCACAGCAATTGGAGTAGCCAAATTGACACTGGGGAATGAAATTTGACAAATACGTATGTTCCAGAACATCTTCCGTTGAATTCGGGGCCAAGAGTCAAACTTGTTCATGCTGGAAATTCTGAAAACCATTGTTCGTCCCTATCGCAGCGGTGGCTTTGCATCGATCTGTTTCTTAGAATATCACGGTACTGCTATGAAACTCGCAGATCCACCCGCGCGGCAAAGACGGATAAATTTATACTTGGAAGTGGACGAGTGGACCAATGGACCGAGATGCAGGTTCGCCAGCGCGAGGACTGACAGCCTTGGGGTCGACCGTCAACTGTCTCGCGCGCTGTGCCACAGAGCCGCATCGCTTTCATATACTCTGAAACGCACAAAGAAGTCCGTACTTCGGAAGACTTCCAGATCTGGTCCAGCCAAGGTTAGCTGCCGATTATCCATCTATTAATAATACGGCGAACAGGGATTTTCATGCATGCAGAAGTATCAAAGAACGCACTCAGGATGTGCGGGCGGTTTCTAGATTGCCTAATGTTTGACAGCTCACGAATGTCGAGACCTAGCAGAATAATGCCCTAAACGCCGGCATTACGTACAACCCAATGGTCCATAACGCCCACACCTTGAAAGTCTTCCGGTCAGACTCCACATCTCTGAACATCAGGAGCCGTCCTGCAAGGGCCAAGCCTGGCAACAACACCGTCATCCATGCGGCCACACAATACATACGCCAGTAAGCAGGAACTGCTATGCTCCAGAAAAGGACCATTCCGGCAGTTAACCATCTCGTTATGCCATCCCCCAACACTAGTGGCATAGTTCTTCTTCCACGTTGGCTATCCCCTTCCTGGTCGTACAGATCTTGGGCTTGGATCGTTGTGAATAACACCCCTGCACAGATGAGTAGCCATGGATCGGATGCAGTTAGCATGCGTACCGACCCTCCCGTTACAACCGACGTGGCTCCAGCGCCGATGCTTGCAATACCAAGTGCATTAAGGACATTTCGAAAGATCCAGTCCTCTGCACCTCCCAGATCATTGTAGATCCAGTTTAGGACGAAGAGCGCTACCGTCTCCTGCTCACCTCCAAGGCCGTGCCGCGATAATACATATGTGGTTGGCACACTGAACAGAAGGAGACGGTCCGCCTGACGCCGATTGAGACGACCGCTGGGAATTGGGCGCCAGGGTTTATTGACCAGATCTTCAGTGACAGAGGAGAGACGTCGTTGGTTGGAAAGGTCCAGAACCAAAAGCTCAAGCCAGATCCAAATAACGGCATATGGCAGACGGAGGAGGATAGTAGAAAGTCCCATTTGCAAGTCGTCTTTCAGGAATGTAATTGTGGCGCAGCTGGCAGCGAAGATGGCCTGCGGGCAAAGAACGGCGACTATATCGCTCGCGGTGAACAGATATAGAGTATAGGCATGGTGTGCCAGTATCCGAATTGAATACTATAAAGCATTATGTAATGAGATTAAGTGTAATAACTGTTTTCTTACCCTGAACATCGATGATTTCGGTCAGTGGAAGCCTAACCCTTGGCGAAATACCGACTGATTAGCTATCTGAGGAACGAGATCTCAGGAAAACGTGAATGAAGTATGTCCCATAAGCGGCCCTCAAGGCCTAATAATTTATAGAATCAATCTCATTCCACAACTTTGGGCCCCGGTGTGCCACTGCGGCAAAGGCCGCGGATATCCATCCTGCTTTTGTTTGGCCTCAATGCAACCCCATCTCTCCTTTGGGATCAATATCAAGATAACTCCGAAGTATGAAACCAACAATCATCAATGAGTCCAGGGGGAAGCTTCGCTAGCCTGTTCTTCCATCAAGTAGGCCTTTCTCCGGGCCCAAAAACATGTAGCGCCTGCGGGTCCAACCTTCTCCCTGCTGCCGCCTTGCGGCGTCTTTGCCTCTTTCCCAAAAACTCGCTATCATCATGTTCGCGAATGTAGAACGCCAATTCGCATTCGGGATCGGTCTCAATTTGACTGAAACCGTTACCCAACCATGCAAAGGGGTTGCCCTTGTATTGGAAGTCATAGTCTTCCGCCCTTACTGTCGAAATGGCTTCCATGTAGTGAAGTCCGCTCCCCGGCCATAGACTCGGCGGAGCGAACTTCCCATTGGGCTTATACCATGAGTTGCATGAATCAGACCAGACGGTCTTTGCGATCATTGAATCCAAATGTTCCTGCAGTTCCTCCACAACCTTGTCGTTTGGAGAAAACGAGTGGATATTCTCGGTCTGCCAATGATCGCACATTTTGAGCATATAGTCCGCTTGAGCCTCTGTTTTACCTACATTAGCAATTTTTGGGCACTCATAGAGGAATATGGCATCCTACCGACGGTCGACAGAAATGCACCACTGGCGAACGGGTTATTCGGGCCATAGAATACGAAGTAGTTTGGCATGTGTGGCACAGCAAGGGCAAGGTAGCCTGTCGCCCTCTCTTTCCATTGCTCACCCAAATCCTTGCCGCCCAGCCCTCGTACTGGAAAACTCGGCCGATGATCGGTCTTGAATCCGGTGGCACAGATCAGAATATCCGCTGGATGTTCCAGTCCGCTGCTGTCAATGATTCCGGCCTTTGTTGCCTTGCTAACCTCGCCAATGACGAGTGACACGTTGGGCGACGAAAGCGCTTCGATATACCCCACACCGGGGGTGGGCCGACGGCATCCCACGGCGTAGCTCGGAATTACGTGAGTCTCATCCATTTTCCTGTCGTGATTCTCTTTGAGCTTCTGCCAAATTTTCTCTTTGAGATGAGCACGTATCTGAGCCTGCTGAGGTGAATCTTTCAAGCAGAAGGCAAAGTAGCTATTGACTCGGCTCTCGAAGTGCTTTCTTTTTGCTGTCAAAACTTGGGGGCTCTGTTCGAAGGTTTGGAGTTCCTCAGGGGTATATGTTCGCTGGTTCTCGCCAAAGGGCCCGAATATCCAGGTGGGCTGTCGGATGACAAGGGTCAGATGTTTGACAACGGGCTGTATAGCCTTCAGGATCTGCTGTCCGGAGGAACTGAATCAGTGTTAGTGTGGCACAGTGTCCGGAATTTGACCTCACGGGGAGACCGACCCGTTGCCAATGAGGCACACTCTCTTACCCACCAACTCGATCTTTTCATCCCATGCACCACTATGCATGGTGCGCCCCTGGAACTGATGAAGGAGCGGAATATCGGGCCAGTTGCACGTACTCAGAATCCCGGTGGCGTTGATGAAAATGTCGAAGTTCTCCGTTATCGTGCGTCCGTTGGTGGTATCCTTGGCCGTTACTTCCCACACCCCTTCGTCATCGATCCACTCAGCGCCTAAAACAGAGTGCCTAAGCTTGCAGTAGCGGTAGAGATCGTATTTTCTTGCAAACCCAGCAAAATAGCTTTGAATTTCGCTTGAAGAGGCGTACACACGTGGCCAATCTGACTTTGGCTCCCAGGAGTAGGTGTAATTGTGCGCTTCATAGTCGCATTCGCATCTGTGCCAAAGGTTCAAACATGAGCACTCTTTTGCAAAACTTCAAAGGAGTAGATATGTACGTTCACTTACCCTGGATATCGATTCTGAGTCCAGACCCCACCTACGTCAGCATTTTTGTCATAGATTGTCAAGCTGAAGTTATGGAATGAGCGTTGCAGCTTGTAAGCAAAACAAAGCCCAGATGCGCCAGCGCCGACGCAGACAATGCGCATGTGTCTCTCGGAGTGGATGGGGCTTCCGGCCATGGTTGCTAGAGGGGAGACGGTGTGGATCAGGTTTGGAGCCTGCTGTTCATGGCAACGGAGTCCGGTTATATAGTAATAACATCCTTCTAAACAGCGCTTATGTACGTTCGTGGCAAGGGGCCGGTTCACCGGACCCGGCCCCCGTGTGATGGCCCCGTCCCGAACGCGGGCGTCGTGGTGGGACTGTTTCTACAAAGCCATACACAAGACCAGCAGTCCGTCCCGCTAATCCAACCCCAAATTTCCTCGGCTCTCTGACTGTGATTATTGAGTCCAGGCTGTTACACCCGACAATCATGGTGCTTGTCAGCCTCAGCGTCGTTTTGCTTTTTCTTATTTCAGCCACTGTTCTTTACGTACGTGATAACCACAACTTGAGGTTGAGTACTTATCTGTCTCTAGGTCGTAGCTATTGTGGTATATCGTTTGACGTTCCACCCTCTGGCGAAATATCCGGGACCTTTGTTGGGTCGGGTCACCGACTGGTACTCTGTTATCCGGAGCTTGCAAGGGGATCGGCACATTCACTTTCTGCGTCTCCACGAAAAGCATGGTAGGGACGCAAAAAGCTAAAATGGAATCGATCCCCCGGGTTAACAAAACTTCTAGGAACATTCGTCCGCTTCGGCCCCAATCGTATCTCGGTTAACACTGCCGAAGGTCTCCAGATGATTTACGGTAGCAAAGCAAATACCAAAAAATCAAGTTACTATCATGTATTTGGTGACGTATTTGAAGGCGATAGCTCACTAACGACGATCGACAATCAGATCCATGCAAAGAAAAAGAGGGTGGTCTCTTTAGCGCTGTCTGAAGCTTCGATCCGAGGTATGGAAGAGCTCATTTTGCGAAACATACGAATATTCTGCGATGAGTTAGGTTCCAAAGATTCAGACATGGACGCTGCTGGTGATACACCTAGGGGTGAAGATGGATGGAGTCAGCCGAGAAACATGACGGATTGGGCTGACTATCTCTCATTTGACATAATGGGAGATATCTGCTTCTCGTCCTCCTTTGATATGCTGAAATCGAACGCCAACAGATATATCCTGACGGTACTGCCTAAAGGTGTTAATGGACTTAATGTGGTAATTGTCCCCGCTTACCCTCTGTGCACGCTTTAGACCATTGCTTACCATTATCCCACTAGTGTGGGTGGATGCCCGCGATCCTACGTCTGAAGATCGGCAATTGGCTCTTCGCTGAGTTGAACAGGGACCTGGGGCGTTATCAAGCCTTTGCTGATCGACAATCAAACAAACGCCTGTCACTCGGGGAAAACGTCGTCCAGCGGGATGTCTACTCTTATCTCCTTGCTGCCAACCAACATTCAAAGGCGGGGAGCCCACTGTTCAAACCGGCTGACCTAGTCGGAGAGTCTAGCTTGCTTATTACTGGAGGTATTCGCCCACTCCATTTCGCGCCTCAATGCGTAGGTCCGCAATTACTCACAAGGACAGGCTCGGACACTACAGCCACTGCCATTTCATCGACCCTTTTCTATCTTATGCATTATCCGAATGCTCTCTCGAAGTTGGAAGCAGAAGTACGCGGACAATTTGAGACCCTAGAGTCCATTCGCGCCGGTTCCATCCTCTCAAGCTGCCACTGGCTACGGGCTTGCATCAATGAGGCCATGCGCATGTCTCCAGGAGTTCCCGGGCTTCTGCCACGGGAGGTGCTCGCAGGCGGGGTCATCATTGAGGGTGAGTGGTTTGCACCTGGGACCGACTTGGGAGTACCGCATTACGCCATCCATCACAACGAGTATTTGTATCCAGACAGCTTTGCGTATCGGCCAGAGCGATGGATTCTAGATGAAACCTCGGCGGAAGAGGTAGCGAAGGCGGAATCTGGGTTTTGTCCTTTCAGCATTGGCCAACGTGGTTGTGTTGGGAAAGCCTTGGCTATGAAGGAGCTCATGATTACCATCGCTAGGTTGGTATGGCTGTACGATATGCGGCTAGCGCATGGCAAAGACCGTGTCGGCGGAGGAGCGCGAGGTTCTGGCATTGGTCGTGAGCGCGAGAAAGAGTTCCAGATGAAGGATATGTTTGTCGCGAAGACTGACGGGCCGATTATACAGTTTCGGGCCCGGAAGCTATAGGCATCTGGAGATTACCTGCCTATCGCCCACTACTATTCAACGTGCAGGAGCTCTAATTTTTTGTTTCTAGAAATCAAACCAATCTGCGCGCCGTAGCAGAAGTCGATTCCCGTGATGTAGGTTGCGCTATCGTCCGACGGGCACTTGTACAATCCTCTAGCTAGGGATGTAGGCGAGGCCAGTGTTCCCGTTGATGTTGCGTCTGGAGAAGTGCCGGGACCAGAAACACTAAGCACAGTAAGCATTCTCAGTCGCCCTCCAAGAATATCTCGATATTACCTTTCTAACACGTCCGATGGCGTCCCGCGGTGCTTCCGTACTTCAGTGACACTAATGGGTACCGCAACGACCAGAGCAACGAACAATATCAAGCCGATAACGGAAACCGTCGGCTTATAGCGGGCGCACTGCCTCCAGGAATGTGCCGCCTCTATCATGATTTTGATTTGGTTGCTGACCGCCCTATAGTCCTCAATGTTGGGGTTGTTCTCAAACTTTTTCATATCGAAGTGCGTCCTATGGATGTTCGAACTCATTTCGCAAGCCAAGGCGGCCAGAGTCGCGGCTCACCATGAAGGACTGCAACACGATAAGCCCTAAGAAGAAGGCATACACAGTGCCCTTAAACCTACCGTAAAACTCGAATTCCCAACAATCTTCCCTACGTTGCTACGCTTCGACTCGCAAAAGTACGCGACCTTGGCGCGGTTCACTTGCTCTGGCATTTGAAACTTCTGCACCAGTCCTCTCAAAAACTCGTCGTCTTGCCTCAGTATCGTCAGAACTTCTGGGCGGACTTCGTTGCCGTCGTACTCTCGCAGAGCACCCGCCAACTTCACCTCACGGGTCATGGAGTCTGTGCCGCAAAACGGCGTCCCGAGGAATAATAAACCCACGGTGAAGGCGAATATACCAGGCCAAGCTTGAGAATTATAGTGTGCATCGTCGAGCACCTCTCAAGTCTTAACAGTCCGAGTGCGACGTTTGTTGAGAGTCTTGGGAAATCAGCATCTACTCACCTCCAGAACGACCAGGCCGCCAACGCAGTGTGATATGAAGATTAATGGCAGGTCGAGACAATCCTACCAAATCAGCCATCTCCACGACAGTAACAGTCACTCCATGTGTGGCCAAAGGGACTGACACGCCGCTCATCCTTCAAGGCTACCTTTTGTCGATGCAAAGGGTTAATATTCGTGCTAGAGAAGGTTGTCATAATCCAGAGACGTGGTGCCATGGTCTCGAGGTCAGAAGAACGGATGTCTTTCTCGAGGAACTCGCTGATTTGGGCGGAGTCTGGGCCATTGAGTAAGAGGAGAGGCTGGCGAGGCAGAGAGATGGGTGTTGGTGCGCCAGGGCTGGGGTCTAGGTCGCCACATAACTCATTGTCCTTGGAGAACGGTGCCATGGATGTGCCAATAACCCTCAACGGAAGGGAATTGGTAGAGGCCACGACCTACGCTCGAGTATAAGAGTCGATGCGGGCATATAGATCCAAGCAGCCGGGGCGGTTGTGGGAGGCAACGGTCAAGGCTCAGCTGAGGTGCTAAGCCAACAAAGAGGGCTCGATAAGGAAAATGTAAACTATCTATTACGACAAACTTCAAGAATTTGTCACAGCGTATCTCAGCTCGCCTTTCCCACGAAAGGCGATCGTTTACAGCCTAATTTATCATTTTATAAACAACAGAAAGATTGTCTAGGTTCCTCATGAGAGTAAACAACACCATAATACTCTCCGATCACATCATCTATCACGTCCCCTACCACATAACATAGATGATGAGTTCGACATGCCCGTGAACCGTTTGCTGCTCAGAGCCTCAGACAGTCAAGCACAAAACAGTGACTCTTCCAATCGACGAGATAGCTGTGGGCGATTGACACGCGGTGCGCTGTTTCATCAAGTCCGACAATCCTTGCATCTTGCTCCGCGGAATCGTAATTTAGAGCCTGGAACTACTGTGGGTTGGCTTTAATAATATTGGTGGCGGAGCTGGGCTGCATATCTATTGTGTAACGTTGGCGAAGCTGAGCTGCCAGCTGGCAGCCGGAAGTCGAATTCAGGAAATCGAAACCAGGTATCAATATGCCAGAAACATTGAAATTTAGGTGGCCAGAGTTCCATGAAACCATCGACCCCCCTCGAAACATAATCAATTCATGGCACACGACCCCAAAGGGTTATAAAACACTTTCTTCGAAAAACGCGACACTCCCCCAGCAGCTAAGCAGTTCATGGCCCTTGTTCATGAAATGGGCGGATTTACGTGTTGTAGTGAAGGTCTGGGGAACAAAAGCAAAAGCCTTCTTGATGTTGTGGAATTCTCGAGAGGTGCCTGTCAAGATCCAAGAGATAAGACTTTTTCCATGCTGGAATCATGTATGAAGCCGGAGCAGCGGGTTTTCAACGTGGATTACCATTGCAATCCTGCAGATCTGACTGGGCGGTGCTAGCGGACTCGGAGAAATATCTGCGCTTGTTACCGGAGACAGAGAGAGGGCCTTTGATTGAGCCGATGAGAGCAGGACCAAGTTTCGTGTTTTTGCTACGCTTGATGCATCTTCTTCGAACAAATGTATGGCTGAGTTCGAAACCGATTAGGGAAGAGCGTAACAGGCGTTATAAGAGCTTTGCTGGCGGATCTTTCGGAGAAACCATGCATATCACATACGACAAGTTCGCTGGCAACCGCTTGCTTGAAGATCCAAGGTTGACCATTCCACCGACTATGCGTAAGACTCATACGCGAATAGGTCTATGGCTACACACTGCAGGGCAAGTGGACCAACGGGATCTCAACATCATGGAGGAAGCTTTGTGGATATTAATGTGATACGCACGTACCTCAGATTTGGAGGTGGCGTGGACAAATGGTCGGACGCAGACTTCTTGAAATCAGACGTCGAGAAGGCTGGTTTCGCAAGCGACAAAATCATTTGCGCCAGGCGCAATGTCTACGTCCACACTTCCGCTTCAATTGACCGTTACACAACCACGTTATGGAGCTTCATCGGCGGGACTACGTCTGTTAGATGGCTTCAACAGACGAGGAGAGCCGGGGCAAAGCCGAGCTTCGGAAGGCGGATGGCTTTGAAGAGCTGGAAGTGGGACACTGAAGCTGAGGTTTCTAGCCAACATTGCTGTCGCGACCAAGTAGGTCAATGGTATGGGCATGGGATACATGTCTGCCCAGCTGGACGGTGATGCTAAGGGACTTGTCTATACAGAATGATGTCGAAGAATTAGGATTCAGATCTAAGAAATGTCGAGCTTTGAGACAGCTGCCCTTCAAGGGCCGATGCGATTGGATTTCCACGCAATGTCTTCAAGCTCGACTTCTTCTCTGATTTGTTTGTCCACAGTAAATTTACAGCGTGAGGTTCATAGGGGTGACAAGTTAGGGCTAGCGTGCACGAGCCACTGTCGTCTGGACTCATGGCTCGAATCTACGCTGTAGGTATTCGGCGATGGTTTCTATAATCTCAACTCACTTGGGATTGTGCTTCTGAGGGGTAGTCTCAGCTGACATGCACTTGGCAGCAGAAGATGTCAACAATGTACAGTCCCGGCCGCGGAACCACTAGGGACCTGTATGGATCGTCAGGGTCGTATATGTGTAGTCCCCGCGCGCGGGGAAACTGGTGGCTGTTTGCAGTGCGAAATCGAAACTGGGGAAGAGGGCCTCAATCGCCTTCCAAGGGGAAAAGATCCATCGCACATCCAAGGCCATTCGAAGCAGCAGAATTACTAGTAGTGTATGAAGCAGACGGAAGTTATATGTAAAGTCTAGGTGGTGAGTGTCCAGGGGCAATGACGTCGACTTCCGACTTCCCCAGCTTTTAGGCAAGAACGCTAGCGCGATGCACGGGCCACGACTGGGAGGTCGAGAGGGGACGGTGGACAGCTCTCAGGTCTCACAAAAGCAACGTCCAACCCACACAGCTCCAAGCGTACAACATCCTCACCGATAGCGTCTTCTCCCCTTCACTCTTCTGACTGAGACAGAGCTCCCATCTCATTTGTTCATAACCACATTTTTCTGCTGCTTTACATATACACTTCTCTTCATAGCGGTCCGACTAGGCTGCTCTCCTGACGTCAACCCAAGAGCTCGCCGACAACAAACCAACCCCTCAATCACCGTCATGCTGCCGCGACTTGCAGCTACCAGCGCGCGAAGCGGGCTCCTTGCTACGCCTAGGACTGCCTCCAGCTCACGCGCGTTCACTGCCCTTGCGGCTGCACAAGCTCCAACGCGCGCTCCAGCGTTGGCAGACATCACCCCAGACAACGCCGCCAGGTTCAATGAGCGCCAACGACGGTTCCGCGAGGACGTCCTAGCCGCCCAGAAAAAGAAGGAGCAGCAAGACAGTCAGTCCCCCTCTTGTCTCCCATACGTCTGCCATTCCTCCCTCGCTCGGTAGGTTGCTAACCTCGTCTATCACAGAAGACGCTCGCGCACGTGAGGCCCAAGAGGGCGGCAAGAAGAAGGGCGGCCCGCTGTCATCGCTCATCTATGGCACCCCAGAGGGGCGGGAGCTCGACAAGGACCTCGAGCGCAGCTTCTCTCAGGTCCTAGCACGCGGCAAATACGTACACTCCATCGTCTTCCACGAAGTATACCCAGACAAGGTGGACGAGTACACGGATCTTGTCGGAAAGTGGTACCCCAGGATCGCCAATGATCCCGGAAACAAGGTGAATCTGGTTGGAAGCTGGCGGACGGAAGTGGGCGACTGCGACACATTCGGTGAGTTTCGGGTTCTCCTAGATGGTCGTCGGACAACGCTGATACCGAAGCAGTACACATCTGGGAGTATCAGCGCTACCAAGGCTACCACGCTTCGCTCAACACAATCAACAGCCACCCCGAATTCCCTGAATTCTACCAGGAGCTGCGGAAGCTGATCCGCTCCAAGCGTACTTCGCTCATGCAGGAATTCTCCTTCTGGCCGACGACGCCGCCCCGCGAATTGGGCGGCCTGTTCGAGCTCCGCTCCTACACACTCCACCCGGGAAATCTGCTAGAGTGGGAGACACACTGGAGGCGAGGCTTGAAGGCCCGCCGGGAGGTCATGGAAGGGGTTGGAGCTTGGTTCGTGCAGATTGGCGAGTTGAACACAGTCCACCATCTGTGGCAATTCGCCGACCTGGAGGAGCGCAAAGTCCGGCGTGAGCAGAGCTGGAGCATCGAGGGCTGGGGCGAAACGGTGCATAAGACTGTACCGCTCATTCAGACCATGAAGAGCCGGATTCTGATGCCTTGCCCTTGGAGCCCCGTGGCGTAAGGGGAGTCATATGAGCGAGGTCGGATGCATGGCTCCATCGAAGATGTCAGCCAGGGGCATGCATGTGGGACTGGCAGTGGGTTCAAAGAACCTGGTGAGCGTTATTGTAGTGTACTATTTCGTCTGATGGTTAACTGAGCATGGTGCATGGAGTACATCGAGGAAGGGGATACTTGCACCTTCAGTGCCAATTCTTTCAATGATACTATCTTCGGAACCTCCATTGCCATAACGGGATTTATACATAGTCGCGGCCTGAGCTTGAAAAGCTGTACTGGAACTACTGGGTCGGGCGGACCAGGGGATTAACGGTGTCTCTTTTTTCCGGCCCCGCCAACGTCATCAGACAACAATGCCAAGCTTCACGAGCCAGACGCGACGAGTTCCTTGGAAATTTTGATAGCGCGAACGCTTCCCTACACCTCATCACCATCGCTCTGCGCTTCGCACCCCTCCCCTCGCTGCGACATCGTCGCGAACATATATAGGCAGCCATGGTGTACATTCGCCAGGACAAGCTTCCCAAGCTGAAGGAGTACAAGTACTCTGGTGTTGACCACAGCCTCGTTTCGCGTTATGTATTGAAGCCGTTCTACTCCAATGTGGTCATCCACTGCTTTCCCATGTGGATGGCGTGAGTATTCCTCCTTCTATTCTGGCCTCAAACGCTAAACCATGTCCAGGCCAAATCTTGTAAGCCAATTCTCGCCCAGTGCTCATCGCGCTTCGAACCCGTGGCCGTGCCGCTTCGTAAACACAAAGACGAGCATCCTTCGCTAACGGCATAACCCCGCAGATAACGCTCTCTGGATTTGGTTTCGTCGTAGTGAATTTCTTGACGCTGTTATGGTACAATCCGACGCTTGACCAGGACTGCCCGCCGTGGGTATACTTTAGCTGGGCCATCGGCCTATTCCTATACCAGACTTTCGATGCCATCGACGGTTCACAGGCTAGGAGAACGCATCAGAGCGGTCCACTGGGTGAACTGTTCGACCATGGTATGGGCATGGTCCCTCTTCAGCATCGGCGTTGATTGTTGACTTTGTGCAGGTGTGGACGCCGTCAACACGACTTTGGAGGTTTTAATCTTTTCCGCCTGTATGAACCTCGGACAGGGCTGGAAGACGGTCCTTACGCTTTTTGCATGTCCGTATAATGCGGCTCTCATTACGACATTGGCTGACAGGACCTAGCATCCATGACCTTCTATGTCCAGACTTGGGAGGAATATCACACCCACACGCTCACCCTAGGCTTCATCTCCGGCCCGGTGGAAGGCATCCTTACACTCTGCATCGTCTATGCCGTGACGGGCTTTCTCGGTGGCGGTAGCTTCTGGCAGCAATCGCTTCTTCAAAGCATCGGCATCAAGAACAACGGCACGATCCCGGATTCGCTGTACAATCTTGCTTGGAACGAATGGTACATGGTGTACGGCGGCGTCGTCCTGGTGTACAACACCGTCTCAAGGTATATTCAGACTCAGAAAGTCAAACCGGACGATGGTACTAACCGTCTCCAGCGCGAAGAACGTCATGGATGCTCGCCGCGCACGAGGCCAACGCGCTCGTATCGCCCTCCTAGGCCTCCTCACATTCGCCGCTGCCTGGATCCTCATCCCCGCATACCTCTATCTCCAACCCATCATCCTCCACCACCACCTCGTCCCCTTCGTCTTCTTCGCCGGCCTCATCAACGCCTTCTCCGTCGGCCGCATCATCATCTCCCACCTCACCAAGTCCCGCTTCCCCCGCGGCAACGTCCTCATCTACCCCCTCATCTACGGCGTCATCGACTCGCTTGGTCCGTGGCTACAAGAACACGTTGGCGTCGGATGGCCCAGCGCACTAGGCAGCGACGTCTATCAGGTCGCGTTCGTGTTCATGTGCTTGGGTCTCGGCGTTGGTGTGCACGGCAGCTTCGTTGTGGATGTCATCTGGACGATTTGCGATTACTTGGATATCTGGTGTTTGACGATCAAGTACCCGTATTCGCCCGTGAAGGGGGAATTGGAGGCCAAGGAGCGGGTTGAGAAGGAGAAGAAGGGTCAGTAAGGAGATGGTGGGTTGCGCCATGGGGCTTTGGCGGGGGGACTTGAGCATGAGCGTTGTCTTAGAAATCCTGTATATTGATGAGTATGATTGTATAATGATGGTATGAGCATAGCAATTGGAATTGATTGGAATTGAAGTCTATGGTAAATTTCAAACCTGGTACGTTCAGCGACGAGTCGATCGGGTATATTTGGCGTCTAACAGAGGCAGAGCGGGATGAATATATACCCCTGTTTATTGCTGTAATGAGAGTTCGCTATGATTGTTACCTTCCGTTGTGCTGAGCATTGAGAGTGCATGTCATGAAATCGGCGTCACAGCCTACAGGAACTAGAGGAATAGGGCTGCGAAAGGGTCCTGCGGTGGGAAGATGACCACAAGAACCTTCGTCACAGCAAAGCGAAGCAACAGCTCGATGGAAAGGTCAAGGAGGTTCGATTCAGACTACCACGAGCCAAATATTGTCGTCCAAGGTCCAAGACGCACCAATTCATCATATCGCGTCCAGTCGTGTCAAGTTTCCATGCACTCGTTGTCTCTAGCTTCAGTGCCGACAAGCAATTTCCCCTGGACTCCGGCACCCGTCGTAGTCGTCGTCGCCCGACTCCGGATTCCCTGTCATGACAACACAGTCGTCTGAATCTCGACGCACATCAGTACGGCGTTGGGTTATAATAGAGCTATGGGCCTTACCAGCTCGCCGCCGCTCCATTGCCTCCTCAGTGGTTGACGCGACTTGCGGCTTACAAAGGGCCGAAGATGATGAGCACGGTGATCGTGAATGGATCCATTGTTATTGGTTGGGCTGGTTGGTTGGATCGGTAGGAAGTCGTTCCAATAGTGATGAGGGATGATGGTTACAATCCACTGTCGAGCTTCGTGGTTGTTGGCTGAGGAGCTTGTTTGGGGAGGCACGGGAACTTATATCCAACTCTCACATTGTCGGAGTTCAATGAGGTGAATTACAAATCGCCACAGTGTGGGAAGGCGTATACGAGGCATACACACTGTCTTACCGATCGACGTCACAAGCCTCTTTGGATTGCGGATACGTGCTACCTCCGACTTGGTCGGTGAGGTTTGGCGCCAATGGGAGTTTGACGTCTTATCCACAATGCTGGGGTTGCTTGCGTTTCTCAGTTGAAACCTGTTGCCTTCTCGATTTCAATCCTGTATTTCGAGGGTCGTCCGTCCACAGCTGACCGGTCCCTCGCTGCTTCTGGCTCATTGCGGTTACGATGACAAAACATGGACGAATGGTTGTTGACGCAGTTATCGGTTTCTAAGGTCAGGTCCCATGAATGTTCATGAATGTGGTGGCAGTGCCTGCCCCGTGAACGTAACTGCCCTGGTAATGCTGGGAGCAAAAGGCACATGCATTGATCTTGGATGGTGATTGAACCTCACCGGTACGCCTAGGATGATATCGATTCGTGGGCGAGCAGTGGCAAAGCGAACGGCCAAACATTGATGGCTGCTGACCATTCCGAACTCTGTTCGCAACGAGGCAGTGCCTTATGGTTCTGTCAATATCGGTTGCTCCTTCAGTACTTGGTTGAGTGCTCGTCGAAGAACCGTATCCGTCCTCGCACGGTGGTGTGATGCACCCAACGGAAACCCTCCCGAGAGCATGCCAACCCCCCGGCATCTGAATGATTCGAACAATTACACAGTGTTAGTGGCGCTATGCATGTGTTTCTCTACATTCGAGGGAGATGCCTCGTATCTTGGTCCCAGCGTTGATCGACAAACAGTGAGTTGCCTTCTATCACATGTTTGATAGATGCCATGATCAGGCCGGTGGTTGCAGTCTCACAGCCTCGTTGATTAGTTGATGTGGCGGAATACTGAATATCTGAGTGGATGTTTCGTGAAGCCACTTCTACCAAGAATCAGACATCCGAAGTGGACACATCTCAGCTCGCCTTTGGGGAGACCAATCTCATGACTGCGTTGTGATAATGCGGATGATCGGACGTAAACTCGGTTGCGATGTAATGGGTCTTGATTGTGGTGATTTGACATGTCCAAAATGGCCCCCTACCGAGGGCCAGTCTTGATATGGTGACATAGTTAGGGTCGCCCCTTCGCTACGAAACTGAAGGCCAGTGGGCTGATGGCTTTGAAAAAGCAATCGCGTAAGCAACTAGGCTGAAGACTCGGTTTGCAACGCTGGACTTGGCCTTGTCCTTCTCGTATCGCCTTTTGTGATGAAATCGGACCTTAGAATCCAGTATTCAATTCACTCCTCTTAGATAGAGATAGGCGTGGCTTGAATGCCGTCTGGATCATTGGCCACTTATACGCATGCACCCCGTGAAATCGTTAGCTTCACCGATTCTTTCAGGAAAGTTCCGTCACTTCTTCGCCTTGCAATTGCGTGTCTGATACAGCCTTGAACTGCCGGCTGATGGCGTGTTGTCCATCCGACGAGGCTGAAGCTGAGAGGCGGACGTCATCGTTCGCTTACCCTTGGGTAACAAATCCGCTGTGGTTCAACTACGAAGTGGCTATGTACGCCACAGAAACAGTTGTCACCCAACTGAATTGTTTGCACTGGCGAATGAGAAGGGTGGGAGGGGCGAGGGTGAACGTATGGGAGATGGGAAGGATATACCCGAGGCCCTACCGAAAAGGGTTTAAATAGTAGTGGGATGTCACGCGGACTAACCCAAGCGTCTCACCACATAACAGTTTCAAAAGCGTTAAATTCAGACATTCAATAACTACCTGAACGAATACTAATATTCATCATCATTGGCATTCAAGCTTTCTCCCCACAAATAAAAGCCCTTGTTTTACGCTGCTACTTTCGAGCTCCCCCGCATTTCCAAGCCGATTTTGCTGATCAGTGGAGACATACATGCGTACTTTGATTTCTATCAAATATTTGAAGAAACAAACATCTTCTCATTTATGAGCAATCTCGCGACGTGGTTTGCAATTCTTGAGGATCTTTGTTCAATTGTAGGCAGCACAATGCTTTCGCTTCTCCCGGACCCAGCTGCACTCTCCCTCTCGGCATCCTTCCTCCTTGCCGCTTACCTCACCCACCGCTGCTGGTCTCCCCCGAATCCTAATCCCACGGGACCGGCATCTTCTCTCCCCAAAGACACCGTGGCACCCGTAACGGGATCCATCAATACTCGGCGGTTCGTGACCTTCGCTCTCTGGATACTGCAAGCTTTGATTGCACTCTACTACCCTTCACCTCCAAGGGCATTATGTCCGAACCCGGGGAACCCCAGGGGCGACTTGTTCAGATGGAGCCCTTACACGATTACTGTTCTCGTTGTCATCTTTACATCGGCACCAATACGGTTGATGGCGTACAAACAATTGGGAGAGAACTTCACTTTCCGGCTCGCGAAACCGAAGAGGCTGATAACAACCGGGCTGTATGCGTATGTGCAGCATCCGAGTTATCCTACCAATTGGCTCATTTTGGCCGCAAATCTGGGGTTTCTCATTAGATTAGATGGTGTCGTTGGCTGTATTCTTCCGAACAAGATGGTGACGCTAGGAATGGGAAGCGGACTCTTCGGGATCTGGCCAGCGGTCTTAATGGCTTTCATGGCGGTTGGGCTGTATGCCACGTGGCTAAGAGTGCAGGATGAGGAGGCGATGTTGAAAAAAGAATTCGGAAAAGAATGGGAAGAGTATCATGCTAAGACCAAGAGGTTCGTTCCGGGGCTGTTTTAAGACGTGCAAGACGACTTGCTGTGCGGCGCTTGGTTGGTTGTCTCTATATCACAACTATGCGTCTTGCCTCCCCACAAAACCGACTATGCATTCATAAACTCTCCCGGCTGTTCTTCTGCGATATAATGTCAGCAGTCCTCCACAATCGATATCTCGGTCTTTCCCTCTTCATGCATCTCCTTCTATTCCTATGACGCTCTGCCACTCGGCTTCGAGAGTTGACGAGTATACAGCATCATTCTACTTCTTCGGAGTTGTATACCCTTGCTAGACACTATTCCCTCTGTCAGCCGGCAGCTCAATTTTTATACTTGCAATTGGTTCAAGGGTCGATATGTGCGCTCGCTGGAGTAATGGTGATGTTTGGTTCACTGCAGACCGTTGACGAGGGCACACAGCTGCAGGTGGATCCCCAGAATACCGCAGCGTGTTACTCGTGGTGAGAAACAAAAGTTATACCTATGTCCCCATCTATCATCTTCATTTATTCTGCGTATACAAAAAAGAAATGCAAGAACTCATGGTCTCAGCAGAAAGGTTGTGCGTCTAATGGTTGAGTTTCCCCGGAACGGGACGCTCAACGTGAAAACGCACTAGAGGGACAGTCAAGTACAATGGGTCTTTAAGCCTGCAACACGATAGCTGTAATCATTGTGTCGATAGTAATTGGGATTGTTCTAGACTCTAAGTCTTGAACGGGTCCAGTTGTACATTCCGCCATCTTCGCAAGGCGACATATTCATCAAACGAACGTCCACCATCACAGAGCGAAATATTAGAGTGGAGAATAGTCTCTATCACCGTGGTTCACGGAACGGGGACGCATATTGGTGGTTTCTTTGTCCGGAAGGTCTCCCGACTCAGGAGGATCGTAGTAGAGAACCGGGTCACGTTCAGCGTATACAACATTCTCAGAGACCGGAATATCCTTGTGTCCATGGTGTGCGACACCAGTGTCGAAGTTGACCGGATAGTCGATATCTCGGTACTCGAAGGTGCCACTGTTCGGAGTTGGAGCAGACTCCGCCGTATCCTCATTGCCGCTATCGTTTGACAAAGCCGGGTACCAAGCTTCGTACGCCTCCGCTCCTTCGTCGCCTGCTTCGGAATGGACTGCATTTCCGGGGAAAACAGGTTGTATTTCGCCGGGAGAGTTGGCTCGTAAGAAGATTCCGTAATCAGTGAGCTTCGACAGATCAACCCGACCATTGCGTTCCGTGAATGTCTCTGTGCTTGAACTGGATCCAGACTCCTCTTTCACCGCCGACATCTGATTTAGTCGCGATGCTCTCGCTTTCATTCTGATGGACTGAGCGGGCGAAGACCGTGACTGGACTTCTCCTGTTCCGGGGGATTGTCTCCTGGGAAGTGGGTCACCCCGGAGCGCAACTTTGTATCTGACTGCAAGTGGTATGTTGTCCGTGGGCAGCTCGACCGATCGGCGTGTTGCCTCATCCTTCGTCTGACCTTTACCATCCGTCAAAGCAGCTGCATCATTCTTGGAAACAGCTGTTGGCTTTTCAGCAGTATCCTCTTCGAATGCTGTCTTGTACTCCTCGTATGTGGGATATACGAGGTAGGTAGAATAATATTTGAACCATTGGCGCTCGGAACGGCTTAAGAGCACTCCAGGGGCTGCCCTAGGTTGACCCCACCTGGGATAGTACGGTATACGCCAACCCCCCAAATCAGGCTCTTCCTTCTCCTTCGATTGTTTGGGATAATCCTGGAACTCATGATACCATGCCAGCCATGCACCTCTTATATACCGATCCTTGAGTGTTCGTACTGGTCGAAACCCCCTCCCAAGCCCGAGTGCACCAAAACCTCTTTCGCATCCAAGTGGCGGCTCAGCACCCAGTCTCACGATTTTCCAAGGAGGGGGCTCAGGTTCGGAAATTCTCATGATTAAGGTCTTCCCGTTCACAAATTCTACGGGATCTCCGTGCTCAACACCCCAATACGGCTCCCATCTTTTTCGTGTTGGCTCCAACCTTGGTACACGGGGCCAAAGAAATTCACGGCCAGACTCCGGAAATTTTAACGCACTCGCGTCAGAAAGAAGGCTATCTCCATCATGGTAGTCCACGGGGAGTTCGGGGTAAGCCGTGTTAGGATAAGAGCGGCCCCTGGTCTCAAACCGTGCGGACGCCCTGGCGTGACCCGCAATTGTTTGTTCTTTACCAGGTTGCAGCAAAAACCCACCGGGTTGAATTGCGCGATATCGGGCTGCGAATTGCCCAGCTGGTCGACCCTTAACTGAAAAGGCCGGCGTCTCCCGCGGAGGCTTCGTGTTCTTAAGTTTACCAGAGTGTTCCCTGCGAGTTTCCTCTTCTGGTCTCCATTGTCTAGGACGAGACGAGGCTAGGCTCACCCGTTCGGATTTCGCAGATGGGGCGTAGGATGAATGTCGTGCTGAGCGGGTTCCTTTGGACGATTGTCAGTCATGGAAATTTGGTAACATTGGTTCATATGCTGTGGAGTGAAAACATAGGAGGCACATAGTACGACCTTGACTGTTCTTGGACGGTTTGGGAGATTCGATGCGCTGTCCGAGCATTATGTCGAACTGGACGCTAAGAATGGGGTGATAAGCTTGTAGCTTGAGATGCTATAGCTAACGAAGTAGTGCCGATTGGTAAAATGAGTGGGCAACGTAGGGATCCATGCAACGCACCACGCATCGATGGAAATTCGGTCGTCCGGATGTTCCAGGGAAATCGAGCCTTGAGGTATCAACTGCGGACTCAGAAAGGCCAGACAAGAAAAAAGGGAAGCGGCGCGGTGTCCAGACTGTGCCGTCCGGCGATAGATGAGCATGTAAGGAGCAGTGAGCGCCTGGGCAGGCGCGGCCCCAGAAAGAAGGAGCGCCCCTTCCTATTCACTCACCGAGTAGCAGTAGTCACAACTTTTTGAATGGAAGTTGCCATCAAAGGATCCAGCATCCAGAGTAAAGACTATTAGGATTCCACGAAGGTGAAGTCGAAGGTAAACGTGAAGACAGTCGGATCCGTCAATATTACATGTCGAAAAGAGTGAGATGGCTTCACCGCCTGCCTGGCATGTGCAAATGCACGGCGAGCTTGTTATTTGAGATCATTGAGTTGGGCAGTATTGTGCCGCGAATCTTCAAGCATGAGAGATGGCGATGCTCGCGGGCTTGTGCTGGAGACATTGAGAATCCACGAGCTGGATGCTTGCCGGGTGAACGAGTGTGAGACGACATGCGCAAGCGCGATCAGTTGAACCACTCGCTAGATTGTTTGAGCGTTTTATACGGTTGCTGGAAGTGAGCAATGTTGAACAGTGGATTATGTTCGTTCGTTGCTGTCATATCGCAGAGAAGGGAGTCGAATTCCGTCCCTCGAATACAAAGACCGGAACCTACCGGTCTTTGTATTCGAGGCTACGGAAATCACAACCACTGCGGATCTATGCGTCAGTCTTCTCACACACCTACGGGTCCCCGGTCGTCGTGAATTTCCTGGTAAATAGAGCCACGGAAGATTGGTGCTGAAAAGAACGGTGAATGGCGCACCTGGACAAGAAGGTGCACTTGTGCAATTGAAGTAACAGACTAGATATAATGAACTGGCCGGTGGGGTTTCCTTTGCATAGGTCGCCTTGGGAGAATCGTGACTAGTTTCATTAGCACTCTCTCCACTTGGCTTGCATGGACGTATTCCTCATTCAACAATGTGGTGTCTGAATTTCACATGTACCGTCTCAAGCACCAGCGCCCGTCTGCATGCCGATGAGGCGCGCAAGCATTGGTCAATGATTAAAGTTATCTTGCGACGGGAGTTTCTCTACCTCCAGTGACAAACGAGTCTCCCATTGGGAAAGGAAGACGACGTATACTGAAGAGGGTGGATTATGAAAGGCAGCTTGATTATAAGCTTGAATCGTGCAGATGACGCCCATCGAGGCGCAAATCACAACGTTTATAGTTCCATTTGATGGATGAAGGCCTGGTTCGATGGAAACTCATCGATTATATTCCGGTCCTGCGGTTGGAGATTGAGGAGAGATGGGAGAGGACGGCGCAAGCGAAGAGCTTTGAGAGAAAACAACGAACTAGTCCTAAATAGGAATCCACCTATCCAATGGATATGTACCCAATATGTTTTGCCAATAGTTCTTCTGGGCAGATTCACGAATGATTATAGACGAGGTAATAATGTAGAGTAGATAAATGACGAATGTACAGAAGCGTAAAAAGGGGTACATTGTGACCATGGACCTGGCCGGTGCGTTCATATACTCATAACCGTACAATTCGAATAACAAGGCCTGGGTGCTCCAGCGGCTTCACGACGCTAATCTTTCAATTAAGCCCTCCACCCGCCCCAAGAGTAGCCTCTCAAGCGCTGGTATCCTTTCACCATCCCGTGTCCTCACTGCACCCTTCACAACGTCCCCGTCCTTTGCGATTTCCGCGACTGCGGTCTGCCCGCTAGACCACACAAGACTGATCTGGCGTACGGCGAGATCCGTTTCAAGCTCAACTACCATTTCCGGGCTGCTTCGGTATCTCTTCGCTCCTTCTTCAAAGTCCGAATCTTTCTCCTCATCCTCCTCATCACTCATGAATGCGTTCAATATCTTTCCAAAGGAAGGTTCCTCATTTTTGCCCTCTCTCCCAGGTTTGGGGTCCAGAAGGTCGGCATCCCTTCTCAAACTTTCCACAGCGGCAGTACGGAAGTGCCACGATATGAGCTCTTTCCTCAGGAGCTTCCCGAACCTGACCAGATCTTGTTCGGTCTGGGCGCTCGCATCCTTCTGAGCCTGAGGGAGATATCGGTTTGCCAGTTGCCGCAGGGGTATACAAGGGGGAATTGTATGTCGATGTATCTTCAGCATGGACTTGTGACGGCTACTCGGTCTATTGAATAGCACATGGTATGTGTCCATGAACCTGCCCTTTATGAACACCTCGATTCTCACGCCAAGAAGATTGCCATTGTCGACGGCGTTCGGATCGGGATCTTTGACTTTGTATGCTGTGACCCCGGCGCAGGCGCGGTGTATGTTCTCGAGATTACGCTTGGACTGTTGCCTGATAGTATGTGCTGCATTGCGACGGAGACGTTCGTGAGGGACGGGACGTTGTTCTAAACGCGTCGCTAGGTGTGGGGTGGAGAGGAGGATCGAGGCGATATTTGCGCGTTGCGTTTTGAGTGCATCTATGCGGGCTTGAATGCCAGTGATCTCGTTGTTAAGGTCCTCGATAGATGCCATTGCGGAGTAAGAATTGGTGTTGTATGTTGTCATTCGCTGGAGGGCTAAGTTGGATCAAAACAGGAATCGCGTCAACGCGGGGGCACGTGATAGCTTGGCATCGCCAAGAGCTAGTAGACGACAGGTGTGAAGAGCCATCTCCAGGGAATGAAACCTATCATATCAAGTTTTTAGGAATGAGGGCCTTTTCCGCTATAATGAAGGTGTGGTCTTAAGCCTGCGATTTAGGACTCGACTATATCTCAGAGTCCAAGGTATGTACGTTGGTTCGGACACGTTCCAACTTTCCAGAAGACAGCCCAGGGCCGCTAGCATGGGCATTACCCGCTCACGCCGCTAAACTCAGCGCAGGAGACGACACGTTCTCCCCTCGAAGTTCCAGCAATCCTCATTCGTCCCCACATGGATGCCTACCCCAACAGGCAGTTCTCTTTCTCACCACGCCGCTCGTTCAATCCCTTCGCCAACTGAGACTCCGCGAAACTCCACCCATCACGGGCTCCCACACGTCAAGCCATTGTCTCCGCAACGCCACTCCTTGAACCATTCCGACCTAGAACTACAAGACCTTGAGCCTCCTACTTCTACAAGTGAACATTTCCGATATAAGAAACCCCGAAAAGCTTCTCCACAGAACGGCTCTTCAAGTCGCAACCCCGAGAACACCCGTCTCCTCCACTCCCGTAGCTCATCATCCACCTCCTCGATCAACTTCGATCCCGACTCGGACCCGGAATCACAAATGAGCAAGCGATCCACGAAGAAGACAAACCGCAAATCCGTCGCGCGACAGAGCTCGACCGAATCGCTGCAGGACGAGCCGGGCCATGCGAACACCACCAGCACGATGAATGGATTAGTAGAGCATAGAAGGAAGCATGCTTCAGTTGACACTCCTTCCTCGGCCACACAAGCGGCTTCCTTGATGGGGCGATCAAGCTTCACACTCGATGAGCCGGTACCTCCCCTGCACAATCCCGAGGAGGGACCCTCCGTGGGGTTCTTCGAGCTGTCCAAAAAGGACCAGCGAAACTTCTTGCTTTTGGTTCTACTTTACTTCTTGCAAGGCATACCGATGGGATTGGCGACGGGTTCTGTGCCATTCCTGCTCAAGAGTGTCGTTTCATATTCCTCCATTGGGGTGTTTTCGCTCGCAGCCTATCCTTACTCGTTGAAGCTTTTCTGGAGTCCGATTGTGGACGCTGTCTGGACGCCGAGACTGGGTAGGAGGAAAAGCTGGATCTTGCCTATCCAAACCATCTCTGGGTTCTCCATGATATGGCTGGGTTCCCGGGTGAACCAAATGATGGAGCAGGCGGGGCATGAGGATACCAACAGCATCTGGAGCTTCACCTGGTGGTGGTTTGCTCTTGTGTTTCTGTGTGCTACCCAGGATATTGCTGTTGATGGTGAGTATCAGCCGGCATCGGCACAAGAAGTGAGCTGATCGAACATGCAGGCTGGGCGTTGACGCTCCTGTCCGAAGAGAACCTCGCATATGCGTCCACTGCACAGACGGTGGGTCTCACGGGCGGACAGTTCCTATCTTACACGGTCTTCCTCGCATTCAACTCCAAGGACTTTGCCAATAAATGGTTCCGACCTGTCAGTGCACCGCAAGACGTTGGACTGATGACCTTGGATGGGTATCTGAAGTTCTGGGGGTGGACGTACCTACTCGTGACCTTTGGGCTTGCCATCTTTAAGCGGGAGGAACGCACGAAGAACACGGACGGCATCATGGAGGTGTACCGGACCATGTGGGGGATCCTGAAGCTTAAGAACATCCAGACGTTCATCGTCGTCCACCTCATTGCCAAGATCGGCTTCCAGGCCAACGACGCTGCGACCAGCTTGAAGCTGCTCGACAAGGGATTCAGCCAGGAGGACCTTGCGCTTACGATTCTCATCGACTTCCCCATTGAGCTGTCACTGGGCTACTACATTGGGAAATGGTGCCAAACATACCCACCGATGCACATCTGGTGCTGGGCATTTGTGGGAAGGCTGGCCGCTGCTGGGTTCGCACAGTTTGTCGTCTCCATATTCCCGTCCGGGGGGACGACGACGTGGTACTTGCTGATGGTCATTGCGGAGCACGTGCTGTCCACTTTCATGAACACGGTCATGTTTGTTGCCGTGTCAGCGTTCCACGCAAAGATCTCGGACCCCGTCATCGGTGGGACGTACATGACCCTATTAGCTACGTGAGTTGCCACCCGCCCCGCACCCGACACTAGTTCCCGTCCTTGTACTAACCCATTGGTAAGCGTGTCGAATCTAGGCGGAACGTTCCCGCGGTACTTTGTGCTCAAATTCATCGACATCTTTACGGTGGCTACATGCGAGCCGCCACAGACAACGCCCAAGCCGGGGACGCTGAAGGGGGACCTGGTTACGCAGGCGTTTTCGTGCGCACTCGAAGCTGACAAGCACCGGTGCCGCGATGGCGGAGGCTTCTGCAATGTCACGACGGATGGCTACTATGTTATGAATGTGGTGTGCATCATCATTGGCGTGGTGACTTTCTGGGGTTTCATCAAGCCTGCGGTGATGAAGATCCAGGCGCTGCCTCTGCGGGCGTGGCGGTTGTCCGAGTGAAGAGCCAAGAGTTTGGATAAGAGTACTGGAAGGCCAATGTAACTGTGTATAGTACGGAGTCGTTAGCAGGGACCGTTCCAAGGTTGTACGGGCATTGAAGAAGATCCGCTCTGGCGATCTGATGATCAGATAAGATTTCATTCATCGCACCTGGGCACGCAACACCTGGAGCCGTCGACGTCACGTCTCGGCACGCTCGGGCGCGAAGTCTCGTGACATGGCGCGTAGGCGGTACAGCCAATGAAGACGTGAGAATAAAAACGCTGTCCTTATCCTCCCGTACAGAGCAAATGGGCATTTAATAAGCCGACGAGCCTCGAATTCCATCCATGACTGTACAGAGTAGAGGTTCCGCCGATAGCGGTGGGGGGAAAACTCTACCTCTGTGTACTACTTTAGCACTGTAGCATCTATCCATGGCGTCTGTAGCGGGTTTCCAGACGGTGGCTCATCACTAATCGACCTCATCGGCCAAGCATTGAGCACGTTGTTGGCGAGCCCTTTCGCCGATGCCGATACACCTCCAGGGCTGGCCGGGGCGGGCTTACCTGAGCCAGGCGCTAAACCCTTTTCGGTAACCAGTCTCGATATCTGTCGCAAATTGCTGAGATATCTGCTGATTTCCGACCTCTTTCCGACCGGCGACCACTACTACTCTTTTGTCTTGCCTCTTCCACCTGGCTTGCTTTGCTTCTGCCGCCTTCTCTCTCGTTCTGCCATCTGGCTCTCTCTCACCGACAATTCGCCAATCGGCCACTCAGACTTCATTCCTGCGACCGGCCCTCTCCTGCCTTCGCCCTTCTTCGAAGTTCGCCTTCCTTCGCCTCCACTCCCCTGCTCGGCCCCGATCCACTTCGCGTACCTAGGTACCTGGACTTTTAGCGGCCATTGCGTACTTCTATCAGCGACCACGCCATTTATCTAGAATCCCCTCCCACCTTTTCCCACTCTGCTTTCCCCCTCCAATCTTCAACTTCCATACCCTCTTCACGCTTCATCCCCCAGTAACAACCATCCACACTCGCCCACCATGTCCAACGCATACGTTCCCAAGGTTCGCGTCCAGAAGCCGGCTCCTCCCTTCGCTGGCACTGCCGTCGTCGATGGCGCACATGAGGGTATGTCCTGCTCCTCTCGTCCTCCCCCTCATAATCATAACAAACACTGACACCCCAATTTTGCAGAGATCAGCCTGTCCACCTTCACTGCCCAGAAGCAATGGCTCGTCCTCGGCTTCATCCCAATGGCCTGGACCTTCGTGTGCCCCACCGAGATCATCGCCTTTAGCGATCGCATCGAGGACTTCAAGGCCCGCAACACGTCCGTCGTCTTCGCCAGCACCGATTCCGAATACAGCTTGTTGGCGTGGACCGCCGCTAGCAGACGCGATGGTGGTCTCGGCCAGATCAACATCCCGCTCCTGAGCGACAAGAACCTCCAGATCAGCAAGGACTACGGCGTCCTGATCGAGGACGAGGGCATTGCTCTGCGGGGCTTGTTCCTGATCGACCCCAACGGCGTCGTACGGCAGATCACCGTCAACGACCTCCCCGTCGGCCGCAGCGTGGACGAGACCCTCCGCCTCATCGACGCCTTCCAGTTCACCGACAAGTACGGCGAGGTCTGCCCTGCCAACTGGAACCCGGGAGATGAGACCATCAAGGCCACCCCCGAGGGTATCAAGGCGTACCACTCCAAGGTCGACGCCAAGATGAATGGCGCATAATGGAACAGGCAAGACGAAGATTCATGTCTCCAGACCGGTGTTCATTCCTAATATCGGAAAGCCCCGGGGCCGTAAGGAATCCTCATACGATAGGGAATCTGGAGACAGCGGAAGAGTTCAAGATAGAGCCGCATTTGGCGCGAGCAGCTGCAAGACTCTGGGCCCAGCGATTAGGGCAGATGATACCTGTTGCATTTGTCGTTCTATGCTTCGTTCTACCGGCATCTAGCATCGGTGTGAGCCTTCAATGCAAGAAATATTTACGAATATGATGTGGCGCGTACCATCCAAACGGTGATCGAACGGAAACGACATGTGATGTGGCTGCCGCCTTTGGCTGGATTTTTTTCTAAGCTTCGTGTACCTTGTCCATAGCTTTGTACCGTCTTACGAATATGAAGAATCAATTGTCGTTCTGCTATCGCGTCAAATATATCATTCCGCCTGCGCGGGTACCTGCGCAAGTGCCAGGTCGTTCACTCCTAGTTGTTCTGTCCCCACGTCACCGCACGCATCATCGAGCGGCGGGGCGGGAGTCCGATCTCCTATTTGGGACAAGGTGGTGGTCTTGGCGCGAATGCCCTTCAACCACACCCAACTACGATCTCAGTTTCCTCAGCGCTTCATCCCCACCCATGCATCGGTCGCCATAGCGAAACATCTCAAACGGTTCCGAGGAAACTATGGATGGACTCTGGGAGACTCCAACATGGAATTCTAATCCGTCACGCTCGATGATGAACCTACCGACCTGAACTCCTGTTCATCCGCGCCTCTGCAACCTCACAAAGGTGACATTGAAGACTCACATGAATGATGGATGATACGTTGCGGACCCAAAAACCATATGGATATGAAAGCTCCGCCGACCACAGTGTTGAATCCGCCTCCCACCAATATGGCGCAAGACCGCTGTTACCTATGGACCGCCATTCACTGGTCGAAGATTCTGTCGCTGGAAGTAGATTCTCCTCTATTAATCATGGCAGCGATCACTTGACATCTCTGGCATCTTACATAGCACCTCCACCAAAGGCGAGTGTCCCCATTGCGGAGGTCCTCAACGATGGCGCTGTTTCGTCCTCGCAGTTCGCTCGTCCAGGGGTCGCCGCTGAGCAGCATTTCCGTCATTCCACTATACCACCAACCTTCAGTGGCCGTTTGAGTGATATTCTGATTGACCGAACCAAGGTATCTCCATCGCATCTCCCTCATCAACACAAGAGAAGGAAAGTGGACGATGTCTTGGAAGCAACCCCATCCATGTCCTCTACCAGTTCGGCCCTTACGCCTAGCCACTCTTTGCTGGGATCTTTGGAGAACAACTCTCTCACGCTGCCAAAGCCGACAACTCGGCCCGTCAAAAGTGCAACCAGGCGGCAACGCATTCCACCGCTCCTCCAAGGCCTTCACCAGCCACCCCCTTTGCCGCCCGAAGGACGATTGTTTCCACCTATCACTGGGGAAGGTGGGAGTTTCGGTGCAGCCATTGGTAACGGTGAGGGACTAAGCTTTAGGCGAGCACCTGGAAAGAGCACAAGCCACCGTCACAGCAAGGCTGATGACACTTCTGATACCGTCGCGCCCAAGGAGAAGAGTAGGTCGGAGCATCCCAGAGCGGAGGAGGGCGGTCCAACCGCTACGCAAGTTCGAGGGACGGAACCAATTGAGGCCTCGAAAGAGAACCCTGTTGGCGAAAGTCGTGTCACTGCGGAGGCCAAGGAGACAAAAAAGCGAAACAAGTGGACTGCCGAGGAAACCAAAGATCTTCTCACTGGTGTCAGCCAGTTTGGTGTGGGGAAGTGGAAGAAGATATTGGATTGCGAGGATTTCCACTTCAACAATCGGACCGCGGCGGACTTGAAGGATCGTTTTCGTACCTGCTGTCCTGAAGGCGGTCTCAAGGCCACTAGGAAGAGTCGGGCCAAGGGGGCACGGACGGATAAGGTTGCACCCCATACCGTGTCTCCTCCAGTAGGTTCACATGGAGCGAATATCTCTTCCGGTGGCATCTCCGGCAGCGAGTCTGGGCGAACCAGGAAACCTAGAGAAGGCACTGACCGGATAAGCGCGGCGGAACTGGAACAGATGGGTATCCACGGGCCGTTCATCAGAGCTGAACGCCGAAAACATCGGCCTTTTACTGCAGAAGACGACGGCAATCTGCTCAAAGGGTTCAAGAAGTGGAAGGGCAAATGGCATCTCATCAGAGATGACGAAGAGTTGGGTTTCTCTGAACGCCATTCGACTGATCTGCGTGACCGGTTCCGGGTCAGATATCCAGAGCAGTATGCAGAGGCCGGGAGGAAGTTGAAAGAGAGAGAAAAGGTGCTACTCGACAAGAAGGGCAAGGGGTCTGTGGCGCTTAGTAATGGTACTCACAACTGGAGCGAGAGTTCAAACAAGGTCGTGCAGGAAACCGAAGAATCTTCAAAGCGAGCAACCAGGAAGGTCACATCAACGAGTGGCCATTCCCAAGAATGGGAGCCACAGCCGCGTCCTTACCTCCAGCCCGACACTTTCCCAGGGCCATTGGACGACCTCGCGGACATCTTCTCCGAGAGCGATGCCCAAGACACCCACAGTCCCATTACACTCAGCCGCACCATTCTCGACTCCAACCCGACAAACAATGGGTCTGCCGCCGCCGGGCCTCCGATCACTCAACGGGCCGAACCAGTCGTCGAAGAGACTGCAACGAGTTGGCTCCAGAGTGCAGACGACCAGCACGTCGATCCTTGTACCCTGAATCTGCCAATGTTTCGAAATAGCCATAACCCAGCCATGACCAACACAGTCCCCGCCATGACTTCAACGCCGCTGAACGCACCTTTACAACGACCTCCGACGTACCTCCGGGGTGGCGATGTGTCTCGCCAGATCGGTGCCCAGGCCCAGTCGAGGCAGACTATCCCACTCAGCATTTCCACTGATTCCCCTACGCACTCGAGATTCCCTTCGCTGGATGGGTCGATGGCTAGGAAGACATCGTCCACCACCAACACTCTGCAACGGCAACGTCGCCTCCGACACGAACAGTCTCTTTCCTCGCACCCCAACCTTCCCACCCTCGTTGTTCCGCCGGTTCCCAGCTCCAGCGCTAGGAATGCAACGCATAACTTGCCTCGGCCAGCAGATCTCCTCTCTATGGTCGACGAGGATACCCTGATTCGAGAGGAGCGAACTGCTTCCACTTCCATTCCTCAGTCTTTCACCGACGACGGGTTGTTCATGGGCATGAATCTTGCGCCGGCGAACCGGATGAATACGTTCGGGATGGAGTGGCCGGGCTTGGGTATGGAGCAGGTTTCCGTGCCTCTAATACTGGCCGGCGGTACGAGCGTTCCTGGGTTAGATTCTTCTCATCTGCGATCTTTTTGTCATGGTCAAGGAACTGCCGCTGCAGTTGGTGGCGGTTTTGTCGGAGGGAACGGTCCGCGGCGTGAAAATCAGGCGGGACACGGAGAGGTTGACAACCCAGGCAACCCAGGCTGAATCTTGCTGTCAGGGCATGCGGAAGAACAGAACCAAACCTTGCGGGTGGATGGATATATTCTTCTCAAAAATGATCTCAACGGATGCGTAGTTCCTACCAACATTACTACGTTTTACAAGAAAAGTACCAGGACTCCATGGTAGTGAATAATAGGGCCCCTCACTGGATAATCGGCACATGTCCATGTGCCATCGTAGAAGTGCTGACAGACTCGACGCGTAATCAATCGCCGTAAACTTGGACATTTATGACACTTTCCTTTGGATTTTTACGCCTCTCGACCGTAATTCCGGCCCCCAAAAGAGCAAATGGGTGATCGGGAACCAACCAAATAATGTCCGCATAAGGTGGGCGCTAGCATAAGGTTAGTGTGGCGCTAAGGACCTTGACGGGTTAGCGCACAGTTACCAGCCCCGGGATCCCCGCCATCGCGTTTCGCAGGGCTCAGCCGCATGTCAAATATGTATGTAGTCAACTTCGCGCTCGTCAGAGTGCTCTCGCATTTCCTCTCGCTATTTTCGCTCTCTTTTGCATCTAGGTCGTCTCCCTCGCTTTGTTTTTCCTTCAACCTCCTTTGGGAGCCCATTGATCAACTGGAGAATTGAACTCATCTACAAAACCCGCCATTCACGTAGTAAACAAAACAGTGCCTTGAATCGAGACTCCCATTCATGTCCACCCTGCGCCCAGACGACCGCAAGGGTCGCTCACGATCGAAGTCACCTGGCGGAGGACGCGATCGGTCGCGCAGCAATGTACGAGCGTCCTCACCTGGACCGCAGTACTACGCCCAACCGCACAGCTCAGCTGAGCATGCTTATGCACACGGGGGAGCTACCCCGCAGGCGCAATATGAGCTTAGGCAGCCAGGGCAACACCATGCGACGTGAGTAGCTATCGCTGGAGCTCATGCTTCCTCTTTCTTCATTCCTCCAACTTCCAGAGCGCGCGGACGTGGCTGAGATATGGCAACCAGACAACCGGGGAGCGAGCCCATAACCATGGGCAACTACGCCGACCTCCCTCCAGACCAGCGCCCGGGGTACATGCAACAAGCGCAAGCGGCCGCCCATTATCAGTATACTGCGACGGCGGGAGCGGTTTCGCCGGGGGTGTCGTATGCGCAACCGAACGTACAATATGCGAGCACTGGTGGACAGTATGGGTACACTCCCGCTCCGGCCACGCAGGGTGGTCCAACGCGGAATCCGTCTGCCAGTGGCGGTTTTCAGTATGCGCCTGCGCCCGACAAGATTACTTTTACCGCGAAGCCCGTCGTTCCCACCGCCCAGGCGCCTCCTCCGGTACGCCATGCGCCGAGCGCTAGCCAGTCGTCAGTGAATCAGTATCCGCAGCAGCAACAGCAGCAGCAGCAGCAGCAACAACAACAGCAACAGCAACCGTACTATACCTCTATGCCTGCACCACCGGGTCCACCTCCTCAATCTCCCCATCAGCAATATCCTCCACCTCCCCCAGGGCCGTTCCCCGGACAGTCTGACCACCGCCGCACGCCTTCGCAAGCAAGCACATACAATGGACACAACATCGTCGAGATCACTCCTCAAGGAGGAGGGAGGATTAATGCTCCCCCTTCGCCGGGATTACGTCCACACAGTCTCTCCGTCAGTGGCGGACGGCCGGATGGCTTGACGAACCGCATGGAGAGGCTCTCCGTCAGCGGAAACAGACCGGACATACAGACCCTGGTTCCAGGTGGATATCACGGCGGTGGTGGAGGTGGCCTTCCTCCCCCGAGTCCCATGCTAGAGGCATATCACGGTGTTTATCAATCGATATCGCCGATGCCGCATGCGATGATGATGCCGGACGACGACATCGACCATCTCCAGCCTCTCGATAGTCTGTCTCCGCGTGGATCCAGCACTTCCATGCATGGAGGACGGCGCCGGGCGCATTCTTCTGCTAGTCGACGATCTCCGAGTCCAGCGCGCAAGTCCAAACACAAAGACAAGCTCGCCATGGCTGCTTACGGGAGTCTCGCTGCAGCTGGAAGCCGAGACCGCGATCGTGACCGTGATCGTGACCGTGATCGTGACCGTGATCGTGACCGAAACCGCGACCGCGAGCGTGAAAAGGAAAAGCGAGTCAAGATCTACGACGCAGAAGAGGACGCCCTCGCGCTCGTCGAGGCCCTCTCTTCCCGTCCCCCAGACGCCGACATCCTCATCGAAATCCTCCCCACCCTCTCGCACGACCAGATGCTCGAGCTGCGCGCCGAATACAAGCGCCACTGCAAGGTCCAGGGCCGCGGCATCAACATCGCCAAACACATCAAACTCAAGACGACCGGCAACTTTGGCAAAATCGCCTACGTGACCGCCCTCGGCCGTTACGAGAGCGAAGGGTACTGGGCGAACTACTGGTACCAGTCCGGCAACGCGCGGCGCGAGCTGCTCATCGAGGCGCTCATGGGCCGCCAGAACTACGAGATCCGAGAGATCAAGGACGCGTTCAAGGATAAGCGGTACGGCGACAGTCTGACGCGGTGCATGGACAAGGAGCTCAAGGCCGACAAGTTCCGGCGCGCCGTGTTGATGGCGCTGGAGGGGGAGAGGCAGGAGGAGAGCGATGTGTGGGACGTCGAGTATCGGAATCGCGATGTGGATACTTTGTACAAGGCGCTGAAGGCGAGGGAGGGGGGAGAGAGCGCGATGCTGAGTGTTGTCGTCATGCGGAGTGATGCGCATTTGAGGGAGGTGTTGAGGACGTATGAGAGGAAATACGGCGGGAATTTTGCGAGGGACGCGCTGAGGAAGAGTAATAATCTGGTGGTGAGTAGCCGTCGTCTCCTTTTCCCGCAACGCCACGATTCAAGTCAAGTACTGATACGTGTTTTTCGCAGGGCGAAGTCATCGCGCACATCCTCAACGGCGTCATCAACCGCCCCTCCCGCGACGCCATGCTCCTGCACCACGCCCTCATGGACCTGATCGAGCCCTCCCACTCCCCGCCCCGATCCTCCTCCACCCGCGAATCCTCGTCCAAGCACGAGCGCCAGCAGCGCTACGAACTCCTCATCTCCCGCCTCGTTCGCTTGCACTGGGATCGCATGCACTTCGCCCGCGTTAAGGCGGACTACGAGGAGAAATACAAGCGCGTCCTTGAGGAGGATATTGTGGAGGCGACGAAAGGCGATTTTAGGGAGTTCTGTATTTCGATTTGTCAGACGGGGCGGTAAAGGAGTGACTAAGTGGATGCGCCATCGCATCGAGGAAGGACGCAGGAGAACATGGAGAGAGAGGAACCGGTATCTTAGTGCTGGAAAAGACGGAGTAGAATTGATGGTAATGCGAGGATGAGAATGGGTTGGTGCTTGGCTCGCGATTCTTTTCGGGAATTTGTCCGTTCTTCCTTCGTGCTTTGCTTTTTGCTTGCCAAAAGATGGGGGTTGGATTGCTATGATACCTATCTCTGGTTCTTTTTCGGGTGCAATCTCTCCTCAATCTATTCGCGGTGTTTGACATCCCGGTCTCCAGACCTCTGGTGAAATGTTTTGTGCGATGGACTGTCAAAACAAGATGGACAGTCGCTCTACTCCTTGCCCGCAAACCGCTTTCTGCCCATAACGACTCGATTTCCGCACCGCGCATCCGAGATGGCATTGAAAGGAGTTCAAAACATGTTCCTGTCCCCTTTCCCTTGACGATTCTCTGGCCCCGGGGGCTGGCAGACTAGCATGATGACGGGTAAATAGATATTCAACGTTATAAAAGAGTGATTGATGGTTCGGGCATTCCAATGTACTGCTGTGTTCGTTTCGCTAGAGGACAACGAACTACATTTAGTGGTGCAGAAAATGGACTCAATTGAAGATTGAAGTAGGGTCTAGTTGGCTGATACATATGTTATATTCGAGGGTTGGTCCGCACTCAGTGGGTCTTCCGTAGAAAGCTATTATTGGATTTGCCCCATATAGATCGAATTGGGGATAGAGTTGTTCACATCCCTATTTGACTATGTTGCCTCAACTCTTATATATAACCCTCGGATAAAGAGAAACGTTGAAGCTCTTGCACTTTAACTGGCCGTGCCCTATGATCTCATTGCTTAGAAAGCAGAAGTTACAGTCATCCACCTTCTCCAACAGATCGACTGTCCTTGTACACTAACTAAGCACGGTCCCGTAGTCGACACGAAACGCCAACAAATCCTCGCGCCGCCCATCCGCAGTTTGGGGACCCTTCCCTTCCCACATGCCCACAGTCAATCTTAAGATAGACATTATCTAAATATGATTATTTCAATTTCCATTCTCTCAGTTCTATTATGTTCAATAGACTAGCGGTATCTTTGTATGCGAGTGACAGAAGAACCACACTGGGGTAACAAATTGTCTACTTCTTTACCGCTGATACCTAAGAGTATGCTAAGGAGACTTGTACTGTATATTCACACGAACCACTGCAGCTTTAGAGCTGCAGACTTTAGATTCTCCCTTTCTATTTCCTTTGAACACAGCGGCTTGGCTTCTCTCTAAAATCAGTCGCCGATAGACTCAAGTGTCCAACTCGACATGCAGCTCTTCTTCAAGACCCTTCCAGCTTATCCTAAAATCGGCGACTGGGCACGCAACGACGCATTTCTCCAGCCCCAACCCCTTAATCCTGTTCACCATTGATTTCGCCACACGCACGACTCGCCTATCGAGCGCAAACGGGCTGATCCCCTCTCCATCTAGCACCAGCACCACGGACTTCAAGTTCGGCGTCACGGTCTTCAGGGAGTCGAGAACCTTGGACCAGGTGGTCTGCCTGCCTCCGGCGAGATCCTCCGCGAGATAATGCAGCCATTCATCCAGCTGGTTGGGACTCCAGCCCATGATTCCGTCTAACGAGATAGAGATGTGGGCTATGAGGGTGGAGTGGCGAGGTGGAAGACGCCCGAGGAAGGAAGACAGGCGGGTGATCGTGGTGAAGTGGAATCTGTTGTCCGCGTAGAGGGACCTGGCGCCGGCAGCAAGGACGGTGTGATATGTCTGCCGGCAGACAAGTAGTAGCGGAAGCGCGGGATTCTGGTGGGACTCTGGGTCCTTGTACGGGGAGCAGTGTTGTGAAACACCTGGGTCGACTATGGGAGCCGGAATGGTGAAGCAGTATCCGTATATCATCAATTGGAGCTCTACCGGGAGCTGGAGGAGCAGGGAGCCGTGTTGCAAGTGCGTCGGAAACCCGATCGAGGGGTTCCCCCAGATACTTGGGTGCGACATCGTGGGATTAAAGGAAAAGCAATTGAAGGCGGAAGGGAGATGAGGGAGGACTGCGCAGGTAATCAAGCAAGTGGAGGGAACCGACAAGGTCGTGGGAATTGAAGGAACGAAGAACAGAAAACATTGAAGAACTTTATTGCAGCTGTGCGCTTCGAACTTCCCTTTTTTGTCTTCAGCTTCGTAGCTTTGGTGCTTCTTTGAGGCTCGCCATGGCGTCAGCCCGTAACTGGAGTGGCTGCGCCACGCGTTCACCCCTTGCCAATGGAGAGGATCGGAGAAACCAATTCCAGCGATGTGTTGAATTCTGTAGACAGGACACGACGCGATGTGAGCTTTTGGGCAATAGATTCGAAAGTGTACGCCAGTCGGGTTAATCCCAACGCCGCCGGATGATGGGTCTCGCCGGATCCCACGGGCCATGGATTTCGTTCTTGTACTTCTGCAGCCCTATAAGCCACCAGCTGCACAGCCCCATTACAAAATACGTTAGACTCCCTCCAAGGATGATACCTGCGATACACGCACGGCGACCACCGCCGGTTAGGATGACGGAGACGCTTCCACATGCAATGATGACAAGCACGATAGTGAGAATCACATGGCCTCGCCAGGACACCGCTCGGAGTCGTCGGCGGAATATCGGAAAGAGGCCAAACACCTCGATGGAGAAGAGAGTGAGGGAAAACACGTGCGTGGTGGACGGCAGGCGAGAGGCAAGCACAGTGGATGCCATGAGGGCTGAGTTTGTGGATATAGATGCGGGAAGGCTGTTTAACAGTTTGAGAATACATCAAATCAAATATGCAGGGGAACATACTGTGCACCTGTCCCTCCGCCATAGTCAAAGAACGCAACATTCATGCACAGCAGCCATGTGCTGAGGGCCCAGATAGAGTCGCTTGTGGTGGACCTTGTGAGAGATTTTAGGATTGGGCTCAGGCCAAGGAGGGCGAAATATATAAGTAGCGCCGACTTCGCAGTTGCAAGACGTTGTTGGTTTCGGGGGGAAAGAGAGGACGTAGGATCTACATAGGGCGGATGATAGTCAATGCCATCAGAACCAGCTGGTGGTGGAGTAGGATCGTGAGAGATGCCAGACACGTTGGAGGCGACGGAAGATAGGCTGGGATGGTGGGAATGCCCTGGGGATTTGATACACGCATCTGGAAGGCCCAATCCCAGCCCACTGGCTTCCTGCGAGGACCGTGAGGAGCTCGGGTCGGAAATCTCGTCCACGACCTCAATTTCCTGCGAAGCCGCCTGCGCAGCTTGAGCTTCTTCCTGCCCAACCCAGTCATCCCACATAGCCCATCCCAGCACTGTACAGAACGTTGCCCAACTCACAACCGACACAGGCGATACCCGCTCTTGTGCGATTGCCACAAAACAGCAGCAGAAGATGGCAACGGAGGCAATGTGCTGCACAATGACTGTCGCGTCTGCCATCAACGACCAGAACTGGTATGGCTGCAATCGGGGATTCCGCTGCAGATGATCGAGAAACGTCTCCTCATCGGTGTAGTTATCCGGAAAGGGTTGTTTGAACCATAACAGCTTCTTATAGTGACCCTTCTGCCGTCGTGTTGCGCTACGCGTCCGATCCCGACGCTTCCTCGCACTTATTGCGGCATCGGAGGGTAGGCTGCGGGCTCGGTAGTAGGCATCTTGAGGAGCCAAGCGATCGGGTTCGGGGATGGGGTTCGAGGGGCGGTGATCCTTTGTCGTTGGCGTCGCGGATGGCATTGAGTGCTCCTGTGGTTGAGGGTGCGGTTGACGCAGGAAAGCCGTTGTCGACGGTTGCCAAGGCTTTGGGGTATTCCGACTTCGGAATGGTCAACCGATCCGAAGAGGTGAACGGTGATTTATCAATAATAACCCTAAACGCTTCCATCTGAGCCTTCTTACGTATACATGTCGCTGGAGTCTTTCGTATATTCGTCACAGTCTTACCGCTCTACACCAATGCATCCCCACTTCCGGGAAGGAGGGTGGAGTCCCTGGTGACTGGGCATACATCCGCCGCCCTATAGCTACTCTCTACCTTGCTTAGCTTAAGTGACTAGAGACTTGTGAGCATTCCCATCCCCACTGGACCTCATATCGATTTCTTCAGTCATTCGCCTGTTTGCGCCCTTATTTATACGACGAGTGTGGGATTCTGGAGTCTACTCAGGAACCGGCTTCGAGGGCGTGGGCCCCACGCCATGTTTTCTCTTCGATCCAACTGCTAGCCATGTCCAGAATGGAGTAAGAACAAATGCAGCGGGGGTCCCTCTGACTGGCCCTGCTAGAATGCTTTCAAGAACCATCTCGAGCCATCAGGAAAAGTAGCAGCCATACTTCGCAGTGAAGGTGTGAAAGTAACTAAATTATTGGGAGGAACGGGTGCGAAGTTGTTAGACGTGCATCTCGCTAATATTCTGAATGATAGACTATGTTGAAGAAACTGTATCTCTCTGTATTTGCGGTTGCATGGTGCCAGTCCGTCGCTTGGGACTTCTACGGTATACCCACAGGGTACATCTCACAACCCGAGCATTGGGAAACCTACTATCGCAGCATTACAACGAGAAGCGACCTAGGAAATTCGGGCATAGTTCCCCAGTTGACGGTCAGAGTCAAGCCACTTTCTGGGGTATCTACATCGGATCCAAGCAGACTCGCGGCCTGGCACAGCTAGGCGCCGTTGAACCAAAAACCCGGTCCAGAGAAATCATCATAACCGCAGGTGATCTAGCCAAACCCGCATGGCCCGGGCCAAACAAGCTCATCCTAATGCCCATGTGCAATTCCGGTCGACTCGGTGTGGAAGCCGGTTCGTCAACACGCTTCAGCCCCAGGAAATGTCCGAGATCACTACTCGCGCCGGCAGGCGGACACGCCATTATTATTTCAAGCAATACGCCACAACCCGCACCGACTAACGGAAGTTTATCGAACTTTCAGAGTGTATCGAAGCAGTGAGGGTTCAGTGAAGGCCTCGGTGTGACGGACAAGAGGGAGGGGTGTTCGAGCACTTCAACGACACATGACTGAGGTAAGTATTATCATTGGATACAGTACACCCCAGCATCCGTAAGGCGTGTCAGTGGCCTTTGGTCAAGCCCGTACAGCATGGACAAGAAAAGGCGGTACTGTAAGAAGAGTAGCAACACGTGACTGTACTAACGCTAGTCCGCTTTTGGTGTGCGATCGCTGAGGCAGATCAAACTCTAGAGATCGAAACAACTGGGTCTGGACTCTCCAAGACGACCATGCCTTCGATCTCAATTCATGTCCGGTCAAGAGGAGGCTTCTCCACGTGGCAGCCACGCGCTTCCGAGCTGATGCTTATGTCTGTTTTTGAGGCTGTTCTCTGCATTTGTTGCGATGGTACCTAGGAATGATGACGTCGTGTATTGATTAAAACGGCCCCTTGGCGATTCCGCTAGCACGCTTCCGATAACCCCAATTATAGTCGGCTCCCATGCAATATGGCGCCTTGATGATGATGCGGAATGTTTTTCAGCCCGTGGTACCTGCGGCAGACTTGTCCACAACACCACTGAGCCTCGCCTCCTTTCCTATTGCATCTTCGCAATGGGGTTCGACTATGCCCTTGTGTATGTCTCTTCTGGATGCCGCTTTCAGAGTCTCTATAGGTTTCTTTGATGCTAATCGTCTTGTACAGACACCTCAAGTACACGATTCCACCAGCAGTTGTGCTAACGGCTCTATATCGACCGTTGCTCACTAAACTTGACATCTATAAGATTGTATTCCTTATAAGCGTACGTGAACTTCTATATCGTCGCTATCCCTCGCTCACCTATCAGGTTGCGGTAATATCAACAATACCTTGGGATTCATATTTGATTCGAAAGAACATCTGGAGCTACCCAAGCTATGTTATCATTGGCCCTACGCTATTCGATATTCCGTTGGAAGAAGTGTTCTTTTTCATTATACAGACGTACAATACGTCCCTCCTTTATCTGATTCTCAGCAAACCTACCTATCAGCCCGTCTACCTCAAGGCCGTGAGGGGTTATAGCCATCCGAATGGAGCACTGAACCCGGAATGGCGAAATTATCGAGTGATTGGTCAGTTAATCTTGGTAGGTGTCATTGGTTGGGGCTGGCACATGGTCCTTGGTGCAGGGCTTGCTACATATGCTGGTCTAATCCTTGTTTGGGCGGTTCCGTTTTTGCTGTTCCTATGGTAGGGAAACCAAAGCACATGCACAATTCCTGGTCAGACTAACGGCAGTGTAGGACCCTTGCGTACCAGTTTATCCTGAGTTTACCCCTTTCCAACACTCTTATACCCATCATGCTGCCCACTGTCTACCTTTGGATTGTGGATACTCTAGCCTTGCAGCGGGGTACGTGGGTGATTAACCATGGCACGAAGATTGGAATCCATCTCTGGGACGGCCTTGAAATAGAAGAAGCCCTTTTCTTCCTCATGACCAACATGGTCATAGTTTTCGGACAACTTGCGTTCGACAGTGCCTTGTCTATCCTCAACGCCTTCCCTGCCATGTTCCCGGACCCTCCACCGCTACCGTCACCTGCCCTGCTTATGCGGGCGTCGCTCACGCCGGCGTCACGGTTTGACGGGTCCCAAATAACAGGCCTGCAGGAAGCTGTCCAGCGTCTTAAGAAGAAAAGTCGTAGCTTTTATCTTGCGAGCTCTGCTTTCCAGAGCCAGATCCGAACCGACTTGCTTCTGCTATACTCGTTTTGCAGAGTCGCGGATGATCTTGTGGATAATGCCCCAAACGCAACTGAAGCCCGCGCCTGGATTGCGAAGCTGCAAGAGTTCCTCAAACTGGTTTATGATGGAAGCACGGAGGAGGCAGCCGTTGCCAACTTTGTTCGAACGACTTTTCCAGAGGAGACGCAGTCAGCCCTCATCCAATTACCCGTTCGCAAACTGTCCCGCGAACCACTGGAAGATCTGCTGCGAGGATTTGAGATGGACATGGGTTTCGGCCAGAGCGACGACGGCCCCATTCAGGTCGAGACCGACCTGGACGTTTATGCGCATCGTGTCGCTGGGACCGTCGCAAACATGTGCTTGGAGCTTATTTTCTACGATTATGACAGCCACCTCAACATGGAGGACCAACGGCGTGTTATTGAAGCCGGCGATCGCATGGGTGTTGCCCTTCAATGCGTTAACATTGCTCGCGACATTGCGGTCGATGCCGCCATGGGCCGCGTCTACATCCCCCACAGTTGGCTTAAGGAAGAAGGCCTCAGTGCAAGCTCCATGATGAAGAATCCGCAGGGACCCGCCGTAGAGAAGCTTCGGAGCAGACTACTCTTGAAAGCCTTCGCCCTGCACAAAGGCGCCAAAGACGCAATGGAGGAGCTGCCTGTGGAAGCGCGAGGGCCCCTTCGTGTGGCCGTAGAGAGCTACATGGAAATTGGACGAGTGCTTAGACAGGAAGGGTATGTAGTCAAGGCAGGCAGAGCCACGGTCCCGAAGCTGAGGAGGCTGTGTGTTGCTTGGAAGACTTTGAGGTCCCATTGACAAATGAATCAAGGATTCACAATGGCTCCGCAATCCGTCGCACCACTATGTCTGATTTAACGATGAACGGTTGGTAGACGGATTTGGAGCATCTAGTTGTTATATAGGGACACGAACAATGATAGGAGCGACCGAATCTATACTAATTCTTTCACGGTTTTCGAATTCAGTTACACCTAGTATGATTTGACGTGCCGCCCTCTGGACCGCGTTGGTCTGGACATGAGCACGTGCAAGCCATTCACCCGGAGTTCTTTCACCTTGGAAGTTGCATGGCACGACTTGGCAAACGGCTGCATTTTCTCAAGCTGCAGGATGGATCGGACATCACTTGGGGGTGTGCACGGGCCAAGCCTACGACCGATCGCCAGGACATTTCGTCCCACGTCAACATTAATCGTCGAACCACTTTTATCTAGCATGCCAGGGATTGTGGAACAGAAGTTCCTGTGTTGAGGCCGTATATATGTTTTCCTTAGAGCGCACCTCTTCCGAGAGGGCTATCGAGCTGGAGTCACAATCCGCATACACAATGGGCCGGAACTCGTCCCCAAGCGTTATCATCGTGGGTGCTGGAGCAGGGGGCTGTGCCACAGCAGCTCGTCTTGCAAAATGTGGCTGGAATGTCACTGTACTTGAGAAGAACGATTTCACAGGTGGAAGGTGTTCACTAATTCACAAAGATGGATATGTGAGTTCCAGATACTCTATCCTGGGATGTCGCTGATGTCATCGAGCGTTTCGACCAAGGACCCAGCTTATTACTTCTTCCCCAACTGTTTCACGAGACTTTCCGAGATTTGGGGAGTACTATGAAAGACGAGGGAATTGAATTGATCAAATGCGACCCTAATTACAATGTCCATTTCCACGACAATGCCTCCTTCACTCTCTCGACGGATTTGGCCAAGATGAAAGAGGAGGTCGAACGCTACGAAGGAAAAGGCGGGTTTGACCGTTATCTCAGCTTCCTCAAGGAATCGCACCAACATTACGAACAATCTGTGACTCACGTTTTGCACAAGAACTTCTTCAATTTCTGGAGCATGCTAAGATACCGCTTTCTGCCGCACTTGCTCTCCCTGCACGTGTTCGAGAGCGTCTACGGTCGAGCGAGCAAATATTTCTGGACAGAGCGACTAAGAAGAGTGTTCACTTTTGCGAGCATGTATATGGGAATGAGTCCGTTCGATGCGCCCGGCACTTATAGTCTGCTACAGTATGCTGAACTTGCCGAGGGGATCTGGTATCCGAAAGGGGGATTTCATAAGGTATTTCGATCCCTTTACTAAGGATCCGTTCATGTTGCAGGCATGAATTCGGCATGCTGACTTGGATCAGGTGGTAGAAGCGCTTGTTAACATTGGCGAGCGTGAGGGCGTCAACTTCCGCCTAAACACCGCTGTCTCCAAGTTCTTATTATCGAATGACCAGCGCCGCGTGGAGGGTGTTGTGTTGGACAACGGCGAGGAGCTGCAAGCCGATGTGGTGATCTGCAATGCGGATCTGATATACGCCTACAATAACCTCCTCCCATCGACATCATACGCGCAGTCATTAGCAAAGCGCGAGACCTCCTGCTCTAGCATTTCCTTTTATTGGGGCCTGGACACCCACTTCCACCAACTCTCCGCGCACAACATCTTTCTCGCTGAGCACTACAGAGAAAGCTTTGACAGCATTTTCAAAGCCAAGATGATCCCCAATGAACCGAGTTTCTACGTCAACGTACCATCACGACTCGATGCGGATGCCGCTCCGCCTGGTGGCGACTCAGTCACCGTTCTGGTCCCAGTCGGACATATGCTCGACGCTTCTAACAGGCACATGGGAATGGCGAGTGGTAAAGGGGGTGCGCAAAGCCGGCAAGACTGGGATGCCATGGTCTCGGCAGCTCGAGCTACTGTTCTCAAGACTCTGGAAGCGCGCCTTAGAATATCAATGGGTCCACACATTGTGAGCGAGACCATCAACACTCCCCCGTCCTGGAAGGCGAGGTTCAATTTGGACCGCGGTGCCATCCTGGGCCTCTCCCACTCCTTCTTCAACGTCCTGTCTTTCCGACCGAAGACGCAGCATCCCAAGATCAAGAATCTGTACTTTGTTGGAGCCAGCACGCATCCCGGTACTGGCGTGCCTATTGTATTAGCAGGTGCCAAACTTGTAAGCGAACAGGTGATGAGCCATTGGAGCAAGAGCTTTCCCTGGCAGACCAGCGGAAGAGTGGCAAAGAAAGCGAGCTCGTTGGACAAAACCCAGCGGATTCCCTGGGTCGAATGGTGGAACTGGCTCTCTCTGCTCTTCTGGGTAGGGTTGGCATGGGCGCTGGGTGTGGCATTCGGTGGGTGGAATTTAGGTGTTGTGCAGTGGGCCGGGGATTGGTGAGTTAGCTCCAAATCGGTAGCTTGGTGAGACCGTGATGCCAGATGGATGTTCCCATGTGGTTGTAACTAATAGGAATTAATATCGAACCTCCCGATAATATCCTGGAGATCCTTCTATCGCCGTCCAATTGAATCGGACTTGCTCCTAGAACATTTCTGCAGTGGGGATTGACCTCCCTTTCAAGGACTTGCGCGGACGTGTGTGGTACAAGCCATTGATAGAGCTTCCAAATCCCATCGCCCCTGGCCTTTGACCATGCTCTTTCACGTCAACAAGGACTCCCATCGGCAAGATCTCGGCTTCTCCACCGTCTGGCTTGGAAATCTATAATAGTACTTTATACGAAAGATCTGGGAGCACAACGAATAGAATTCCTATTTACTACAAAGTGTTTATCCAACTCCAAGCTCGGCGATACCTGAAGCTAGCACGCCGGATTCTTAAGCTCAACTAGCCCCAGCCTCCACGGAAGGGAGTTATAGCTGACATCGACAGTTGGATCAACGCCCTGATACATGTATCGCATCTTGCATGGATCAATATACAGTGTCTGATCATGGCTAGTTCTAATGAGCTCGCCATGGCTGATGCTCTTAGTCCACTGTTTCCCGGTGAACCTGACGTTGCTAGCACCAAGGAATGGATTGTTCTCCGTCGCAGCAAGTGGTTTCCATGGCCCGGCAATATCTGTCGATGTCCAAGAGCGGAAGTATCGGCCAGCGCTTCCAATACATTCTACCAGTAGAAGGTATTTCCCTTTCGCATAGGTGTATACATTTGAAGCTTCGAACATGTCTTCCTTCCTCTTCTCTTCCATAGCAATGATGGGCTCATTCATGCCGTTGGGGAACTGCGAAATCGGGGTCTGGGAGCGATAAAGTCGTCCATTATCATCGGAAGAGAAGAGATGGCAGTTCTTGTCGTCGCAAATCACCCACATATCCACCCAGTATCCACCCGAAAGGCGGTCATCAATGGTCTTCGGCGTTCCATTGTAGAAGGTCTTTGGCGCAGTCCATCCTTTAGGGTTGCTGAGGTCTTTATTCGTTGAGTACGCGGCGTTTCCGTTTTGGTACACAAGATACCACAGTTTTTGAGGCGCGAAGTAGAAAACTTGCGGTGCTGCGCGATATCCAGTGCCAATGCCGGACTGATCTAGGTAGTAGAAGGGGGCCTTTCCAGCGGCGTTGAAGTCTGTGAAGTTGAAATACACCATATTGTACCCTGCGTCCTGAGCGGTGCTAGCGAAGACATGGTAGACGTTGTCTTTGAGGATGATCGAGGGATCCTTGATGCCGGCAATTCCGCGACCGTCGTTTTTAGGTCCTACGAGCGCATCCGTTGAAGTCCACTCGAACTTGCTAGGGAAGACTGTGGCCTGTCTCGAATCGAGGTACTCTACGGCTCCAGGTAGCGCGAAAGCTGGAACCGCGACCGCACCGAACACCGCCAGCCACTTGATGTTCGTCATGCTGTAATTGATAGGCTTCGATTGAGCGCTATGTGCCCTGGAGATACGACTTTAAATGGTCCTAGAAATCATTAAAAACTTTGTAAAGGCGGAAGCCGAAACCCAAAGCCGTCGCCTGTAGACATCCTCTCCAAAAATCATAATCGGTACTGAGATATATTGCGCAATAAGTGAACCGGTCGTTAAGGCCAGCTTTGTTCCGTTCTCTACCAAAATGACGGATATTAACAGAGAGGGGGTTCCGTTGTTCCTTAGAGCTAACGATCTCAGACTCGCTTCCAGGGAAAGAGGCGGTGGTTAATATGGGACATGAAAATCCCGGGGTTACGCTTAATGGCGTGTCTTCTTTGAAACTTCGGACAGCATTCCACCAATAGGAATCAATATCGATCTCCTCGGGCCAGCCCAGCCTAATACTTTCGATCGTGCATAGCCATGTTAAATGAATTCTGAGATACCTAAACACTACAAACTACATGGCTATCCTGATACACTGTTAGTACTATCGCATCCTCTGCTTAGTTTTTCCTAGAGCTAAAGAGAGTTACGCAGTGAGTTACGCATCGCGGCATATGTGGGACGTACCTCTGGCTTGGATGGTTGCGGATGAGAGGTAACTTATTGGAAGGTTAGTATTGAAATATTGATTAGGTATCAACCGTTAACGGTGCGTCCCAGTTGCGTCTGTCACCAAACTCAATGAATCCCTTCGCTTTCTTTTTTTCTCGTGTACCAATTTTCCTGCTCTACAAACGGTTTTTCAGCAGTGTCCGCTGGTTGCGCTGGTCTTGTTTTGGAGGCCTCGTGGCTGCTTTCATTATATACGTCCCCACAGCACCGCTAGTGGCTATCCTTTGCACACCGCGAAATGGACAGAAGTGGACGGATATGTCGACCTTCGAAAGGTGCAGCAAAGGAAAACCTGATGCGATAGTACAGGGCGTTGGGAACATTATCCTTGATCTATATGGCCTGCTTCTTCCGCTTCCCATTATCCGTGGCCTACATTTACCACTGAAGAAGAAAATGGGTCTCTTCGTAGTTTTCTTCACAGGTCTTGTAAGTGATTTGGTCTAGAACGTTTGTGTCTGCTAACAAATTGCACTCGGCGTTATAGCCAGCTGTGTAAGCCTATACTATCGTCTACTGCTGAATTTGGGAAAAGATACGAACTGGAACGAAGGTGCCTACGACGCTTCATCGTACGACAAATCCTCGGACCATTCAGTTTTGGTATTGACAATTTTCATAGTGCTATCGAGATTAATATCGCCATTGTCTGCAGCTGTATGCCTGCGCCACCATCTTTCATTCACTCGCGAACGAAGGAGTGATCATTATTCACATCTCTGAAATCTCTTTTCCGGTCCAGGATATACGCTACCCAAAGCGGCACCTCCTCGCTGAAACCATCTGGGTCGGGATCTTACGAGCTTCATGATGCCTGGATAAATGACCAAGACAGGGCGTGGAAACTGTTGAAAACTGGGGCACCGTCCAACCCTTCTTCAACTCAAGTTTAGTTATCCATGATGACAACCGGTAATCGCTTCAAGATCCTGTTTTTAGTCTGCCGCATAGGTTCCGCATTCATTGAAAGCTATCCTGACATGGCCCTAGGCAAGAGATATATCTAAACTTACAGTATCATTGATCTGTGGGTTGGGTTGCAGTTTTAGCGCAACATAAGTTAGTATCCGTAAATACATCGTGAGACAGCGAGAACTATATGATTTTGGAGATCCATGCTGCGAAAGTGACGGACTCTGGATAGCATGTGCATGGCGCTGCGATGGCAACTTCCCCATGAACTATGACGACAAGAATTTGGTGCAGTTAGGTTCTAACTCGATTTGTGGGCCGTGATCCGTTTGATTAGCGCCTCTGCAACGACGGCCGATGTTCACACTCGGCACATTAACTGCGGGGATGTAAACTACGCAATCACAATCAAATATACGGGGTAGTTGAGCGCCAGCTATCGGCATGCACTTACGTCGCCTGTTCAGAAGTAGGTCAGTAAGCTAACTTATAATGCAGCCCAACACAATGCCGGATACTACAGGATCTTTCACGAAGAAGTATGGCTTGCCCTGTTGCCACACTCTCCACCGGCGCGGGCACCGCTCAGCCAGTGCAGAGATCACCATATCCTTTGAAGAGATAGATCCTCACTTGCACTATTACCCACAAAGGAGCAGCGAGCAAATACTCCCTGCCGTAGAGCCGTGATGTCACCAGAATGGTCTTTCGCACTGTTCCTGGTCCCTGTATCTGTATGACTGCCGATGTTCGGTGCTCGGCTGCCACATATATGTGATCATGGCTGCGTAGTTTACATCCCCGCAGTATTCAAATCACGACTGCTTACGTCTGAGAGGGGGGGGCGCCGCCAGGGAATTTTGGGGGGGGGGGGGCCGAAAAGTTTTTGCCTTTGCAAATGGGTGTAGGCAGCTCCCGTTAGCCGATCGCCAATATAGATGAACCACATCATAAATGCAAGAAACTGCCGTGCATTTCGACTTATCTTTCTTTCCACAACGACCACAAATACACATATGCATGCGAATGCTCTGCCATAAGCCATGCATGATACACCCGATGCAGCTTTTTTCGACGACCTCTTCAGTAACAATTCTGCGTACGCCTTGCATCTAGCCGCAAGCCATGGCGATGTTCCACAAATCCACAGACTTGTGGACACAGGCAAAGACATCGATGAGATCCATGTCGCCCGCGGCAAGTTTAGTGGTTTTGGTACAGCTTTGCACGTAGCCGTGTGGCGCAATCAGCCCACCGCTTTGGCAGCGCTCCTAGAGCGTGGCGCCAACATGGACATTCTAGATGAAGGCTGCACCAACATACGTATGGAAGATACACCTATACGCCTTGCGGTGCGACTTGGGCGCCGCGATATGGCCAAAACATTATGGGACTTAGGCGCGCATAGGCAAAAATACCCGGACGATTATTCCCTGCGCATGATCGAGTCTGGTACGCTGCTTGAGGTCGCAGCGTTCGAAGGACAGGCAGATATGGTGTCTGACTTATTGTCTTGGACTTCAGAATGGACTCAAGATCAGAAGAGCCACGCATTAAGTCTGGCATGCGCAGCGTTTCACCTTGATGTTGCAAGAGTCTTATTGGAGGCTTTCCAGTTTAACCAGGCAGAACTTGAAGAGGTTGCCGCCTATACAGCGACTTGTGAGCATGCTCCAAACCAGCCATGTTCATCAAGGGACGAGAAGTTTGCGTTTCTGCGGCGCGAGGCGAAAAGACAGGCAGATGTCATCGCAACGCTTCTTGATGCGCATCGGCGTCTAGGCGACCCGCGGGCTCACCAGGCCCTTCTCGACCGCCTACTTCCAGTGACCGCAGCCACACCATTCCGTATAGATACTTTGCGACTTCTACTTCAAGGTGGCGCATACCCGAATTCTCGAAGCGAGAGTGATGGTATGACTGCGCTGCAAATGGCGCTAACCATACGGAGGGACGTGGGAACCTTCAATGAGGAAGGTGTGAAGGAGCTGTTGGATTCTGGTGCAAGTGTTGATGTGCTGGACGAGGCTGGAAAGAGCAAGATTGAAGTCTGGAGAAGGAAAAAGACAGAAGGGGTATGGGAGTGATGATTCCGCGTTACTCGCCTCGGTGACCCAGTTTCCTGCAGCGCCTCGAGCACAAGGTGGAACTTTGTTATACTGCCACGAGAGTCGGAAGGGGGCTTAGTCGCAGATCACTAGTCGCAAATCAGCTCAGAACAGTTCAAAATCATATTCGAAAGCGGAAATAGAGTTTGGTTAGTCACATTGGGCACGACAATGTCGCGGGTGTGAAAGTTGAAGACAAGAAGATGCCCTATATTCGAGATACTAGGGCCTTGTTAACATGATTCAAGAGGGTTATATGCTAGAACTACGTGCCATATCGCAGCGACACAGATCCGTTTCTAGGGTCGGAGCAATCTCACACTTTTTTCTGCCACCTGGGTGCTGGTTTTCAGCTGGAGATGACTATGTGGTGGGATTCTCCTTCAGATAGAACAGCCCAAAAAAGGACGGCCTGGAGCACACATAGTACCATGTACGGTCGGGTGTCTTGCACCTTCTCCAGTTCACCATTTCCGCTTACGGTTAGCGCCGACTAACCTTATTTCGGCCTCACTTCGTTGGACCTCGATGTTTCACCCCCATCCGACGTGATCTAATTGTCAAACAAACCCAACAAACATCGGATTGACCATCCACTTTTCCCCTCTTTCAATCTCGCAACCACCAGCCACCAGCATAGACTATCCATCGATCATGATTCGAACGAGCTGTTCTTTGGCAACGAACTGCAGGGGACGTGCGTTGTACCTGCCGATCCCCAACCAGCATGTTTCCTTGGTCACCGCGCCGCCTTAACGCTTTGGGTCGCCGGTGCACCGCAATAATAACCCATATAGAAGAGGTGGTTGTCGCGCTCCGTCGCACAGAGAGGCTCTCTTTCCCTGCCTTTCACCTTGCAGTTCTCAACCCATTTCTTGCGTCCCAGCCCCTCGACCCGCCTCCCACGTCATTATCACCACAATCGTTTTTGGGCTTCCCCGCACGTTTCTCTCGCTCTACCGAGTACATTGTCGTATCTTGAATTGGCAATTTTGGCTTTGACCATATCGCATACTCGATAACACCTTTTCTTCGGAATAGTTGTCGATTGCGACGAGACCCTCTTGACTCCGTCAAAATGCGCGCCTCTCTCTTCCTCTCTTCACTGGCCCTGTGCCTCACTGCCTCGGCGCGCCCTCAGGCAGTGCCAGAAGGCATCGCACCGGAGCAACCTCCTCTAAGAATACTCTCACCTGCTAAAGCCTTCGAAAATGGTGTTTCTCTGTACTTAAGCTCCACCTGCTTCAATCCTCAGCTCTGCTAATGTCGTGATACCATAGAATAGAGCGAGGGACATCCCTACGTTGTGCTCGAGTAGTCTAGGATTTACTGTTTGTTAAGGGAGGTCTTGTATTCGCGCAGGGCTAGGTCCCTCCATCACTATAACGGTTTAGTGAAATAGACTATCGGGCAGATGGAATTGAAGGAACACTAAAGTTGAATTAAATGATAGCTACGGGTTTAAATATGTGTGTAGGCAGTGGTTATCTAAATATAAGTATGAGAAAAGCTATAGTTAACGTGTTCCACCACTCAACCGATCACACCACTCAACCGAACACCCCACCAAGATCGCGACGCGTCTCTTAATTAATTCACTACTGTGTTAACACAGAACACCCAGCAACTCTAAAAAGAAGGCAGACTCGCTCTTTCAATACAGGCGATTTAGAAAAAACACGTTTCAAGCTCCTGAGAAGCTGCGCGACTGTACAACGTGCCCCTATTGACCCTGCACGGTCGCGTCAACGGTGCCCTACTAAAGGCCGCGACAAACGCAAAGAAACAGAAGCTACAATCTACAGAGGAGGAGGTTCTAGTAAAGTAGATACTAGATCTTAATTAACGCAGGTTTCTACTACATATAATTGACGTACGTCGTATAGCCAACGCTTTACTTGCTACGCGCGACCTAAACACTACACTACCCTCTATAGGCAAGAACTAGGTATACTGCTTTATTAACACTTAGCTAGAGCTACAGACAAAGTAGAACTGTAGGTTCTACTTACAACAAGCAAAATGTAAGGATCTAGCTACAATACACGCGTAGTTTAGGCGCGTAGAGGAGACGCGCTTGTAATGGCCGCGCAAAGCTTGCAGATGCCTACTAACAGTTTGGATTTGATAAGGCTCCAAAGGGTTTGGATAATAGGTCTCTATGCCATCCCCTTTGGAGCGGAACAACTATCTACCGGTCTATCTTGCCTCCTTGAGGCAGAACCGCCCCAGATCTTATCTAGGTAAAGCTACCTAGGCACCAGCCTATTACAATACCCCCCTCCTAGCCTTGAAGGTCTTCCTTAAGGCGTATCTTAGCAGAAGCCTTGCAGCAGCTAGCTGCAAGTATTGCGCACGTCCTTTGTGTACTCAATCTATTAATCTAGCGCTTCTGTTTTCTTAAACAATTAAGATAGCTTCTATATAGTTTTAGCATACCTTACCTATCTTACTTTGTACTGTACTTAGCGCTCTCTACTCCTTTAAGTAACTCTCTCTGCAACAATATCCTCTACTACCTATTCTAGTTTGCTATTAACTACAATAGCTTTAGGCTGCAAGTTATTATTTAGCTAGCTTAGCAGTAGATTGTTAGCAGCTAGCCGCAATCAATTAATATAGAATACGTTGTAGGGGCTAGGCAGTATATTAAAGCGCATAGAATGCGTACTAATTACTTTAGTAACTGTGTATTTAGCGTTTTTCTAGTTAAGCTTCTTGTTTAGCTGTTAGGTTTTAAAGTGTTTTTCTAGAGCTAGCTACACTTTGTTTTCTACTCTTAGTTGCTATAGTACTTACTAGCGTTAATTTGCCTACCTTTTTTGCTCTTGCTAAGCTTTAGCTATTAAAGCTTAGGCTAGCTTAAATACTTTTTTAAACTTTTTAACAATTGTTTTAGCAGCCTTTTTTTCTAATTGTTTATTAGCAGCGTAATTTAGGCTTTGTTAAAAAGCTAAAAGCTGTATAGAATCTATATAGTAGCTATGCTAAAGAAAAAACAAGCTTACTTCTATTAACGTAGCTTGTTTTAATTAGATAGCTATTATAGCTATACCTAGAAGCTTAGCCTAGTTTTTCTAGTTCTAGTTAACGTACGCTTGTAGATAAGCTTCTACTATGCTGTTTATTCTTTTAGTTAATCTATTAGTCTAGAGGTAGAAGGCTGTTAATAGTTGTTGTTTAATTTTTAGAATTTTGCAAAGTTGTTTCTATAGCCTATGTTACAACCTAAAAAAGCTAGGCTCTACCTAACTAGAGTTGCTTTTAGTTAAGCAAGAAAAGTTACAAAGCATACTTTTAGCCGTCTAGAGCAAGTTTAGATAATATTGCTCTACTCTATATGCCTACACTTTTGTAGAACATAGTACAAGGAAAAGTTACGTAACTATGCAAAGTGCTTTTGCAGCTTTTAGCAATTCTACAAAGCTTATAGAGCAACAAGAGTAGAAGCTTGCAAAACGCTTTTTATAATTTTACTGCTTTTATAGAGTAAAGAAAGCAATAGAATTACTTTAAAGTATATAGTTTTAGCTAATAAGCTTTTATAGCTTATTGTATTTAACCTAAATTAGTACTTTTTATAGTACACTTAGTTTTTAATATATAATATTCTTTTTAGAAAAATTCTACTTACTGTTTTAATATTAACTACTTGTATATAGAACTCTATTGCTTATTTTTAAAAACTAACTAAAATCTATAGAGAATATACTATTATTTGTTAGACTTTTACACTTTAAACACTTTTAAAATAAGCAATACTTCTATGCATACTCTAGCCTAAACCTAAAAAGAAAGCAACAAAGTTGCTAAACCTAATCTCTACTATAGAAACTACAATAAGCTTAAAAACTAGCTTTTCTAGTTTAACCTATTCTTTAAGTTCTAAAGAGATAATATTAACAACAATAACTAAGCTTCTTTAGTTGCTTTCTACATGCGTAGACAAGCTAGCAAATAGGTTTAACTCTACTTAATTAAATATATAGACAATAATAACAATAAAAACGCTATTACTTGCATGTTTAACAACTACTCTATCTTTAAAAAGAAACTCTAATAGACTTTTTTAGTTGCTAATAAAACCTTTCTAGCTAAACAAAAAATCTAGAAACTTTGTTAGACTAAATTTACTACTAATTACGCTAACAAATTTTAGTAGTATTTTGTAGAAACTAGATAGAACAACAAAGCTCTAATAAAAATATACTACTAAAGTCTAAAAAACACTATTAAAATAGAACTTATACAAAGCAGCTTAGTTCTAGAAACTTTAGACAAATTAATTAACAAATCTATTTGCATTAACAATAATCTCTACAAATTAGCTATAGAAATAAACATAGACGCTACCTACTTAACAATTAAAGTACTTAACGTTCTTTCTATTTTAATTCTAGACAACAACGCATGCTACTACAACTTTATACTTTAGAATACTACTCTTTAATAGAACTAGAACCTATGCACTTTAACGCAGCTTTTAAAGGCAAGAACTCTATAATAAAAAAAAAAAACAAAAGAAACAAAAGTCTAATAACGTGCTATAGTTGTAGCAAGCTAGGCTATATTGCATAGAACTGTTAATCTAAAAACAAAGTTATTTAATAGCTAAATACTTTTATTACCTTTAATTAAAAAAACGCTACTATTAGACAAAATAGCAAGCTAGAATAGATAGTTATACCTAACTAGTTGTAGAAGCTAGCTAACAACAATATACTCTAGTATAAAGAAGATAAAGATGCTAACACTCTTTTATTAGAAAATGCTAAAGACAATACTACTAGATACAAAACACTAGAGAAAAAGCAACTACTTATACTTTTTTTTGTTATAGTCTAAACTAAACTATACTTTGCTAGCTATAACAAACTTTTACTAACTACTATTTAATACCTACTAAAAAGAGCACCTAGTAACGCGCAGAAACTTAACAGCCTTGCTTAAAAGAAAGATCTCTAATTACAAACTAGAAAAGAAACTTAAAAGCAAAACAATTAAAAACAAGTAGAACAACAAATTAATTAGTACAAAAAATAATAGCTACAAAAAAAGCCTAAAGATTAGCTAAAACTAATATACTACCTATACAACTAAAACTACTACAACTCTAAATATAAATTACTTTTTTAGACTATTTGCTTCTACAACGTATATACTATATATAGGTCTAAAAAAAAGGTTTAAAATAGTTTTCTAAAAGAAAACAGTTCTATAGACTTTTCTAGATAAATTACTCTAACAATATCTATAGCAAACACCTATAGAACAAACAACTAGCATTATACTTTCTAGAATATAATAAGCAAGATATTATCTAGATAAAAACACTTTGCAATTAGATGTATAACTAAAAGAATTAGCAAACGTGCCTAAACTTTAACTACACACTACACTAGAAAGAAAAGAAAAGCAATAGGTTTGCTTAGCTAAAGTTTTTTTTAGAAAAACGCTTAGCTTCTAGAATTAACCTAAAAGCTACAATGCTATTAACTCTATAAAACTTTAAAAACTACCTATTATAGTAAATAGAATACAGATAAGCGCACTAATAGACTTAGAATTAATAGCAGACTTTATATCTAAGAAAGTAGCAAAAAAAGCTAGACTTTAACTCTAAAACTAATAGCAACTATACTTGTTATATACTATTAATAGAAAGCTAATGCTAAAGAACTTTATAGTTTGTAAAGAAACTTAAGCTACACTACGCATCTAAAACTACTAGAAAGAAATTATTCTAAATGTTACTAGATTAGCTGCCTATAATGTTATATTAGAACTTCTATAGTTATAAAAGCATAATCTATAAATTAATTAGAAAATATAAAAGCTTTTGTTTATAAACTACAACTACGCCTATAGTTTAAAGCCTGCGTATTAACAGCGTTTAATAGTAGATAAAAAGATAATAATAAAGTATATTACTTTAAACAAAACGCACCTAAAGAAAGTAGTTAACTTAGTAGACACTAACAAGGCATTAGGTTATTTAGCAAAAAAGTAACAGAATACCTAGAACAAGAACGCTAACACTAGAATATTAGAGACTTGCGCACTTCTAGCTATTTTTAAAGAATACTAAGAGTTTGCAAAACTTTTTTAGAAAAAAATAAGTGCAGCTGCACTACTTAAGCATTAACTCTAGAACTACAAAATTAAGCTTTAAAAAGAAAAAAAACTACCTTTTAGCCTACTATACGCAACATTAGAAAAAAAACTTAAAAAAACATAGAAGTTTTTTAAAAAAAGTTTTAAAAAAAAATACATACGCAAATTAAAGTTACTAGTAGAAGCACCTATTTTTTTTGTATAAAAGAAAGATAGAAGCCTATAGCTTTGTATAGATTATAGAAAGCTTAATAACATTACAATTAAAAATTAATACCTATTACTAAACATTGCAAAATTACAGAATTAATTAAGCAACGCAAAATACTTTACTACAATAGATCTACAAAACAAATACTATTTTGTACGTATAAAAGAAGAAAAAAAATAAAAAATAGCGTTTTAAACAAGATATAGACACTACAAGTTTTAAGTAATACTAATAGAACTTACTAACGCTTTAGCTACGTTCTAACAACTAGTTAACAACATACTTAGACTATACCTAGACAAGTTTGTTCTAGCGTATTTTAACAACATTCTACTATACTTTAACAGCTTTAAAAAGCACATTAAGCACGTAAAAACTATACTTATATACTTTAAAAATGCTAACCTATAGATTAAACCTAAGAAATGCAAATTCTATAAACAAGAAGTTAAATTTCTAAAACATATAGTAGAAGTCTATAGAATTAGAATAAGTAAAAAGAAAATTTAAGTTGTAAAAAACTAGCTAGAACCTAAAAACGTTAAAAACATACAATTCTTTTTTAGATTTATTAACTTTAACTAACAATTTATTAAAAACTTTTTAAAGAAAGCAATACTACTTACTAAACTTACAAGAAAAGATATACAATAGAAGTAGAACTTAGACTAGAAAAACGCATTTAAAAAGCTTAAGCAAGTAAGTACTAAGCTACTAGTTCTAGTGTTTTTTAGAAGTAGAAAGCTGCTATAATTTAAAACAAACGCATTAGACCTTGCTATTAGAGCAACAGCACTATAAAAGCGCAATAGAAAATAGCACTCTATTGTATACTACTTAAAAAAGCTTATAGAACCTAAAAAACAATACAACGTATATAACAAAAAACTACTTGCTATTGTTGTAGTATTACAATACTAGAGAATATATATAGAAAGTTGCTTAGATTTTACAATCTTTATAGATTACAAAAACCTAACTAGTTTTACAACTACAAAACAACTTAATTAATAGCAAGTACGCTAGTTAGAACTGTTAAAACAATACAAGTTTAAAATTGTATACACTTTAGAAAAGAATAATAGAAAAGCTAACGCTTTTAGCTAAAGAACAGATATTGTAGAAACTAAAAAAGTTACTAACGCTGCAATATTGCAAACTAACAAGAATAGATTATTAAAACTAGCGCAAGCACTTAATGCTATTTTATCTATTACTATAAAAGTACTAGAAAATCTACAAAAAGAAATTATACAATAATACTATAACAACCTAGTATATAGTTACTCTAGAGTTATATAAACAATAGAACTTTTTTAACAAAACTACAACTTTAACAAAATAAAAAAGAAAGTTGCTAGATTTATTAAAAAATGTATAGACTGCTAAAAAAACAAGTATAGCACTTACGCACTATATAGAAAGATGCAAGCTTTTAAACTACTAGATAAACTTTAAACTAACATTTTAATAGACTTTATTACAAGGCTGCTTTTATTAAAGAATCTTGTTACAAGAATTAGCTACAACGCAATTCTAGTAATTATGTGCAAATTTACAAAGTACGCTAAGATAATACTATTCCGAAACGACTACACTACTATACAACTCGGATATCTAATTCTAGACTAATTAATTAGATACTATAGCATTCTAAAGTTAATTATTAGCAATAGAAACAAGCTATTTACATCTAATTACTAGACAACACTACTTGCAGCAATTAGAACAAAGTAGAAGCTATCTATAGCATATTATCTACAAACAGACAAACAAATAGAAAGAATAAATAGAACATTAAAAACATACCTATAGATATATAGCAATTAGAAACAAAATAATTAGGTTTTATTACTACTAATAGCACAACTTGCTTACAACAACAAATTGTTAGAATTAATAGGCAAGACACTATTCTATGCTAACTATAGAAAACACCTACATTTTTTTAAAAAAACTTTACCTAGGCTAAAGGCTAAAGCTGCTATAGCAATAGTAGAAGAATTAAAGAAAATATACAAAAAAATAAGCTAAAAACTTAAATAGGCGCAACGCTAAAGCATTTTCTACGTAAACAAAAAACAAAAAACAGTACTTTAGCTAAAGAAAAAGAATAAAGTTTACCTATTTATAAGCAACTAGCGCACTAAAAAACTAAGCAAAAAACTTAACAACGTTAAAGTTAAACTGTTTTTAATTTGTAATTAAATAGAACTAGTTAACTATATACTTAACTTGCTACTAAATGCAAAAATCTACCTAAAGTTCTATATATTCTAACTAGAACTAGCTAACCTAGCAACGCTACTACAAAAAACATTCTATTACAAACCTAAGAAAGAAAACAAGTTTAAAGTTAAATAGATTGTAGCTAGACGCAACAGTTACAACAAACGCAAGTACTGTAATAGGCTAGTGCCTAGGTAGCTTAACCTAGATAAAATCTAGGGCGGTCCTGCTCTAAAGAGACTAGATAGACTAGTAGATAGTTGTTCTGCTCTAAAGAAGATAGCATAGAAACCTATTATCCAAACCCTTTAGAGCTTTATTAAATCCAAACTATTACTAGGCATCTGCAAGCTTTGCGTAGCTATTACATTTGGATTTAATTACCTCTATTATACGCTAGTGCAGGGACCCTAGTAGTAGAACGCCTGCCTAAGCAAAAGGAGAGTCTACTAGCTAGTGTAGTATTCTATTGTTATAGAATAGAGCTAGAGCAGAGACTCTAGTAGTAGAACGCCTGCCTAAGCAAGAGAAGAGTCTACTAGCTAGTGTAGTATTCTATTGTTATAGAACAAAGCTAGAGCAGGGACTCTAGTAGTAGAACGCCTGCCTAAGCCTACATTAGAAGCCCTACCTGTCTCTATTGTACAAGGAGTAGGCTACATTAAAAATCAAGCTATCAAGCAATTAACAGATCGAACGATTGAGATACCAAGCGGAAGCCTTGTACGCGCTAAGCTGCAGGCATACATAAAGAATACAGGGATAGAAAGCTATTTAATTGATAACATAACAGCCTACGCTATTAGAAAACTAGAAGGAGGATAGTTACATAACTAAGTTGCTGCTAGCATACAAAAGATACTAGCTAAAGAGCAATAGCTAGTTTAGGCTATTAAAGCAATAGTAAGTTAGATTAAAACTTAGATACAGGCAAAAGATCAACTAGCAGGACAATTAGATCCTTCTATAATAATAATAGAAATAATAAAGCAGTTAATAAGTAGAATAGACGCGTTAGAAAATTAGAAAGCTGTTGCTACAACACTACCTAGCTAGAGGCTAACGTCCCTCTAAATTCTACCAACTGCGTATATAGAACAACGCGCTAAATTCCCTAATTCTAAGAAGTTTAATAGTAACTAAGCCTAGTATCTAACCTTTTAATATTAAGCAAGAGCTAAGCTTAAAGCTAACTATAGAAGTATTTCTAAAAAGGCTTAGGTTAATTACGTCTTCTAGAGGTGTATAGAAGATGTAGCAAGAGTTTTGCTACTATAGATACTTAATTAGGCTGCTTTAACTCTTTAAGGCCTATAGGCTTTTATAGATCTCTAATTTAACAATCTACACTTTAAAAGCAAGGCTATAGATTAACTCTATAGAATCTACTAGAGCAGACAACCTATACAAGAATATTTAATAGAATTTAACTAACTAGTCTAATTAACTAGAAAAACTTTTAGCAACATAAACAAGAAGAATCTCTTTGTACAAGAGCTAAGTATTAAACTCTAAAAGAGCACTATTGCAATTCTAGAAAATTTTTTATATAAAGGCTTTGTCTATAAAGTAATTTAGATTGCTAACATTCTATACTAAGTAAACCTATTAGCAAGACACTAAAATTATACTTACAACTAGCTAACAGCTAGCCTTAACACGTACAAAAGACGTTAATTGCCTAATTGCAACAGGCTAGCGCCCCTAGAACAGATAGACTAGCAACCTACAAAGAGTAACTAGAGTAGCATAGAATAGAAACAAGCTAAATAGGTGCTAGAGAAGAAGATCTAGCAGCAGCAAGCTAATTAGCTATGTATGCGCTGCAGAGTAGAAGGCTACTACATCTAGAAGTGCCTTTACCTACTAGCTAACTGCCTATTGCCTATAAAGTTAGCAAGAGCTATAGCTGCTTAGGCATCTCTACTGCTGTTGCTTAAAGACAAGCCTACTAGCAAATTAGATTTAGAAAAAAAGTAGCTTCTATTAAAAGTTACTAATAGAAGCTACTTGCAACCTATAGGCAAGCTCTTAAAGAGTAGAAGAAGTTTAAAGGCTAGCACATAGATAGAGAGGCTATTAGCGTACACGCGTTAGTTAATTAAACTACCTACGCCTCCTGCATAATTAATTCTAGCACGCTTGCAAATGCTCTAGTTTTACCCTTACTAGCAAAGGCTGCAGGCTTGCTGTGCATTAATATTACTCTCTAACAACTGCTAGGCATAGCTAGCGAAGGCGTAATAACCTAGGTAGCTTAGTACACTGCTAATATTAAAGAATTCAAGGACACTAGATAGGCCTACGTTGCTACTAACAACATAGGGTTTAATCTAATCCTTAGGCAGCCTTGGATAAATTAGCTGCAGGTAACAATCGCGCTAGCTAAGCGCTTAATCTACATTTATTCGACGCGCTAATAGATTTAAATTTAAAGCAAGGAAGAGAAACCTGTCTCTACACTATAGAGCTACGTACTTCTATAAGAAATTAGCGCTGCAGCATATAGTTACTACTTCTAAGCTGCAAAGAAGAACTAGTCTATTGTCTTTGCAGCCTTACTTGCAGATATTAAAAAAGCTTTAGCGCTAAAATCAACAATAGACTTTAAAGAGCTGTTGCTAACCTACTACGCTTATTACAGGTAGATATTCAACCTAAAAACCGCATTAAAGATGCTACTACTTTAAGGACCTAATATTAACTACTAAATTAACTTGGTTTAAAAGAATAGAAAGGATCTAGAGGTGCTATAGAGCCTACTATACAATATAAGCAAAGGAAAGCTACTAGTATTATAGAAAGAACTTACGTTACTACTTAAAAAGAGATAGATCCGCGCAAGTAATTTGCTAGCAGCTGCACTAGTCCTCTTTGCAAAGAAACTAGGTAGCAGCCTCTGCTTTTGCGTTAACTATAGAGCTCTTAATGCTATTACATAAAAGAACTAATATCTACTACTGCTAATCTAAGAGACTCTAAACAACCTTAGCAAAGCTTAGTAGTTTACAAAGCTTAACGTTTTAGCTACCTTTTACAAGATTTAAATCTACGCTAGAGATAAATAGAAGACAGCTTTCTACACTTGTTTTAGGCTGTATAAATAGCTAGTTACTTTCTTTAGCTTAGCAAACGCGCCTAGTACCTTTTAAAGATATATTAACTAGGTTCTGCGCAAGTATCTTAACAACTTTTACACAGCGTACCTTAATAACGTACTTATATACACAAGTAGCTCTCTAGCTACGCACTAAACTTAGGTTAACCTAGTGCTTAAAAAGCTAGGCAAAGCAGGCCTTCTACTAGATATTAAGAAGTGCAAATTTAAAGTTAAGTTAACAAAATATCTTAGGTTTATTATTAATGCAGGCAAAGGCCTGCGCATAGACCTTGAGAAGATTAAAGCTATTAAGGAATAGAAGGCTTCTAAGACTATTAAAGGCGTGCGAAGCTTCTTAGGCTTTGCTAACTTCTATTAGCAGTTTATCTATAGATTCTTAGAGCTTGTAGCACCCCTTACGCAACTTACAGGCAACATAGCCTTTTAATAGACTTCTATTAAATAGAAAGCCTTTAATACGCTTAAAGATATTTTTGTTACAAAGCTAGTTCTAGCCTAATTTAACTCTAAGAAAAAAACAGTACTTAAAACTAATGCTTCTAGGTACGCAATAGCAGAGTGTTTTTTATAGTACAACAATTAAGGCCTACTACGCCTAGTAGCCTATTTTTTATAGAAAATAAACGTGCATAAGTGCAACTATAAAATCTATAACAAGAAGTTACTTGCTATAGTATAGTGCCTACAGGAATAGAACGCTAAGCTACAATTAGTTAAGAAATTTACTATTATTATAGACTACAAGAATCTAGAGTACTTTACAAAGCTAAGAATGCTTAATAAAAGGCAAATACAATAGTCTCTCCTTCTAGGACGCTACAATATAGAGATTGCCTACTAACCTAGAAAAGAAAACCCCTGCGCTAATGCTCTATTCTAGCGCAAACAAGATATGCTTTAAAACGCTTCTAACAATTGTATACAGCACTATTACAAGCAGCTACTTAAGCTAACGTCTGCTTTACTAGCTACAGACAACGAAGATAAAGGTAGTGTAATTACGTTTTAATCTGTAGCACTTAGCACTAATGCCAACACTAATGCTAACACTTATGCTAACACTAATGCTAACACAGATACAGATACTAATACTAATACTACTGCAGATAGTAATAGCAGCACAAATCCTAGCACCGCTCTAACCCTTTTAGAAGAGGACCCCTTAACGCTAGAACAACTATAGCAGGCTGCAATAGAAAGCAACAACTAATATATTAACATCTAGCAATATATGCTTAATAGAGAGCAATAGGTTCTACTAAGCCTAGGCCTTAAAATATCTATTACAAACTGTATAGTAGATTAGAAGGGATGCCTACTCTATAGAGATTAGAAATAGGTACTGCAATTAGAACCTCTACAAACAAGCCTAATCGATAGAGTACACTCTCTAGCCGTAGCTAGCTACCTAGAACGTGCAGCTACTTACTAAGCAATTGCAAAAGATTACTTCTAGCCTAGGATGTCTAAGGATATTAGGCGCTTCCTCTAGAACTGCGCTGTTTGTAGCAGGATTAAGCTGTAGAGAAATAGTATCTATAGCCTACTTAAGCTTCTGCTACTTTCTAATTAAATATAGAAGGAGATATTAATAGATTTTATTACTAATCTTCTAGAGAGCAAAAAATGTACAATTCTTTTTGTAGTTACTAATTAGTTAAGTAAGAATATTGTACTTGTACTGCTTCTAAACATAGACACTAAGACGGTTGTATAGGCATTTATTAGGCACGTAGTAGCGTACTACTAGCTACCCAACGCTATTGTATTAGATTAAGGCAGTTAGTTTACAAGCAGGCTGTAGAAACGACTCTGCAAAATTCTAGAGATTAAACAACAACTATTAATAGCTTTCTACTTTTAGACTAATAGATTAACTAAAAGAATAAACAGTATAGTAGAAGCTTATCTATAGGCGTATGTTAACTAGGACTAAAAAAACTAGGCTAAGCTGCTAGGTATAGCTATAATAGCTATTTAGTTAAAGAATGCCGCCTTAACAGGCGTTAGCCTATTCTTTCTCTAGCACAGTTACTACGTTAATTCTATCTAACTTACAGCTCTACAACGCGGATTAAATTACACTGCTAACAAACAAGTAGGCAAGAGGGCTGCTAAAACAATAGTTAACAAGTTTAAGAAAGTATTTAAGCTAGCCTAAGCTTTAATAGCTAAAGCTTAGCAAGAGCAAAAAAAGCAGGCAAATTAACGCTAGCAAGTGCCTTAGCAGCTAAGAGTAGGAGACAAGGTCTAGCTAGCCCTAAGCAAACACTTTAAAACTTAACGGCTAAACAAGAAGCTTAACTAGAAGAACGCTAAATACACAGTTACTAAAGTAATTAGTACGCATTCTATGCGCCTTAATATACTGCCTAGCCCCTACAACGTATTCTATATTAATTGATTGCAGCTAGCTGCTAACAATCTACTACTAAGCTAGCTAAACAATAACTTACAGCTAGAAGCTATTGTAGTTAACAGCAAACTAGAGTAGGTAGTAGAAAATATTGTTGCTAAGAGAGTTACTTAAAGAGGTAGAGGACAGCAGATACAGTATAAAGTTAAATAGGTAGGCTACGCTAAGACTATATAGAAACTAGCTTAATTGTTTAAAGAAATAGAAGCGCTAGATTAATAGATTAAGTATACAAAGAACGTGCGCAATACTCGCAGCTAGCTGCTGCAAGGCTTCCGCTAAAATACGCCTTAAGGAAGACCTTTAAGGCTAGAAAGGGGGTATTGTAATAGGCTAGTGCCTAGGTAGCTTAACCTAGATAAAATCTAGAGCGGTTCTGCTCTAAGAAGACTAGATAGACTAGTAGATAGTTGTTCTGCTTTAAAGGGAATAGTATAGAGACCTATTATCTAAACTCTTTAAAGCCTTATTAAATCTAAACTGTTACTAGGCATCTACAAGCTTTGCGCGGCTATTACAAGTACCTAGTTAAATAGAAAAGTTACTCTAGCACTAAAAACATATAAAAACTAGAAACAAACTTTACAAACTACTGCCTACTACTAGAGCGTTACTACTAGAAAAAAGACTAGCGTTAATAGGCTCTAACTTAGAGAGTATAAAGGCACTCTAGTCTAATACAAAAGTTCTAGGCATTAGCCTATTCTCTAAAGTAGTAATTTTCTAACCTAAAGCTTTAGCTGTATAAAAGTCTAATAGATAATAGTATATTTTCTATAGATTTTAGTTAGTTTTTAGAAATAAGCAATAGAGTTCTATATACAAGTAGTTAATATTAAAACAGTAAGTAGAATTTTTCTAAAAAGAATATTGTGTATTAAAAACTAAGTATACTATAAAAAGTACTAATTTAGGTTAAATATAATAAGCTATAGAAGCTTATTAGCTAAAACTATATACTTTAAAGTAATTCTATTGCTTTTTTTGCTCTATAAAAGTAGTAAGATTATAGAAAGCGTTTTGCAAGCTTCTACTTTTATTGCTCTATAAGCTTTATAGAATTGCTAAAAGCTGCAAAAGCACTCTATATAGTTACGTAACTTTTTTTTATACTATGTTCTACAAAAGTGCAAGTATATAGAGTAGAGCAATATTATCTAAACTTGCTCTAGATAGCTAAAAGTATACTCTATAACTTTTTTTACTTAACTAAAAGCAACTTTAGTTAGGTAAAGCCTAGCTTTTTTAGGTTGTAATATAAAACAACTATTTACTAGTCTATTTTGCTTTTTTAAAGTAAAACTACTCTAGATTTTATCTAAGTAAAGCTACCTAGGCACTAGCCTATTATAGCACTAGATGTATAGTATAGTAGATAAAAATATCTACAATTTTAATAAAACTAGATTTATAATAGAAGTTGCTGCAACGTTAAAAGTTGTTAAAAGCTTTAATATAGTAGGCTAAGCAGTTTCTATACAACTAGGCAACTAAAAGTAGGTTACAACAATTAAAGAAATTAACGCAGCTAGTTAAGCTATTCTACTTTTTATTATCTTAGCAGAAAAAGTCTACTAATTAAACTAGTATTGCAATCTACCTACTAACTAGGTAGTTGTAGTAAGCAACAATAGCTAGACAACTAATAAGCTAGGTTATAAGTAGTTAAAGCACTTTAACACGTATATAGAGGCTTAAACAACTAGAGCCTATAGGTTGCTTATACTTAATAGCTATAGTAGCTATATAATACTAGAGTTTAACTAATACTATATATAGAACAATATTATTACACTCTATATACTAGTATACACGTTGCACCTTTTCTAGCTACTTAATATAAGTTGTTTTTTGCCTTTAAAGCGCTTGTATAGTTAAAAAGTACAAAGCTTTACACGCTAAAAAGTCTACTATATTACTAAAAAAGACTTTCTATAGCTATATACAAGCGTATAGCAAGCTATTTTTATAGAGTAGAATATATAGAGTAGATTTCTAGCTACTTAGCTAGTGCTATACAATTTCTAGCGCGTATTATTGTTTTTTATAGTTACTAAAACGCTGTTTCTACTAGGCACTTCTAGTAAAGTAGCACTTCTATAGACATCTAAAACACTTTACACTATTGCCTAGCTAAAGTAGTAGGCTTAACTTGTATAAAGCTTTATACAGCGCTAATTGTAGAGCTTAACTAGCTAAGTAGTTAATTAACTTATTAAAGAATGCTAAATAGCAATACATTTAGCTATTTTACTTGCAAAAAAAAATTTAAAGCTTTGCGCAGCAAATTACTATTAGAAACAAAAGCTATAGTACTACTAATAGTATATTGCGCAAAAAAGTGTTTTATAGGTATAGTAGAGCTAGTTTCTAGTAGATAGAATTAAAAATAGTAAGCACGTAGATAATTAGAGCAAGGCTTTTTCTATACGCTAGTAGGTACTACTAACGTATATAAACTGTTATATTTAAAGCTATACAAAGCGTTAATATAGAAATATCTAAAAAGCTTCTATAGTAGCTTTATATTAATATTTTGTATAGTTGTAAAGCAATTGTTAAAAAACGCGTTGTAGTTTTAGTAGAGTGTTTAGTTAAGTAGTATAATTAGTTAAGTAGTAAAACACGTTACTAACTTAGAAAGCTTATTAAGTTAGTAATAGGTATGTTAAGCTATTATTGTTTAGCAAAAACTTTACTAAACTACAATAATTACTTACTATGTTAATGCTAAAAGAACAAGCAAAATGTTAGTTGCTTCTACTACCTTTCTAGAATGTAGTAGAACTAAACAAAGCAGATCTAAAAATAGAAAAGAACAAATAGACTGCTAATATCCCTGCCTAGTAGAATAGTAACTAATTAAGCATAGCGTTGTTTTAAAATACCATGACATAATATAGCCCCTGCGTGATCTCGTTACGTTAAAGAGTCCCTACCCCCTTTCGGAGCTTTTGGACTTTGTAGTTCTGCATGTTTAGCTCTCTAGAATCTGTAGTTATAGACTTTCAAAATGGCATTTCTACTCTATAGGCCCGAATCGCGGTATTTCTTTAACTTGCTGTCCCTGTAGAAGGTCTCACCTGCTTACGCAACCGAGTGGCTCGTGCAACGGAAATCTCCGTGCGACCTATTACTAAAAAATGCAGCTCTAGAGCTCTATATAAATCGTTTTTGGTCGAATTTTCAGTGTAACTATCACCGTACGCAGAGCTATAAATCTTCATATATCTCGAAGTCTTCCAAGTAAGCTGGCCGTCGCCGTTGCCTCCGAGGCCGAGATAGCCCTGCAACACCTTCCTCCTCATCCCTTGCTTCATAGTACTCAACTATCTCCTCTGGCGTAGTAGTTTTCTTGATAGTACGCTTCTTTGGAGTCTTCTTAGCCAATCGGGTGTCATTTTGGAGTTGTAGCTTGAGCTGTCGAGCCACCTTCTCTTCCTCGCGCAGTAGAGATTTAGCAGCTGCCTCAGCGTCCCTTATGCGCTTGTTGTTCTCACGAGTCTCCTTCCTTAATTGCTTTGCAGCCTCCTCATTATCCTTCTTCTACTGTCGCTCAAGCTTCTCAGCTATTTTGCGATCAACCTCAGCTTGTTTTTCGTCCTCCTTTTGTTGTTGAAGCTCTCTAGCCCGTGCCACCTTAGCAGGGCTAAAGAACAGTTGATTGTGTTCATCCTTAGCACGTAGAAGCTCTGTAAGGTTCTTGCCACGCTTTCCCTTCTTCTTTTCTGCTACTACAGTTGCTCTGAGATTAGCTACCTCATCTCTTAAAAGAATAGCTGTATCTAGAAGGTAGAGGATCGTGTTGCTAAGTAGCCGGCCGTTGGTAGTAGTAGTACTAATTTCTGAGCGGAGAAGTTAACGAATTCGCTTCTTATCTTTTAGCGAGAGCTTTGAGCTAGTAGAGCTACTACTCTAGGGCCGAGATAGGCTGTTTTAAAGGCCTTGTTTTAAAGCTATTAAGCACAGCGCTCTTGTCAAGGGGGCAAATACCACACTGCTCAAATCCTGATAGGATGTTCTTTTCTGTAAAGGTTTTAACCCATGCAGTGTAGAACAGCTTAAAGAGATTGCGTTTAGTAAGTGCTGAGAGACCCTGAGTTTGGTGCATATGCTTGGTAAGCTCTGTTAAGTAGTTGACTTGAAGTGGGCCAAATAGAGCCCGATCTAGAGGTTGCGTTCGATGAGTAGTATGTGGCGGGAGTACGTTAACGAGAATTCTATGCTTCATACAGTACTCTAGGAAGCCCAGGGTAACGTGTGAGCCATGGCCATCAAGTATTAGAAGCCTCCAGTCCCTGCCGTAGCGAGCTTTAGCCTTAGTCTCTCGATCAAAGACTTTCTCCACCCACTCAATTGCCACTTGATCATTCGTCCAGCCTGTTTCTGTGCTGGTAAAGTAGGATTGGTGCTCCTCAGGATTGAAATCTTGAAACCAGGAGTCCATTAGAGCCTCTTTTTTAGCTGGATAGATGAGAGCTGGAGGTACCCAGCTACCATCAGCACAGATAGCGGCTAGTACTGTAATCCACTCTCGATTGCCATCAGTGCCAGCACCCTTCAAGTAGCCATTCTCCCAAAGCTCTTTTGTGAAGATTCGCTCTGTCATTGTAAGGATACCTGGCAAAAAGCCTTTCTCATCCATGTTGTACGTATTGTGTGGCTGTACATTGTACTTCTTGATTTTCTCCCCTAATCGGTCGTAGAAAGGCTCTATCCAAGCAGGGCTATCAGCGTGTTCACGCTTGATATCAAATGGTCTAAGATAGGCTAATGTTAATCGATCGGAGTTGCGCTTAAGAAACTTCTGAATATAGTTCTTGCCCGGCGGCGTCTCAGAGAGCTCTCCAATAAAGTTTCGAACCATAGCTTTAGTAGGTGGTAGCCCTCGAAGCGTTAGACGATTTATATGCTCGATGAGGGTCTCGGTGTCCTAGGCTTTGAGTAAACGTTGCTTTTCGTAGCCCTCGTGCTTTGAGCTAGTAATTCCTTTCTGACGGCGCCACACAGTTGAGCGATGTTCTTTTGGCTCAATTTGCAACTCATTTTGTTCGGTAGAAGGCAACGAAGCAATTGAATTAATTATCTCCTTGAGATCCATCGTGGTTGTTGAGTTATTGATTTTTGAAGTTGGTGTGTGGAAAACGATTTGGTGTTGCATAAGCGAGTCGGTTGCGTAAGCAGGTGAGACCTTCTAGGGGTTCAAAGGTAAGACGCAAAAAATTAGTGCGAACAAAACAATCCGCAGCATGCTTGAAAGATCATCTCTTCTTAGACTAACTAAAGTAGTGTAGTAAGTACAGGATGTACAATATAAGAGGTAGGATTTGAAGATCTAGAAGCGCGCGGAAGTATTAATAAAATACTTAAGTAGAAGGTTCTTTTAAAGCCGCGATGTCTAATATTAAGCTTTAAACATTGTATTTGTGTAGCTTATAATCTAATTGCGAAAAGTAGAAAAAAAAAAGGCTAAAATAAAAGTTAGTTAAATAGATAACGTGTTCTATTACTAAACCCAACACATTACTAAACCCAACAAAATATCTTAGCACTACCAACTCTTTAATTATTGCATTATGTCTTAACAGCGCAAGGCTTTATTAGAAAAACACAAAGGTAGACTTTAGCTTGCCCTTTAAGCCTACAATGCTAAGCAGTTTTAGAGCTATTAAGTAGCTGCTGCAGCCTTTAACGTTAAGCACTATACCCTTACTAAGCGCGCTAAAGGAAAGCTATTTTAACGCAATACACAACCTAATTGCTAGAAGCTTACTACAACTAAAGAAGAGACGCTCGTCTAATATATTCTCAACCTTAATTTGCAAGGATTTGCGCCCTGCCTGTATAAGGTAGAAGATATAGCTAATAAATTGTTAGGTGTGCGTAGTAGTACGCTAGTAGGCAAATGCTAGACTAAGAGATTTGTAACGCGTTTAGATTAGCTTAAAATAGCCTTTAATTAAGCAAAAAACAGGCAGAAGATACTCTAGAAAGACCTAGAGGTTATTAGCGCGTAGTTTAAGCTAGTTGCAGATACTAAAGCTAAGTACAGTATCTATAACAACAACGTGCACAACTTTAACAAAACTAGGTTCTAGATAGGTGTAATTAGGTTAATAAAGGTTGTTACAGGCTTAGAGAGACGTACAAGGCCTAATTTTATCTAGCTAGGCAATTGCAAGTAGGTTACAGTTATCTAGAGTATCTGCGCTGCTAGGTATACAACTTTGCTATTTATAATCTATAAAGAGCGCGTCTACATCTTTGCATAGTATAAAGAGAAAAATATACTATATACTTAGAAGCTTTTAGTCTCTAAAAACGGCTAGACAAACAACGCGCTTAGTCTTTAGTAGTTAAAGCACTTTAACGCGCATATAAAGCTGTATTAAGTAGGCAGCTATAGGCTGCTTATTTTAGACAGCTATAAAAGCTATTTTAACTAGAATTTTAAAGACTACTGCTTTGAAAACAAGATTCTTACTATCTACATGCTACCTTACTTATTGCATATACTCTAGCCGCTTAACGTAGTCTGCTTTTTGCTATTAAAGCGCAAGTACTCTTAACGCGTACAAGACTTGGCACGCTAACGCGTTTTTTACATTAACAAGAAAGGCTTCCTTCTAGCCTTTAGAGACGCCTTTTTTAACGTGTTTATAGAGCAGAACTATTAAAAGGCCTTTAAAGCATTAGAACTAGTTTCTACTAACGCGTAGGTAGTGTTAGACTGCTTTAAAGTATAGCTGCGTACCCTGCTAGGACTTCTACTACTAGAGACGCTGTAGCAGTTAAAGACTCTAAGTAATACGCATAAGTTTAGATTCTAATCTAAGCTTGTAAGCAACTTCTTTACGCAGTTGCCTTTTACTGCGCAGGCTAGCTTCTCTTAGCTTGTAAAGGGCGCTAAACTTATGCTATACTAAAACGCACTTTTTTCTGCTAAGGTTAATAAGCTACAAGAACAATTAGCAGTAATAACTAAGCGCAAAAAGCGTAAACAGAAGCAGATATAGCATAGTAGCACAATAAACTATAGTGTTGCATTAACGCAAGTAGCTGCTAAAGCATCTGCAGCGTTTTAAAGATTAAAGAAAGCTTGTAGTAGTAGTAATTATAGAATAGCCTAACTAGCTCTACAGCGCTGTAGGAACTGTAGAGGGACTAGACACAACGCTTAAACTTGCAAAAAAAATATAGAAGGATCTTCTAAATCTAATATAAGCACAACGTATGTAGGCTTACTATTTAATAGCAATAAAAATTTATAATCTTTTATATAAGTTAGTAGTGCTAAGATATTTTGTTAGGTTCGGTAATGTGTTAGGTTTAGTAATAGAACACGTTATATAAATAATAAATAACGCTAGCAACTTACAATTTTTATCTAACCTTGTACTTGCACTAACTTAAAGCAAATAGAAACAAGGCACTTTTTAAAAGCTAGCTACAATGCATACTTTATACTATATTTTATTAAATCTTTAATACAAAAGCTAGAAAACAAAGTTGTCTAGTTTTTTTTTTTTCTATAGCAACTTAATATAGTTAACATTGCTAAGCGCTAGCATATTTAAAAACTTGTCTATATTTGTGTAACTAGCTTTAAATGCATTATCTTGTATAGCGCGCGTAACAATAAAACAACTAAGGTATACAAGTAGAAATAGTATAAAAAAAGTAGAAAACTTAAAACTAGACTAAATTAAGTAAGCTTTAATTCTAAGTAGAAACATTTTAACTTACTATTTACTCTTAATACAAAGCAAATTCTTAAGCTTGTTTTTCTAGATTGTAATAGTTAAAGCATGCTTTAGCATTTTAGTATCTACTAGATCTTGCATTATAGAGAGTAGAATATCTCTATAGCAAACTTTTCTAAAAGTACTAGGCTAGAAGCTACCTATTGCTAAAAAAAAACATTAGCGTAAAACGTAATCTATATTTTTATATTAATTTCTAACTTAGCTGCACGCTTCTATAGAGTTTAAAAAATAATAATAGCATTTTTAGCAGTTGCTTCTAGCTTTTTAAATGTAATTTTTTTTAAAAAGCTATATTCTACTACTAAGTTATACTAAATCTACTTTTAAAAAGTTAAGCAATAAAAATCTTAACATTTGTTAGAGTATAGTATTTACTTTAGAGATTTTAAAAATACTAATTAATAAAGACAGTAGTTTAGTGTTGTAGTTGTAAAATTAAAGCTTCTATTTATTGCCTAAAGTTAGCTTTTTCTACTTTTTGTCTTTTAAAACTATAAAGTTAGCTTCTTTAATTAAAGCACGCTATGTAGCAAAGACTATACTTGCGCTGTTAAGCATTTTCTTTTCTTTATACTTTTCTAGCCTAAAAACTATAACTTTTTTTATAGATTTTTTAATATAATCTAAAAAATAGACTTTGCTTTATACAATTGCTCTAGAATTTCTAAAGCAAAGCTTTTGCTAAATTAAATTTAGGTCTATATTGCGTGTATTAAAAAACTTTAAAATAATGTATTAGTTTCTAATAGCTTTTTAAAGTATAGTTTTGCTTACTTATTTTAAGTTTTTATAAGCTATTAACAATAGGCTTTACTTTTATCTTTAACAAGAATATTTTCTTTAACTAGAGTAGCTAAGTATTTTTAAACTTTTGCAAGACTTTTTTCTATTAACTTTTTATTAGTTTGTAATTTAAAGCGTCTAGTATTAAATAGTTGTTTTAAAAAAACAAAGCTTTTAAAATAAGCGTCTATAGCTATAATAGTTTAAAAAAAGTACTAAAAATACTAAAAACTAGTTAAGTAGAAAAGTAGTTATTTATAGCTATAGTAGAAAGTTATGCTTATTTATTGCTAGCAAGTTAAAAAAAAAAAAAGTTTTTTTTAAACCTTTAAGCCTAAGCAGTCTAGCTGCAAGAATATGCGTCTACTAAAGTTTCTAGAAATAGGTTGTTTTAAAAATTAGAAAAAAAAGTTATATATAATCTAAAAAATAAGCTAAGCAATAAAAATTACAAGTTGCGTAAGTAGTTTAACAAAGTTAATGTTGTTGCAAGTATAGGTTAAGTTTGCATTAATAAAAAGAATATAGTTAAGCTTAGCGTAGTAATTAACTCTATATTTTAGTAGTACTAAAACGCTATATAGTGCTACGTTTACCTTTTAGATATTTTTAAACTAGAAGAAGCTAATAGTAAAAAAGCGTAGAAAAAAGCTTTCTAGATAAGCTAATAGTTTACTTAGAGCTAGACGCTTTAAAAGCTTATTGTACTAAAGCTAGTTAACTTCTTTAGTATAGAAAAGTAGAAACTTAGAAGCAAGTTGTTGCTTGTAGCTAAAATACAAGAAGCTACTAGCATTCTAGAAAAAGCTTTCTAAAAAAATACGCTGTTAAATTTTAGCATTATAGAATAGAAGTTCTAGGCTAAGCGCTATAAAACTACAATTAAAAAAAACAAAGTATACTATATAATTAGCATCTATAGTGTTGCAATAGTGCTTAACTATAGAAAGAGAAAAAACTACGTATTTAGATAGCTAGAAAAGAAAATCTATACTTTGTATAAAAGTAGACTTTTGCATAGATGTATAGAATAAAGCAATAGCGCTAACTAGTAGAGGTATAAACTTTAAACAATATACTATTAGGTTTAACCTTAGCTTGTTTTCTAAAGCTGCATAGTTTGTAGCTAGAAAAAAAAGCTATTAAAAATGCACAAGCTGCTTTATAGTTATAGCAGCTAAGTATAATAGGCTAGTGCCTAGAAAGCTTAACTAGATAAAATCTAGAGTTATTTTGCTTTAAAGAAGCATAGAAACTAGTAGATAGTTGTTTTGCTCTAAAGAAAATAGTATAGAAATCTATTATCTAAACTTTTTAGAGCTTTATTAAATCTAAACTGTTACTAAGTATTTGCAAGCTTTGCGCAGCTATTATACTAAGCAGCCGTTGTTTTTTATAGGCTAGAAAAGATTAGAAAAACTTAGCTAGTAGTTAAATACGTTAGATAGTACAAAAAGAAGCTGTAACAACCTAGAAAAGCTAGGCTCTACCTAACTAGAGTTGCTTTCGATTAAGCAAGAAAATTACAAAGCACTTCTACAACTAACCTAAGTTAGATAAAATAACAGGCTTTAGCTTTATATACACTATACTTTTACTAAACGTGCTATAAAGAAAGTTACGTAATCTATAGAATACTTTCTTTAATTCTACGCTTTCTACAAAGCACTAAAAGCAATAGAGTAGCTAAGATGCAGTATGCTTTCTATGCTTTCTTAATATTAACAAAGCAGGCAGAGCACCTTATATATATAACAATAGGCGATAGGCTTTTACAGCTTATTGTGTTTAACTTAAATTAGTACTCTTTATAGTACACTTAGTTTTTAATATATAATATTCTTTTTAAAAGAATTCTACTTACTATTTTAATATTAACTACCTATGTATAAAACTCTATTGCTTATTTCTAAAAACTAACTAAAATCTATAGAAAACATACTATTATCTATTAGACTTTTATACTTTAAATACTTTTAAAATAAGCAATACTTTTATATATACTCTAGCCTAGACCTAAAAAGAAAGCAACAAGGTTGCTAAACCTAATTTCTATTATAGAAACTACAACAAGCTTAAAAACTAGCTTTTCTAGTTTAACCTATTTTTTAAGTTTTAAAGAAATAATATTAACAACAATAACTAGGCCTCTTTAGTTGCTTTCTACATGCGTAAACAAGCTAGCAAATAGGTTTAACTCTATTTAATTAAATATATAGACAACAACAACAATAAAAATGCTATTACTTGCATGTTTAAAAACTACTTTGTTTTTAAAAAAAAGCTTTGCTAGACCTTTTTAGTTGCTAATAAAACCTCTCTAGCTAAACAAAAAATCTAGAAACTTTGTTAGACTAAATTTGCTGCTAACTACGCTAACAAATTTTAGCAGTACTCTTGTAATGGGCTGGTGCCCAGGTAGCTTTACCCAGATGAGATCTGGGGCGGTTCTGCCTCAAGGAGGCAAGATAGACCGGTAGATAGTTGTTCCGCTCCGAAGGGGATGGCATAGAGACCCATCATCCAAACCCTTTGGAGCCTTATCGAATCCAAACTGTTACCAGGCATCTGCAAGCTTTGCGCGGCCATTACATTTGGATTCGATCACCCCTATCATACGCCAGTGCAGGGACCCTAGTGGTAGAACGCCTGCCCGAGCAAAAGGAGAGTCCACCAGCCAGTGTGGTATCCTATCGTCACGGAACAGAGCTAGAGCAGGGACCCCAGTGGTAGAACGCCTGCCCGAGCAAAAGGAGAGTCCACCAGCCAGTGTGGTATCCCATCGTCACGGAAACAGAGCCAGAGCAGGGACCCCAGTGGTAGAACGCCTGCCCGAGCCCACATTGGAAGCCCTACCCGTCCCTATTGTACAGGGAGTAGGCCACATTGAGAATCGAGCTATCGAGCGATTGACAGATCGAGCGATTGAGATACCGAGCGGAAGCCCTGTACGCGCCGAGCTGCAGGCATACAAGGAATACAGGGATGGAAGGCTATTCAATTGATGACATGACAGCCTACGCCATCGGGAAACTAGAAGGAGGATGGTCACATGACCAAGTCGCCGCTAGCATACGAGAGATACTAGCCAAAGAGCAATGGCCAGTTCAGGCCATTGAAGCAACAGTGAGTCAGATCGAAACTCGAATACAGGCGAAGGATCGACCAGCGGGACAATCGGATCTTTCCATGATGATGATGGAAATGATGAAGCAGATAATGAGCAGAATGGACGCGTTAGAAAATCGGAAGGCTGCTGCTACGACACCACCTAGCCAGGGGCCAACGTCCCCCCAAATTCCAACCGCGTACATGGAACGACGCGCCAAATTCCCTGATCCTGAGAAGTTCGATGGTGACCGAGCCCAGTATCCAACCTTTCGATATCAAGCAAGAGCTAAGCTTGAAGCCGACTACAGGGGTATCCCTGAAAAGGCTCAGGTTGATTACGTCTTCCAGAGGTGTACGGGAGATGCAGCAAGAGTCTTGCTACCATGGATACTCAATCAGGCTGCCCTAACCCTTCAAGGCCTATGGGCTTTTATGGATCTCCAATTTGACGACCCACACCTCAAAAGCAAGGCCATAGATCAACTCCACGGGATCCGCCAGGGCAGACGACCCGTACGAGAATATTTGATGGAATTCAACCGACTAGTCCAATTGACTGGGGAGACTTTTGGCGACACGAACAAAAAGAACCTCTTCGTACGAGGGCTGAGTATCGAACTCCAAAAGAGCACTATTGCAATCCCAGGGGATCTCTCATATGAGGGCTTTGTCCATGAAGTAATTCGGATCGCCGACATCCTGTACCGAGTAAACCTATCAGCAAGACACCAAAATTATACTCACAACCAGCCAACAGCCAGCCTTAACACGTACGAAAGGCGTCAATTGCCCAATCGCGACGGGCCAGCGCCCCTAGAACAGATGGACTGGCAACCTACAAGGAGTAACCAGGGTGGCACAGAACAGAAACGAGCCAAATGGGTGCCAGAGGAGGAAATCCAGCGCCGGCGAGCTAATCGGCTGTGTATGCGCTGCGGAGCAGGAGGCCACTACATCCAGAAGTGCCCTTACCTACCAGCCAACCGCCCGTTGCCTATGAGGTCAGCAAGAGCTACTGCTGCTCAGGCATCTCCACCGCCGTTGCTTGAGGACGAGCCTACCAGCAAATCGGATTCGGAAAAAGAGTAGCTCCTGTTGAAAGTCACCAACAGGAGCCACCTGCAACCTACAGGCAAGCTCTTGAGGAGTGGAAGAAGTTTAAAGGCCAGCACATGGATGGGGAGGCTATTAGCGTACACGCGTTAGTTAATCAAACTACCTACGCCTCCTGTATGATCGATTCTGGCACGCTCGCAAATGCTCTAGTTTCACCCTCACTAGCAAAGGCCGCAGGCTTGCTGTGCATTGATATTACTCCCCGACGACTGCTGGGCATAGCCGGCGAAGGCGTGATAACGCAGGTAGCTCAGTACACTGCTGATATTGAAGGATTCAAGGACACTGGATGGGCCTACGTTGCCACTGACAACATGGGGTTTGACCTAATCCTTGGGCGGCCTTGGATGAACCGGCTGCAGGTTACAATTGCGCCAGCTAAGCGCTCAATCTACATTCATTCGACGCGCCAACGGATTCGGATTCAAAGCAAGGAAGGAGAACCTGTCCCTACCCTACAGGGCCACGTACCTCTGCAAGAGATCAGCGCTGCAGCATACAGTCACCACCTCCAAGCTGCGAAGAAGAACCAGTCTATTGTCTTTGCAGCCTCACTAGCAGATATTGAAAAAGCCTTGGCGCCGAAATCAACAATAGACTTCAAGGAGCTGTTGCCAACCCACTACGCCCACCACGGGTGGATATTCGACCCAAAAACTGCATCAAAAATGCCACCACTCCGAGGACCTGATATTGATCACCGAATCGACTTGGTTCAAAAGGACGGGAGGGATCCAGAGGTGCCATGGGGCCCACTGTACAACATGAGCAAAGGGGAGCTACTTGTCCTACGAAAGGAACTCACGTCGCTGCTTGAGAAGGGATGGATCCGCGCGAGTAATTCGCCAGCAGCTGCACCAGTCCTCTTTGCAAAGAAACCAGGTGGCGGCCTCCGCTTTTGTGTCGACTACAGAGCTCTTAATGCGATCACCCGGAAGGACCGATACCCGCTGCCGCTGATCCAGGAGACCCTAAACAATCTTGGTAAGGCTCAGTGGTTTACAAAGCTTGACGTCTCGGCTGCCTTCCACAAGATTCGGATTAACGCTGGGGATGAATGGAAGACAGCTTTTCGCACTCGGTTCGGGCTGTACGAATGGCTGGTTACCCCTTTTGGCTTGGCAAACGCGCCTAGTACCTTTCAGAGATATATTAACTGGGCCCTGCGCAAGTATCTCGACGACTTCTGTACAGCCTACCTCGATGACGTACTTATATACACAAACGGCTCCCTAGCTGAGCACCGAAGCCAGGTCAACCTAGTGCTCGAGGCGCTAGGCAAGGCAGGCCTCCCGCTGGATATCAGGAAGTGCGAATTTGAAGTCAAGTCAACGAAATATCTAGGGTTCATCATCGATGCGGGCAAAGGCCTGCGCATGGACCCTGAGAAGATCAAGGCTATTAAGGAATGGGAGGCCCCTAAGACTGTCAAAGGCGTGCGAAGCTTCTTAGGCTTCGCTAACTTCTATCGGCGGTTTATCCGTAGATTCTCAGAGCTTGTAGCACCCCTCACGCGACTTACAGGCAACGTAGCCTTTCAATGGACCTCTATTGAACAGAAGGCCTTCGACACGCTTAAGGATATTTTCGTCACAGAACCAGTCCTAGCCCAATTTGACCCTGAGAAGGAGACGGTGCTTGAAACGGATGCTTCCGGGTACGCGATAGCAGGGTGTCTTTCACAGTACGACGATCGAGGCCTACTACGGCCAGTAGCCTATTTTTCACGGAAGATGAACGTACATGAGTGCAACTACGAAATCCACGACAAGGAGTTACTCGCTGTGGTACAGTGCCTACAGGAATGGGACGCTGAGCTACGATCAGTTGAGAAATTCACTATTATCACGGATCACAAGAATCTAGAGTATTTCACAAAGCCAAGGATGCTTAACGAAAGACAAATGCGATGGTCTCTTCTCCTAGGACGCTACAATATGGAGATTGCCTACCGACCTGGGAAGGAGAACCCCCGCGCTGATGCCCTATCCCGGCGCGAACAAGATATGCCTCAAGACGCCTCTGACGATCGTATACAGCACCGTTACAAGCAGCTACTCAAGCCAACGTCTGCTTCACTGGCCACAGACGACGAAGATGAGGGCAGTGTGATCACGTTTCGATCCGTAGCACTTGGCACTGATGCCAACACTGATGCCAACACGGATACGGATACCGATACTGCCGCGGATAGCAATGACAGCGTGAATCCTAGTACCGCCCCAACCCTTCTGGAAGAAGACCCCCCAACGCTAGAACAACTGTGGCAGGCTGCAACAGAAGGCGACAACCAATATATTAACATCCGGCAATGCGTGCTTAATGGAGAGCGACGGGTTCCACCAAGCCTAGGCCTAAAGATATCTATTACGGACTGTACAGTGGATCAGGAGGGATGCCTGCTCTATAGGGATCGGAAGTGGGTACCGCAATCAGAACCCCTACGAACAAGCCTAATCGATGGAGTACACTCCCCTGCCGTAGCCGGCCACCCAGGACGTGCAGCCACTTACCAAGCAATTGCGAGGGATTACTTCTGGCCTGGGATGTCTGAGGATATCAGGCGCTTCCTTCGGAACTGCGCTGTTTGTGGCAGGATTAAGCCATGGAGGGATGGTATTCATGGCCTGCTTAGGCCTCTGCCACTTCCTGATCGAATATGGAAGGAGATATCGATGGATTTCATTACTGATCTCCCAGAGAGCGAGGGATGTACAATCCTCCTTGTAGTCACCGATCGGTTGAGTAAGGATATTGTACTTGTACCGCTCCCAAACATGGACACTAAGACGGTTGTATGGGCATTTATTAGGCACGTGGTAGCGTACCACTGGCTTCCCAACGCCATCGTATCGGATCGAGGCAGTCAATTCACAAGCGGGCTGTGGAAACGACTCTGCGAAATCCTAGGGATCAAACGACGACTGTCGACAGCCTTCCACCCCCAGACCGATGGATCAACTGAAAGGATGAACAGCACGGTAGAGGCTTATCTACGGGCGTACGTTGACTGGGACCAAAAGAACTGGGCCAAGCTGCTGGGTATAGCTATGATAGCTATCCGATCAAGGAATGCCGCTTCAACAGGCGTTAGCCCATTCTTTCTCCAGCACGGTTACTACGTAGATCCTATCCAGCTTACAGCCCCACGACACGGATCGAATTACATTGTTGACGAACGAGCGGGCAAGAGGACTGCTGAAACGATAGTTAACAAGTTCAAGGAAGTATTTGAGCTAGCCCAAGCTTCAATGGCTGAAGCTCAGCAAGAGCAAGAAAGGCAGGCAAATCGACGCCGGCAAGTACCATGGCAACTGAGAGTGGGAGACAAGGTGTGGCTGGCCCTAGGGAAACACTTCAAGACCCAACGGCCAAACAAGAAGCTCGACTGGAAGAACGCCAAATACACAGTCACTGAAGTGATTGGTACGCATTCCGTGCGCCTCAATACACCGCCTGGCCCCCACAACGTATTCCATATCGATCGATTGCGGCTGGCTGCCAACGATCCACTGCCAAGCCAGCCAAATGATGACTCGCAGCCCGAAGCTATTGTGGTTGATGGCGAACCGGAATGGGCAGTAGAGGATATCGTTGCGGAGAGGGTTACTCGAAGGGGTAGAGGGCGCCAAGTACAGTACGAAGTGAGATGGGTAGGGTATGCCGAAACTACATGGGAGCCATCTCAATTGTTCGAGGAAACAGAAGCGCTAGATCGATGGATTGAGTACACAAAGGACGTGCGCAATACTCGCGGCCAGCTGCCGCAAGGCTTCCGCCGAGATACGCCTTGAGGAAGACCTTCAAGGCTAGGAGGGGGGTATTGTAATGGGCTGGTGCCCAGGTAGCTTTACCCAGATGAGATCTGGGGCGGTTCTGCCTCAAGGAGGCAAGATAGACCGGTAGATAGTTGTTCCGCTCCGAAGGGGATGGCATAGAGACCCATCATCCAAACCCTTTGGAGCCTTATCGAATCCAAACTGTTACCAGGCATCTGCAAGCTTTGCGCGGCCATTACAACTCTATAGAAACTAGATAGAACGACAAGGCTTTAATAAAAATGTACTACTAAGGTTTAAAAGACACTATTAAAATAGAACTTATACAAAGCAGCGCAGTTCTAGAGACTTTAGACAAATTAATTAACAAATTTATCTACGTTAACAATAATTTCTACAAATTAGCTATAGAAATAGATAATAGACGCTACCTACAAAACAACTAAAACACCTAACAACTTTTCTATTCTAATTCTAGACAACAACGCGTGCTACTACAACTCTATACTTCTAGATACTATACTTTAATAGAACTAGAACTAATGCACTTTAACGTAGCTTTTAAAAGCAAGAATTCTATAATAAAGAAAAATAGAAAGAACAAAAGCCTAATTACGTGCTATAGCTGCAGCAAGCTAGGCTACATAGCACAAAACTGTTAATCTAAAAATAAAGTTATTTAATAGCTAAATACCTTTATTACCTTTAACTAGAAAAACGCTACTATTAGACAAAATAGCAAGCTAGAATAGACAGTTATACCTAACTAACTATAGAAACTAGCTAACAATAGCATACTCTAGTACAAAGAAAATAAAGATGCTAACACTTTTTTATTAGAAGATGCTAAAGACAATACTACTAGATACAAGACACTAGAAAAAAAGCAACTACTTACACCTTTTTTTATTATAGTCTAAACTAAACTATACTTTGCTAGCTATAACAAGCTTTTACTAACTACTATCTAATACCTACTAAAGAGAGCGCCTAGTAACGCGCAGGAACTTAACAGCCTTGCTTAAAAAAAAGACTTCTAATTACAAACTAGGAAAGAAACTTAAAAGCAAAACAATTAAAAACAAGTAGAAAAACAACAAGTTAATTAGTGCGAAAGACAATAGCTACAAAGAAAGCCTAAAAATTAACTCTAGCTAATGTATTACCTATACAATCGAGACTACTGCAACTTTAAGTATAGATTACTTTTTTAGACTATTTGCTTCTACAACGTATATACTATATATAGGTCTAAAAAGAAAAGTTTAGAATAGTTTTCTAAAGAAAAACAGTTTTGCAAACTCTTCTAGATAAATTGCTTTAACAACATTTGTAGCAAACACCTATAGAACAAACAACTAGTATTATACTTTCTAGAATACAACAAGCAAGATATTATCTAGATAAAGACACTCTGCAATTAGATATATAACTAAAAGAATTAGCAAACGTGCTTAAACTCTAACTATATACTACACTAGAAAGAAAAAGAAAGCAATAGGTTTGCTTAACTAAAGTCTTTTTTAGAAAAACGCTTAGCTTTTAGAATTAACCTAAAAGCTGCAACGCTATTAACTCTACAAGACTCTAAAAACTGCCTATTATAGTAAACAGAATATAGATAAGCGCACTAATAGACTTAGAATTAATAGCAGAATTTATATCTAAAAAAGTAGCAAAGAAAGCTAGATTCTAACTCTAAAACTAACAGCAACTATACTTGCTATATACTGTTAATAGAAAGCTAATGCTAAAGAACTTTATAGTCTATAAAGAAGCCTAAGCTATACTACGCATCTAAAACTACTAGAAAGAAATTATTCTAGACGTTACTAGATTAGCTACCTACAACGTTATTTTAGAACTTTTATAGTTACAAAAGCACAATCTACAAATAAATTAGAAAATACAAAAGCTTTTGTTTGCAAACTACAACTGCGCCTGTAGTTTAAAGCCTGCGCGCTAACAGCAATTAATAGTAGATAAAAAGATAATTATAGAGTATATTACTTCGAACAAAACGCACCTAAAGAGAGTAGTTAACTTAGTAGACACTAACAAGGCATTAGGTTATCTAGCAAAAAAACAAAATACCTAGAACAAGAACGCTAACACTAGAGTATTAGAGACTTGCGCACTTCTAGCTATTTCTAAAGAATACTAAGAATTTGCAAAACTTTTTTAGAAAAAAACAAGTATAGCTATACTGCCTAAGTATTAACTCTAGGACTATAAAATTAAACTCTAGAAAGAAAAGCAACTAACTTTCGGCCTAATATATAGACTATTAGAAAAAGAGCTTAAAACTTTACAAAACTACATTAACAAGAATTTTAAAAAAGGCTTTATATAGAAATTAACTTTACTTGCAAGATACTTTATACTATTTATACTAAAAAAAGATAGAAAGCTATAACTATATATAGATTATAGAAAGCTTAACAATATTACAATTAAAAATTAATACCTACTACCAAACATTGCAGAACTATAGAATTAATTAAGTTATGCAAAAATATTTACTACACTAGACCTACAAAAAGCATACAACTTTATACAAATAAAGAAAGGCAAAGAATAGAAAACTGTATTCTAAACAAGATATAGACATTACAAATACCTAGTAATGCTATTTAGTTTTACTAACGCTCTAGCAACGTGCTAAAGACTTATTAACAACGTGTTAAAAGCATATCTAGATAAGTTTGTTATAGCATACCTTAACAACATTTTAGTATACTCTAACAACTTTAGAGAGCATATTAAGCACGTAAAAACTGTCTTTACATGCCTTAGAAATGCTAGACTTTAACTTAAACCTAAGAAATGCAAATTCTACAAGAATAAAGTAGAATTCTTAGAACATATAGTAGGAGTTTATAGAGTAAAAATAAGCAAAAAGAAAATTAAAGTTATACAAGAATAGCTAGAACTTAGAAACGTTAAAGACGTATAGTTGTTTCTAGAATTTATTAATTTTAATTAACAATTTATTAAAAACTTTTTAAAGAAAGCAATACCTTTTACTAAGCTTACAAAGAAAGATACCTAATAGAAGTAGAATTTAGATTAAAAACAAGTATTTAAAGAACTTAAACAAGCAAGCATTAAACTACTAGTATTAGTAGCTTTTAGAAGTAGAAAATTACTATAGTTTAAAACAAACGCATTAGACCTTGCTATTAAAGCAACAGCACTGCAAGAACGCGATAGAAAATAGCACCTAATCGCGTACTACTTAAGAAAGTTAATAGAACTTAAAGAACAATACAACGTATACAATAAAGAACTACTTGCTATTATAGCAGCACTACAGCATTAGAGAATCTACGCTAAAAGCTACTTAGACTTTATAATATTTACAAACTATAAAAATTTAGTTAACTTTACTACAACAAAGCAACTTAATTAACAACAAGTACAATAGTTGGAATTATTAGGTTAATACAAATTTAAGATTGTATACACTCTAGAAAAAGAAAACAAGAAAGCTAATGCTCTAAGTCGACGACTAGACATTGCAGGAACAAAAGAAATTACTAACGCTACAATACTACAGACTAATAAAGATAGATTACTAGAACTAGCAAAAATAATTAATGCTATTCTATCTATTACTACTAAAGTACTAGAGAAATTACAAGAACAAATTATACAACAACACTACAACAACCTAGTGCATAGTTACTCTAGAATTACGCAAACAATAGAACTTATCTAACAAAACTACAACTTTAACAAAATAAAGAAAAAAGTTACTAGGTTTATTAAAAAGTATGCTAATTGTTAAAGGAATAAGCATAGTACTTACGCACTATACAGAGAAATGCAAGCTTTTAAACTACTAGATAAACTCTAGACTAATATATTAATAGATTTTATTACAAGGCTGCTAGCTTTAAAAGATTCTACTACAGAGATTAGTTACAACGCGATTCTAGTAATCGTGTGCTAATTTACTAAGTACGCCGAAATAATACTATTTAGAAGCGACTACACTACTGCTTAACTTAGATATCTAATTCTAGATCGACTAATTAGATACTACAGCATTCTAAAGTTAATTATTAGCGATAGAAACAAGCTGTTTACCTCGAATTATTAGACAACACTACTTGCAGCAATTAGAACAAAACAAAAGTTGTTAACAGCATATTATCTATAGACTAATAGACAAATAGAAAGAATAAACAAAATATTAAAAACATATCTACAAATCTATAGTAACTAGAAACAGAACAATTAGGTTTTACTACTACCTATAGCACAACTTTTCTATAACAACAAATTGTTAGAATTAATAGGCAAGACACTATTCTATGCTAATTATAGAAAACACCTACATTTCTTTAAAAGAACATTACCTAGACTAAAAGTAGAAGCTGCTATTGCAACAGCTAAAGAATTAAAAAAAATATACAAAGAAATAAAAGAAAAACTTAAAAAGGCGCAACGCTAAAGCATTTTATATGTTAACAAAAAACAAAAAACAGTACTTTAGCTAAAGAAAAAGAATAAAGTTTACCTACTTACAAGCAACTAGCGCACAAAGAGACTAAGCAAGAGACTTAACAACGTTAAAGTTAGACTGTTTTTAATTTTTAATTAAATAGAACTAGTTAACTACACACTTAACCTACTACTAAACGTAAAGATCTACTCTAGATTCTATATATTACGTTTAGAACTAGCTAACCTAGAAACGCTACTACAAAAAACATTCTATTATAAGCCTAAGGAAGAAAACAAGTTTAAAGTTAAGTAGATTATTGCAAAACAAAGTAGATACAACAGGCGCGAATTTCTAATTAAATAGAAAGGTTACTCTAGTTTAGAAAACATATAGAAGCTAGAAACAAACTTTACAAACTACTGCTAGAAGCTTGCGCAGTTCTATTAGACCTAATGCAGAAGTTGCTAAAATACTTAGAAACGCTAGCAGCCTACACTTTGTTACTAAGACTAGACAAGAAGCTCTAGGTAAAAGAGAACAACGCAAGCCTACTAGAAGGAACAGTAGTTGCCTCTTGCTACTTAAGAAGCAACAGACTAGCCTTTTCTATAGCAATAGCCTTAGCTACTTTCTCTATATTAAAGCGCAGCGCTTTTTTTACTTTTTGCTTTTTTTTTTAAATTGCTTCTAGCTAAGCCTAAAAACGCTTCTTTTCCTCTAGAATTAAAGACTACTTACTTTCTAAAATCTAAATATTACAATTTTGCAAATTGCGCTAATTACACTTATTGTACTAACCTAACTAAACATGTACCTAGCAGGTTAGACCTACAGTACAACAATTGCAACAAGCAATAGGCATTTTGTCTCCAAGTTATTAATAAAGGTTGCAAGATTAAAACAACAAAAAGTACTAGAAGAAAAAGAAGCTTTAGGCATAACAAGAAGCAAGCTTTAAAGTTAAAGCACAAGAGGAAGAAGATAGTATAACAACCTAGAAAAGCTAGGCTCTACCTAACTAGAGTTGCTTTTAATTAAGCAAGAAAATTACAAAGCACTTTTGCAACTAACCTAAGTTAAACAAAACAATAGGCTTTAGCTCTATATATACTGCACTTTTGCTAAACGTGCTATAAAGAAAGTTACGTAATCTATAGAATGCTTTTTCTAATTCTACGCTCTCTATAGAGCACTAAAAGCAATAGAGCAGCTAAAATACAGTATGCTTTCTATGCTTTTTTAATATTAATAGAGCAAGCAGAGCACTTTATGTATATAACAATAGGCGATAGGCTTTTATAGCTTATTGTGTTTAACCTAAATTAGTACTCTTTATAGTACACTTAGTTTTTAATACATAATATTCTTTTTAGAAAAATTCTACTTACTATTTTAATATTAACTACCTATGCATAGAACTCTATTGCTTATTTCTAAAAACTAACTAAAATCTATAGAAAATATACTATTATCTATTAGACCTTTATAGAAGCATATAGCAATATTCTAGCTAAACGCAAATAACAAAGATTTTTTCTAGCTTAGCTTTTGCAGCATTGCGTAGCAAGTTTTGCATTGTTACTTTTCTACTAAAGTGCTTAGTAGCGTAGACTTAGAAAAAAACTTTAATTAAGTAGCTAGTATAGTTAAAGCCTAGCTTAATTTTCTAGAAAATGCATATTAGCTAATAGTCTACAACAATTATAACAACTTCTAAATTTCTAGTAGTTCTAATTCTTTAATAGTAGATATACGTTAATATCTACTAGAAAGTAACTAAAGCTTAATTATTTTTACAACGCGCTTAGCGCGCGTTATCTAAAGTAAGCGTTTCTACGTTTAAAAGTTAGTAGGCTTAGAAAATAGGCTAAAAATCTTAGCAAACATGTTTAGAAAAAAAAGTATAGAAAACAGTATATTGTATATATATCTAATAAAGTGTTTAGAACTAACAAAATAGATATTAACGTACAAGCGCTTGTTTAAAAGCTAGATAGTTTGTTTTTTACTTTTTCTATAGCTAGAGCTTACTTTAAGTATATAACTACTAGCTTTGCTAAGTATTTTTAGCTATATAAAGCATTATAGCTAAAGCTTTAGAAAACAAGTTTAATATTAAGTTTATACAAAAACTAATTGCTATATATAATATAGTAGGTTACTTTTAATTAAATATAAAAAGAAAACGTAGTATTAGCTTAGTTGCTTAAGCTATAGGCTTATTTTAACAAGCAAAACATATAGTTTAGACTTCTTTAGCGTGCATTTAATATAGACAATAAGTAGATATAAAAGCTTACTAAAAACAAACTAAACTTTAATAAAGTAGTTTAACTACTATACAAGTATAGTCTAGCTTATTTAAAACTATTACTTAAACAACTATCTAAGTTTATAAAGTATAGAGTATATAGCTATATATACTTATAAACAATATATATTTTAAACAATAAGTAGAATAATAGCTTAGCGTAGCTAGCTTTTACTTATATAGTATTAGAAGTTTCTAGCAAGTATATAGACAAGTAGTAGCTTCTATAGTAGTAGCTTTTTTAACATACTATAAAATATAGAAAATTTATTATAAATAATAGTATAAGTACTAAAAAAATAGAATAGGCGCTATACAACTTAGGCATTTTCTACGCAAACTAAAGTAGGCTAGTAAAAGTAGAAGCTATATATAATTAAGCGCTGCAAAGCTATAAAAAAGCACTTAACTTTTAGCTTCTACTAATATACTTGCTAGCGTTAAATACTTTTTTCTTTTTTAGTAACTTTTACGCGCAAACTAATTATATAGACTTAGCAAAAAAAATATATAGTTAAGTATTAGCTAGATATATAGCTGTTTAAAAGCTTTTTTTAAAATAGTATAGTAAGTTTAAAAATTAGCTTTAGAGTTTGCAAGTTGCATCTACTAAGCTAAATAAAGATTAGCCTAAGTCTATAGATATAAAAGCGCTAAAGTTAAAATTTTTTAGGCGCATTTTCTATAAACTAAAAAAAAGCTTAAGTATAGAATAGTTAGTAATAGTATTTTTTTATCTATTTTTGTTTTAACTTAAATAAACCTATAATACTATAAACTTACTAAGTAACTAGTATATATAGCAATAAAAATACAAGTATATAAACTACTAAGCAGGTTTATACTAACGTAAATTTAAATACTACTTAAAAAAAGTATCTATAGCACTATTACGTAGACTATAGCGCATTGCTAAGCAATCTATAGCTACGTATTAAATTTGCATAATATACACTTTTTTATTATTTACTTTTGCAAGCACTTGCTATAGCTATTTTCTTTAGCCTATTACAATAGCTACTATAAATAGAGCTAGTTAAGTACTTACTAAAAGCTTTTCTAAAAGCATGCCTAATATATATACTACTTTAGCAGCCTATAGTAACGTTTTTTTTTCTACTCTCTACTACTACGCAAGTAGATGCTACTTGCAAAAAGCTAAAGCTAAAAGCTAGTAGTACCTCTACTTATACAAAGAAAATGCTTTTGTTAAGTTTTTGTTATACTAGAGCACGCTTAGACAGCTAGTACAAATAAAGTATATAGCCTTGTTAGCGTTTAGTACTACTTACTACTAGCTACTAGTAAATAGGCTGCTTAAGCCTTCTAGAGTAAACTAGGCAAAAAAACTTAAATAGTATTGTCTAAAGCTAGTAGCAAAAAAAAAACAAGCTATAGAACTAGAACTGTTACAATATTTATAATAAGGTTTTATACTAGTTTAAAGTAATTGTAAAAAAGAAAATATATAACCTAGCTATTTTGCTAAAAAACGTATATAACATAGACAAGACTAGAGTTATACTAAGTATACTTAGCTTTATTAAAGTTTTTGTTAGTAAAGATAATACGTAAAGCTATAGAAGCGTACGCGTTAAGCGTACTATAATTACTACTATTAAATCTATTTCTACTAATAGTAGGTGTCTAGATTCTATAGTAATTTAGCTAGCGTTAACCTATTAAGCAAACTAGACTATATATTCTACGTCTAGTTAAGTATATACATGCTTTAATTCTAGCTTTACTAATTCTTATATTAGCTTGTAGTAGCTTAAGCTTGTATTTAACTTTTAAACTAAATAGAAAGCTAATAAAAGACTGCAAATACTTGTATAGAATAGCTTTAGAACGTATAAAACTTTTAAAATTCTAGAGTTTTGCTTTAAAAACAATATTACCTTGTGCTGCATGCTTTTTTATACATTTTATAAGCTTTAGCTCTATAATATTAAAGTTTTTACGCCTTTAAAAACAGCCTATTGCAAACAAGTAGAGCAAATAGAGTAAAAAAAGGTTAATATAATTAGCAAGTAGCACTTTACCTATCTATATAGCCCTGCAAGAGAAAAAGCGTTAAGTAGTTAAACAAAACATTCTTGCAGTATAGAGAAAAAGCAGGTTGTTTTTGTTTAACTCTAATAGAGTTTTTAATAATATACTAAAACTACTTGCTTATTAAACTATTTTAAAAGCAAACAAAGTAGTAGTAAACACTTGCTAGCACTATATAGAGTTACTAACGCCTGTTATACTAGTGTTAGAAAAGGCTTTAACGTTGTTATTTAATATAATTAAGCACGTTTCTAACAATAAAGCAAGTAGCTAGCGCAAAAAGCAGCTCTAACAAAAAGTTTTAAATACTGCCTAGACATTTCTTGCTAAAAACGCTCTCTTTTGTAATTAAAATAGATTTCTAGTAAAAATAAACAATAAAAGTAAAGCCTGCTAAGCAGCTAAGTTAGCAATACTTAGAAAGCAAAGGTAATAACGTAGAAAGACCTAAAGAAAGCGCAAGTAGAGTATATAGTAAAGAAAGCTGCAAAAGCTAAAAAAAAAGCAAAAAAGACAGCTAGAAAAGCTATAAAAATTGCAAAGGCTACTTTACAAGCATAGAATGCTAGTATAGAAAGAAGAAAGTAGGGCTGCAAGTAGATAGCTGCTATAGTAAAGGTAGGTCTTTTAGAGCCTAGAACTAAGGTTGCGCAAATATAGAATAGACAGGCTAAGAGGTACTAATTGCTGTAGGCAATTCTATACAAATTATCCTTATATTGCTGCGACAGGGCTAGCAGCAACTAGCAAGTGCACTTGCACGGCTCTAAAGCTAGAACATTAATAGATTATAACTATTAAAGGCTCCTAACGCCTTGCGCTAAAGCTGCAGCAGGGGTGCCCTAGAGTATCGCGAAATTAAGCAGCTTTGTTCTACGTGCGACGTTGACAATAATGCTAGTAATTTTTATAGGCGAGGCAGCTACAAGGTAGAGGAACACTAGCAGTATCTTGCGCACTCATTACTATGTAGAAAAATTAATGTGAGGATACTGTGTTCTATATTGAAGTCGAAGTACCTATGGATTTTCTCGCTACGGTGTGGTTCTCGCTACGTAGTGGGGGATGGTACTTCAAATCACGGCGAACTATGGCGCTTTCATCGCAATGGGCAGACCAGCCCTTCGGTCTCTTGGAGACCCCTGGTGCCACGAAATCAACCGTGAGAACCATGTCGATACTTTTCCCTCTCGAGCTCCCATTAACGCGCGCAGAACGACCACCCGGCTCATTATATTGCAAACGAGATGGCATTTGCACACAATGCGATGATACGTGGACTGAATGCAATTTATCTCCAAGCATCCAATATTCCACAGGTCGATGTACCCGATTTTCTCTTTTTTCGTGGCTTCGTGGGCGAGATGGGTCATACACCATCACAGCATCGAAGAAGCTACCATGTTTCCGCTCTTTGAATCTGTCCCAGGTGTTGGGTCCTTGGAAACCAACGTCGAGCAGCATCATTCATTTTCTCCGGGACTGGATAACCTCAGAGATTATGCCGTCAATACCTCACCAAACGAGTACTCTGGCTCGCGCCTTCGGGAAATTCTGGATAGTTTCGCCACTCCTTTTTGCAAGCACCTTGGAGAAGAAGTTCGTGCGCTGTGGGATATGGAGAAAGTCTATACGAGGAGAGGAGACAGCCAGAGGTTGTTGGAAATTTACCAGCAGTGTGAAGCCGATGCAGGGAAACAAGACAAAACTGTGGTTCCACCTATGGTACTGGGACTCTGCGATAAAACATTTGAAGGCGGCAATGAATGGCCGAAAATGCCTGTAGGATCGGCATGGATAGTTCACTATGTTTTTGGCAGAAAGCATAGGGGAGCGTGGAGATTCCTTCCTTGCGATACGTGGCGAAACCCGAGGCCTTTGTTGTTCGTGGAAACGGGCGATCCATCTGCGTAGTGAACCATGCCGCTGATATAAGTAGAGGGAAGAAAGTACTTTCCATGTGATAGGTTCAATATCTCAGACTATGGCCTTCTGTCTATTTCTACCCTGAGGCATGTGGCGCATTTGACGCTCCCCAAATTAACAGCTGTGACTAAGGACACGCTTAGAAAAGGGTGCGATTCCCGGGAAGCGCTTCCAACCCTGTGCTTAAGTAAGTGTGCGCCCCGCACCGCACGGTACCGTTGAGAGTAGACTCACATCCGTCAATATCCTCGTCGACAACGCGTGGGACGGTACACTTCATTGCTTCCTCGGTGCTTTGCAACTCAACAACATTACAGGTGTCTCCGGTGCAGCGGGCATCCAATGCACGTTGGAGAGAATCACCTTTCCAACCGAAAACGTAATCGCCGTGGTTTGAATATCCATGCCTGGTAGGGTCGGGTCAGCAAAGGCAAGGCGATAGACGAGGAGGGCATAGCTCACGTGTCTCCGGTGCTCCAAACAAAAGGTTGGGAGCCATCTTCGGGCCACAGTTCCTCGTGATTGAACGACCTTGTCTGCCAACATATGTGTCAACGATTAGGATTCGAATAGACCAGTGGCAAGAAATGGGTTAAGACTCACATCCCACTGTACCTCGTACATCACTTGCGGTATGATGACAGGATGGCTTGGGGGGCAAGTTCCGGTTGGGCCGACGTCGTTGGCTTTGGAGCCTATCGCATACGCGACGTGGCTCATATGGTTAGGACTGTCAAGATTGACACCATCCCAACATGTGGGGAAGGTGACAACAGTGCGTATTCCACCTTCACAGAACCCCGTAGGCATTGACTGCGCATCTGGTGCACCGCAGTTAATATGGCTCATTTCCCCCTGTGCTGGCATGCAACGATGACAAACTTTCCGATCTGTTCCAGGTGTCGTTCCCATTGCATCACCGACCAGCATGCGGAATCCTGGTTTGAAGGCCGTGACATTGGTCTGATTTACGGCGCCGCCTTGCGGGATGTAATAGACAGTGATGCCGCCGTTGCCTTTTAACTGCAAACCTGGAGCCTGGGGGACTCGTTTGAAAGTTCCGTTACGCGCGCGGAAATACAGAACTGCAGTCCAATAGTTCGAAAAGTCTTCCGAAAATGTACAGCTCGTACACGTGGATAGAGAAGGAAGGTCATGCTCTGGATAAATCATCGATGGTCTCAATGAGTTGCCGCCGACAAGCTGATGAAGATGTGGAGAAGGGGCCACGCCGGGATTGACAAGTGGATCTATGCGATCGTGAACGAGTTGGGAGCATTGAAACCGAAGCATTGGGTACATAGCATTCTGACAGTACCCAGTCTCCGCTAGCAGAGCTAGGAAGAGCGATTTCCACAGCATACCTGGATGTTGGGACGACTGGGGAATGACCTCGAGACGAGAATGAGCGCAGAAACCATTGTCGCAGATGATGAGATATAAAGGTCCCGCAGACATTACCAAGAACCTACCCCTCCTTCTAGCATTTGTGGGGCTGTGGTAACTGTAGCCCGATAATCAATCCTATATTGCTTACATACCGCTTACCACTGGCTTCCGTTGTTAAAGCACAACGAGCCAGGTTTCCGGGAGGAGTTGCCCACAACCAACAAGTGGGGCTCGGGAATTGCCTCTCCTTGGCCTACAGTATGGTCTGAAACAATGACTCAACACCTGCATTACGGAAGAGAACTGGTAGACTTGAATATGAAGTGACTTGAACCAACTACTCAAGATATGGGAGCTTGAAATTTGTTCAAATACTGAAGCTTAAAGTAGGTAAGCTGAGAGGATTATTCAATTTAGCCCGACCTCCACACTGGTCTAGCATGAAAAGAAGTTCCTATACGTTGCAATTACTGTACCATTCTTTCGAGAGATTTCCGGAATTCACCGTTATCAGCGGTCATCCTGGCAAATCTTTTCTCAACCAGTTCGGCTGACTCGCCATCGCTTCCCTTCCAGTATCTTCCGCACATTCAGTTGGTTTCAGAGATTTCAAAGAACCGGTATGTGAAGTCTCGTCGGTGGATGTTGGGTTCGGCCTTGATGCCGCAATCGCTGGAGTCATGAACGTGTCCCTAACATGGAACTTGAAGCCTGACTAACGACTCATGCCATGACTGTCAATGCCTGGACCAAGGTCGTGCGCCGCGCCGGATGAATCGGGTGCTGAAATCGTATGGTTCTTGCTCAGATCTGGAGTGGGCATTGGCGGCAGGTAGAACTCTTTCGCCAGTGACTTGCTAGGATCGTAATTAACTGACTCGTCCCTTGGAACGGTATGTTGTATATATCCCAAAATTTGAGGTCCTGGGATGCGAACCAACGTGCCATCCTTTCCGATCTCAAAGGATGCTGTGCTGGTGTCTCTCGAATTGCTTGATACCTTGTTGTAGCTGAAGAAGAGGAAACCACCTGATGTTTGTGACTCCTCCGTGAAATGCGTTTTCCCTGCTTCGTCCTTGGTGTTGAGGTTTGATACCTTGACCAAAGTATCTTTAACGATGATGTAGCCAGCGGGATAGGCAGGAAGAATGCTGCCGGAAAGTGGATTGGGCCGTGTCTGTCCGTGAAGGGCGTTCGGAATCCGCTCGGGGGTTGTGCCCGGCTCATAATTCGTGAAGCTCATAGCAGAATTATTCCGCATGCAGCCCTTGGAGTTGTCCAAGAGCTGGGCCTGAAACCAACTGCTCCGATCGACTGTGACTAATGTAGCAATTTCAAGATCGATTTGTCCAGCTTTTGCGCTATCCATGTAGGCGGCCTTGTTGGACTCCTTCGTCCCGCCGCCACTAGCAAGCCAGAGATCCACGTCCCATTTGGTTGCAGAGGCAGATCCAGATGTTGTAGCGCTTTGATCGGAAGTATGCAGGCTGTGGGTGATTGCGATCTCTTGTCAGTGTCCAGAGTGGGTGAATCGAATACTGTGATACAGGAGAAGACGTGCAGTGAAGGATCAAAGGGCATGGATCGTGAAGAGATAGGAAGGAAGTGACCGTAGAAGAAGAACAGGCCTGTGGGCCGTGTATAATTACTGTAGGAGAGGGGAAGGGGAGCAAAGATCAGGATTGGAATATGTTTAGTGATTGACGAACTATGTGATGGGACCGGAGCGGGCGAGAGTTCCACAGCCGTGACCACGATGTCAATTCCGTATGCGCGACCGAAGGGTATCCTGCGTCATGTTGCACAGTCTGAGGAGTTCATGCAGGCCGAGCAAGCCAACGTGAGATGCAGCATCCTCATCCTCTTCGATATTGTCCGCCTCGTTGTCCTCATCCTCACCCTCCCACACCTCTTTGGTCCGTGTCACTGTTCTTGGCCAACTACTCTCGAGGTGTAGTGGCTCTCGCTAGGAGATTGTGCCACCTGCAATGCTGTCCGCTCCAAGCCACGCGAGAGGTCGCGGCGGCTGGCTTCACCCTAGGCGGGCACGCTCAACGACGCGGAGCTATGGGTCCCACTCCGGCGCCCGAAGCTTCTACTTGACTCCCGTGTTGGTGATGCGATCATATGGCATGACGCAGAGTCTCCCCCGTCCGAGTCGCTGGGGTGCCACATGCCAGCGACTCGCCCGCTTCAGACGCTGGATGAATGCTGCCCACGACGTTACCTTGCCATCCACTTCGGCCTACAGTTTCCCGTTGGACTGGGAGCGCAAGCGCCTTTCTCCCCCGCGGTTGTAGCGACGGTAAGTTCGTCCTTCCAGTGCCATGATGCTGGCACCTGCTGATAAGTTTAGAAAGAAGATGGCAAAAGCAGGCTCGTCCTCCTGCCCAAGCCCAGCCACCCGTTCGGCATACGCCCGAGCGAGGAAAGCCATGGCCCGGCGGTATTGTACGTGGACGGCGGCCAGCTGCGTCTCGCAGAGCGTCGTCATATCCCAAAAACTAGAGAAGCCAACTGTTTCACGTTACCCAGGCAAAGGTTCCGCCAGCTGGAGTGGAGAGGACATCGGTGTTCCGTGAGCCGAGAAGGGCGTCCCGTGCGAACGCGAATTCTGAAGGAACGAGGCGGCGTGGGGTTGAGCAGTTTCGTTGCCCAGCGGGGTCGCGCGGTCGAGCCTGGTGACAGAGGTCGAGTAAAGCGTCTTCGCAACACTGTAGAAGTCGGTGTCGCGAATTGGCTGACGGATGATCTAGGCGATGGCTACCTCGTCCTCGGCGCCAATGTAGACACGCGCGATGTGCTCTGCAGGAGGGGCTCCGAGGCGAGGCTCGATGAGCTCTATGCCGGCTCTCCTGCGTTCGGCATTGAACTCACTCGTTGTCTCGCTCCTCCGCTCCTCGCGGCGGTTGGTGGATAACGGTAGTGGTGACAGCCCGCCGTGGTTCTTGCGCCCTTCCTCCGATCTATGGCTCTCTCGCGTTCGTCATCAGCCTCTGTCCTTCGCTTGCTCCTAAGCCCGACGTGCCGGTTGCTGTAAGTGATGGTGCTGGTGACATCCGGCCTTGCTTTCTCCGGCATTTCTCCTTCGCCTGCTTCTTCCGGACCTTTCTCTTCTGTTCCCGCTTCGGACCCATACTTTTTGCTATGCTGGGGCTCGGTGCTGAGTGGTCGCTTGGGTGTGTGCGTAGTGAGGACGGCCGGTCGTGCTCCCTCCGCCTTGTCTCCTGCACCTACTTTCTCGCCCTCTTCGTCTTCTGTTTCCGTTTCGGGTGCATACTCTTGCTATGTTGGGAATGGTCGTGGCGGCGCCGACGAGGCAGTACGGACCTAAGGGGTGATGGAGTCGCATCGCTTGCGTACAAGCCTATCGCCGCGTGTGTGAGTTGACGCCAGCCGTGGTGGGAGGGCGCATCCGGTGGACGGGTTCAGCGCAGCAGCCAGATGGCGGAAAGTAGCGAGTGAGCAAAGACGGGAGGGCGGTCGATCTTGGGGGAGGAAAACCAACCTGCACTGCGGACCATGCAATTGACGGTGGAGAAAGGCTATCGCGATGGCTGACCCGCGGCCTGGAGCAGTCTTCGATACAGCTCGTCTGGCGCGACATAGGGGTGCCCAAACGCACCCCTCTGCGCGCAGCCATCCGCACAGCCAACGGCGTTCGCTAGGCGACTTGCCCAGTCTAGTTCCCGTAGATAGGCCGCAGACATGACGGTGCACACGCGGGCGTAGAATGGGAGGGGTAGAGACAGGAGGTCAGTGGTTGCTAAGGAAGCGGAAGTTCCGCAATGTCATGGGCGAATACCACATCAAGCTCATGGCCTCGCGATGATGTCGCGAAGTCACACGATACCCACGAGATGCAAGCCCGCATAATTGTAACTGTGAGGAGTCCTAGCGCCTGTTTTCACCTCCGACGGATGAACAGGGGCGACAGGGGCAAAGGACAAAAAATAGTATCCTAATTAGCTAGCAACGGGTTCCTCCTCCCCAGCACGCGCAACAATATTATACAACGTACCGGAATTCCCGATTCTGTAAGTCCGTCATGTCCAAAAACTCGTGGTTCTCCTCGACTGCCCATTCCTCTCCCTTCGCCTTCTTCTCTTCATCTCGCAGTCGATTCCTCCGCACAAACACCCATCGCATGATAAACAAGTCTACGGTAATCAAGAAATACAGGATGACGATCGAGATCTTCGCTGGCAAATACCTCGGCGCGTCTTTTGCCTGGAACGTATGCGGCGAAATGATGTTACCCACGGTGTATCCAATAGTACCGATAACCGCCACCGTGACTTTCTTCGTCGAGCCCGCGACGTTGGACGCCTGCAGTCCTAGAATCGTGGTCCAGCCAATCGGTATGCCGCCAGAGAGGTAGTAACCGACCAATGCAGCAGCCTTTTCTGTGGTAGCCATGAGGATGGCGCCGACGATTGCGGGGATGTGGCCTGCGATGCAAGCGTAGAGACGCTGGTCCGTCTTCATGGCAACCCAGGTTAAGCCTACGAGAGCGACGATCTCATAAGCGCCAAGCGGGGTGACGAGAAGTAAAGACTCTCGCGAGGAATAGCCCATACCCTTCACCAGGATATTTCCGAAGGAGGTAGCGATGGAGTTTGGGATGTTGGCGGCGAAGACCCAGAACGCATACAGCCAGGTCATGGGATCGGCGAGGGCCTCCCAAAATTGGTCCCACTTGAACGTTCGACTCCCAATGCCTTGCTCGTTTCCGCGTATGCGTTCAATATGCACAGCTTTCTCTTCCTGGGACAAGAATCCAGCGAATTCGGGGGAGTCGGGCATGATGAACCAGAAGCTGATTCCGATCAAGGACGTGAGAAGCCCAAGAAAAAGGAAGATGACCTGCCAGCCTCTCAGAGCGGCGTTTGGATCCGAGCCGACGTGAGTCGCGACGCCATAGGCAAAGTAGCCGCCAAACATCTGCGCGGCACCGCACACACTGAACCAGATGCCGACGCGGAATGCTTGCTCGTTCCTCGTGTACCACTGGGACGTGAAGATGACCCAGGCTGGTACGACAGCGGCCTCGGCTGCCCCCAGGAGAAATCGACATGCAAGCAGGGAACTGTATGACTTGCATGCTGCGAGCGACGCAAGGATGGCGCCCCAGATTGTAACGTTAACGGCGACGTACTTTGCCAAAGGAAAGAGCTGGATCAGTCTGATGGTAGGGAATTCGAAAGCGAGTTGCCTGCTCGTTGTCAGTGGTGGTTGGCCAGTTGGAACACTACTAGTCCCCGTGACAAACACATACCCAAAGAAAAATATGGAAGCAACCCAGTTGAATTGATTGCCATGGAGGTGCGCGCTTTTGAGGAGGCCTGTGACGCTCGCATACGATATCGCACCCTTGTCGATGTACTGGAGGAAGTAGACAATACAGATCAAGGGCATGATATGCAAATCGATCTTTCGCAGGAGTCGCTTGGTTGTTTCGGCATCCACTGGCTGCCGTAGTCGTCCCGTCTCTTTCAACAACTTCAACGCTGCATCAGCCCCAGCATCGATGCTTTCTGGTCCCAGCTTTGCAGGAACAATTTCGGGTTGCTTGACCTCAGGCGAGGGCACCTTCTCGACATCGTCGGGCAGTGGGGAAGAGCTGATCGTGGCCATGACACCGTTTGCGAGTTCTGACAACTGAGCGTCTCTGGGCCCAGAGAGGTAGGCGTGACTTTTATACTATCCAAGTGTAGTCCGTATCCCCGATCAACGGCGCCCACGTCTCCACCATCGAGCGACATGGTTTTATTCCTGCTGTGCCCTAACCATGGGCCTACGCCTACCAAAAGATAAGACGTTTTCTGGAGCTCATCCCGTCAGCATATCGGCGGTCGTTGGTTCGTACGACGTGGAGGCCTTGATGTTGAATTGGGCGAGCACGTCATGAGTTCCTGGTCTTGGACCATAGATCAGCCGAACCCTTTTCTAACTAGACGAGACGGTTCGCACTATTATTACTGACGGGCCATGGCCGCGCCGAAGCAAAAGCGTTGAGCAGTAGTAGTTACATCGCTATCCTCGGTCGTCGTAACCACAGCGAAAACAAAAAGCGCATCTGCATTATTATCATTATTTCGCGATGAAGGTGAAATTTTTCGTATGTTGAGATTCATGCTCCGGATTGCGTGCTTCCAAAGTTGCCTAGTATCGGCACCATGACCCACTCGACACACGATCCATCACGAACTAAAGAACTGATTTTTCGGGCGCGCCAGACCCAAATGCTCCCTCAGCGTTGTTCCTTCATACTCTTTCCGAAAGATGCCCCGGCGTTGCAACTCCGGAATTAGCTTCTCTGTGATATCCTCCAAACCCTCTGGCAGGAATGGGAAACAAACAGTGAAGCCATCTGCCGCCCCTTCATTGAGCCAGATCTGTAGCTCTTCCGCGACACTTTCAGGCGTACCAACGAAGGAAAGGCCGGCTTGCCCTCCAAGACGGCTCGCGAGCTGGCGGACAGTCAAACCCTCCTTCTCCGCAAGTGCAATCACACCGGCGCGCGCAGTCTTGCTTGCGTTGGTCTCTGGAATATCCTTCGGAAGCGGGGCATCTGGATCGAACTGGGATGCATCGGAGCCCAGGGAGACGGAGAGAGATGCAATGGCAGAATCGTAGTGCACGCAGCTGTCTAGCTTCAGGCGTTTTTGCTTCGCGTCTTCCACCGAGTCGCCAATGACGATCAGAGCAGCCGGAAGGATCTTCAAGTGGTCTGGATTCCGCCCTGCTACCTTTGCCCTTCCTTTGATGTCGTCGTACAGCGTCTTGGCTGCGTCGATATCTCGTGGAGAGCAGAAAACCGCTTCTGCCGTTTCAGCAGCGAGCTGTCGCCCAGGTTCCGACTGTCCGGCCTGGAAAATGACTGGCCAGCCTTGGATTGGACGCGCAATGTTCAAAGGACCCTTCACCTTGAACTCGTCTCCTCGATGGTTCAGTGTGTGGAGCTTCTCTGGATCGAAGTAGGTGCCGCTTGCCACATCTCTTACAAATGCATCATCTGCAAAGCTGTCCCAAAGGCCTGTCACCACGTCGTAAAATTCGCGAGCGCGCTTGTACCGTTCACTGTGCTCGACATGTTCGTCCAGTCCAAAGTTCTTCGCCGACTCTGGATTGCCGGTAGTGACGATGTTCCAGGCAGCTCTGCCGCCACTCAAGTGATCCAAGCTCGCGAATCGTCTCGCGACGTGGTATGGCTCATCATAGGTCGTACTTGCAGTTGCAGCCAATCCGATATGAGAAGTCACCTGCGAAAGCGCAGATAACAGCGTGAAAGGTTCGAAAGACGTGACGGTGTGGCTTCGCTTGAGAGCCTCGATGGGCATGTTGAGGACGCCCAGATGATCGGCCATGAAGAAGGCGTCAAACTTTGCAGCTTCCAGAGATTGGATGAAAGACGTGATATGCTTCAGGTTGAAGTTCGCGTCCGGATACGCACCAGGATACCGCCATGCACCCGTATGGAGAGTCACAGGTCGCATGAAGGCCGTCAGGTGGAGTTGCTTCTTTTCTGCCATGGCCGTGCAACGGTGCGATAATTTTGCGATAATTGAGGCCGCTACAATTATATCACAGTAGCGCTACTGAATAATAGGTATGAACATGATTCCAGCGGCGCGAAACGCTGTTATATTATCGACGATGACAAATCTAGTCAAAGCGGAATTAGAATCACGACATCGCTAAAGCGCGCAGCGCATGCGTACTTACTAGATTATACTTGTTAGACCTCTAATACCCTGTAGAAAGGTACTAAAAGGTACTGTTACAGAGTAATACATAAAGGTAAGATACACAGGTAGAGTTAGAAAATTTTAACAAACAAAAATTTTATTTTAAGATGCTAAAATATAGAGAATAAGCGTGTAAATAAAATGCACTTTTCTAATTCTTAATTAAGGCTGTAGTTGTAGAGTTATTTGTGTAATAGGCTGGTGCCCAGAGGGCTTAACCTAGATGAGATCTAGGGCGGTTCTGCCCCAAGGAGACAAGATAGACTGGTAGATAGTTGTTCCGCTCCGAAGGGGATGGCATAGAGACCTATTATCCAAACCCTTTGGAGCCTTATCAAATCCAAACTGTTACTAGGCATCTGCAAGCTTTGCGCGGCCATTACATTTGGATTTGATCACCCCTATTGTACGCCAGTGCAGGGACCCTAGTGGTAGAACGCCTGCCTAAGCAAAAGGAGAGTCTACCAGCCAGTGTGGTATCCTATAGTCACGGAACGGAGCCAGAGCAGGGACCCTAGTGGTAGAACGCCTGCCCGAGCCTACATCGGAAGCCCTACCCGTCCCTATTGTACAGGGAGTAGGCCACATTGAGAATCGAGCGATTGAGATACCGAGCGGAAGCCTTGTACGCGCCGAGCTGCAGGCATACATAAGGGATACAGGGATGGAAGGCCACTCAATTGATGACATGACAGCCTACGCCATCGGGAAACTAGAAGGAGGATGGTTACATAACCGAGTCGCCGCTAGCATACGAGAGATACTAGCTAAAGAGCAGTGGCTAGTTCAGGCTATTAAAGCAATAGTGAGTTAGATCGAAACTTGGATACAGGCGAAGGATCGACTAGCAGGACAATTAGATCCTTCTACAATGATAATAGAAATGATAAAGCAGATAATAAGCAGAATGGACGCGTTAGAGAATTAGAAGGCTGTTGCTACAACACTACCTAGCTAGGAGCTACTGTACCCTAAAACACTACTAGTTACTACTAAAAAGCAAGCTAAGTTCCCTAACCTAGAACCTTTTAATAGGGACTGTGCAAAATACCTAGCCTTCTAATTTAAAGCAAAAGTAAAGCTCTACAACAACTTTAGCAGCAGGCTAGAGCAATATAAGATTAAGTACCTAATAGAAAGAATAAAAGACTATGCTGCTAGCGTAGTCTTTCTTTAGTGCAAAACCTACGCTAAATTCTCTTCTATTAACAAAATGTAGGCATTTTTAGACTAGTAGTTTAATAACCTCTACCTAAAAGCCTAAGCACTTAATTAGCTAAACAGCTTAAAGCAAGAAAAGAAGCCTGTAAAAGATTATTACATAGAGTTTAACTGCTTAATACTTTAGAGTAGAAAGACCTTTAGAAATGCAAGCAAAAAGAATTAGTTTTTAAAAGGCCTTAATACTAAACTTTAAAAGAGCATAGCTATAGTAGATAAAAGCCTTAACTTTAGCAATTTTGTTAATAAAGTTATTAGGACGTTAGATAACCTATTCTAAGTAAGCTTAAATAGTTAGACTGCAAGGCTCTACAGCTAATTAGCAGCTAGCCTTAACCTACACAAAAAGCGTTAATTGCCTAATTGCAACAGGCTAGCGTTTCTAGAACAGATAGACTAGCAACCTATAAGAAGTAACTAGGGTAGCACAGAACAGAGGCAAGCTAAATAGGTGCTAGAGGAGGAGATTTAGCGGCAGCAAGCTAATTGGCTGTGTATGCGCTGCAGAGCAGGAGGTTACTACATCTAGAAGTGCCCTTACCTACTAGCTAACTGCCTGTCGCCTATAAGATTAGCAAGAGCTACTACTGCTTAGGCACCCCTACTGCTGTTACTCAAGGACGAGCCTGCTAGCAAATTGGATTTGGAAAAAGAGTAGCTCCTGTTGAAAGTTACTAGCAGGAGCTACCTGCAACCTACAGGCAAGCTCTTAAGGAGTGGAAGAAGTTCAAAGGCCAGCACATTTGGGGTGATGACAACTAATTAACATTTAATCGGATAAGCATAACTCTTATGTTGCTAAACTAGCCTTTGCTAACTCACAGTGGACGGGTTGCACATAGTCAAGCGCCATAATCTACCTAAGGAGATGGTAATGCGTAGCGATAGAGGTGTTTGTGGTGGAATAAATCGATAGTCGTGCGAGGCTACATAAGGCTGCGCATTTCTATTGGTGTTTTCATCCCGCTGCCAAAATGACCTAGAAAGGGTACCCCGTCATCCAACCAAAGTTTGTGCCGGATGGCAGTCCCGAGTTCGAAGAGAAGCGTACGGCGCTGCTCGATGCCTTTTACCAAAAGATCCCCAAAGAGTTGATCCTGCCTCAAGCCATCCTAGAAAATCCCCCCAAGGATGTGACAAGGATCCCAAGCTCCTGTGGCCTGTTGACCCCTAAGGAAGTTGATATCACGGAGAACTATGATGCAACTGCCCTAGCCGAGGCCATTGCTGCCCGCAAGTACACTGCCGTTACTGTTGCAACTGCCTTTGCGAAAAGAGCTATTATTGCACATCAGTTGACCTGCTGTCTAACGCAGTGGTACATGGACGAGGCGATTGCGCAGGCGAAGCAGCTCGACGAGTATCTCGCCTCTACTAAGAAGACTGTTGGCCCCCTCCACGGTGTACCTGTTAGCATCAAGGAGCATATGCCTATTGCTGGAACGTACTCCTCCTAGGGCTATTTTGCCACTATTATCAAAAACGACAAGGACAGCCAAATGGTTGCCATCCTCCGCAAACTGGGCGCCGTGTTCTACTGTAAGACAAACCAGCCTTAAGGCGTTATGCACCTGGAGAGCGACTCCCTTTAGGGCAGAACACTTAATCTATACAACATCAATCTCTCTTTAGGGGGCTCTTCAGGTGGCGAGGCCGCACTTATAGCAATGAGAGGCTCTGTTATAGGCGTAGGAACCGACATTGGAGGTAGTATTCGTAGACCTTCGGCATTCTGCGGCATTTATAGCTTTAAACCTACCGCTTACACCCTGCCTACAAAGGGGTTTGTGGCGGGCGCGTTTCTAGCAGAACTAAACGTGCTCTGCTCAACTGGACCTATGTGTCACACCCTAAGAGACACGGAGATGTTCACCGCCCTACTGTTCGCCGCGAACCCCCACCTTATCGACCCTCGGCTCATCCCTATGAATTGGACAGGACTCAAAACACCCCTTCCTAGGAAACTCAAGATTGGCATTATTCACAATGATGGCTTTATTGAGCCACAACCTCCGGTTAAACGCGCCATAGCCTGGGCCAAAGATCGCCTTTCCAACTCAGCCAACGATGTCTTTGAAATCAAGGAATATCCCTATACAACGCCAGGGAAGCATGGTCAATGATTTGTAAGATGTATTGGCCAGATAGGGGCGACGCGTCGCGCGCTACTATAGGGAGGAGTGGCGAGCCTGTCTACCTATCGGATCTTTGTGTGGGTAATTGAAAATATGACTTGTTAAGCTATCTAAGAGGTGAGAGATCCTCAATATATACACTAGGTGGATAAAGTGAATAGGGGGATCTTCAGGAGCTCAAACAGTATGTGAAATCCTCATACAGTGATAAGATTACTCAGAAAAAGCAATTCTAACACCTGACTTACCCTTTTAGGCTCACACTACCCGCTTACGGACTTTATTTTAAATAGTGCGGAGGGAACTGCTTTAACAGCTGTTGAGGTAGCAGAGATAAGGAAAAGACGTGACGACTACTGCTTTGATTTCGCTGCAGACTGGGCGTCCCATGACGTGGACGTTGTGGTTGGACCTGCATTCGTCGGACCGGCGTGCGCCCATGATACCGCATTCTACTGGACGTACACCTCACTGTACAATCTTGTAGACTGCCCTAGTGTCATTGTTCCAACGCCCATTAGAGTCGCGACAAAGGAGGAATATGCATCAGACTACCGGCCATTAAGTAATGAATGCGCTCATGTGAAAAGGCTGTGGGAGGAAGGGAACTTCGAGGGTGCCCCTATTGCGCTACAAATAGTGGCGAGGAAGTATCACAAAAATCAGCTGTTTGGTGCTCTAGCTGCCTTCAAAGATATTCTTCAGCTGCCATAGATCATCCCCTCATAATTCAAAACGCGGGTATCTTGCTATTTCAACCTGAAATGTTCTTGCGGATTGCCTTAGTGTTTTATTTCAATCGCTGCGGAGGCGATGTATCAACATCACTTGCCGAATCTTACCCATTCGATTAATCTACGCCAGCCATCGTTAATGATGGGTTGGAAATGCTGCTTCAAGGTTCATGCTGACCAACATGATCAAACCGGCGACGGACGGGACCGATGTTGACGGGTAACGTTACTAGGGTTCTTGGCTTTAGGCAAGTTGTTATGCAAGACTAGGAGATGGAAAGGAGAAATAGGCAACCACCAATGAGTGTTTGTAGCCTCCGGATCCTTTCACATCACGACATCTCTCACCACAGAATGCACTCCAGAGTTATTTGAAGCTTCCATCGATCTCAAATATTGCTTCTTGGATCCGCCCAGCGCCTGGAAAGTGCTGATTAACCGACAGATGTCAAGTATGCGCGCTCGGTATTATCCCCCCTCCTGTCTCAACCATCCAGCCAGCCGGCCAGCGCCAGCCGGCCAGTGCCGCATCCCCAGGATGAAGATCAAAGTACGCACCGTCTTTACCGAGAAATGGACCGCCATCTGTGGATGACATATATGACGTATCTCCAGGATCCCACCGTCACAGCCTTTGACAAGATCTCATCCATTGCATCGACCAGTGCGGCGTTGGTGTCGATGAAATTCCCACCCTGCAGGTCACTTGCAAAGACAGGAGTACTGTCCTAAATGAGCAATTCTCGTACGTGGAAAACGTAGTATATGTATCTTTCAGGGATACCTTGCCAGAAAGGCTTGAGATTACCACGCCTGTCATACGGATTCGCACGCTCTATCCATAATATCCAGGCCCAGGCTGGACAACTTGAGACACCGCACTGACACTAGTCTTGAACCATTCGATGTGGGACTGTTCATGATATTTGCACCATCGCATCGCATGCCAATCCTTAACCAGCTGGAAATGAGTCAGAAACTCCACTCTTTCCGGATAGCGGACTTTGCTAAAGGACTTTAGGAGATATGGTCGTCCATGACCACAATCAGCCCATTCCTCCATGCGAAATCGATTGATCTACTCGTATGTCCGATCTTGATCATCCCATCGAAAGCACTATCAAAATAAGTGAAGGCGTACACAGACCCTATCTTGCTTGCCGTAGGTTCGATCTGTGAGAGCAAGGTAGATCGCATCGTGTCTCCTTCAAATGCTAATTTATGTGTGGTGAGAACGCGACCAGATCCAACTTGTTCTCGGTTTCTTCGTTGCCTTCGGCCGTACCGCAGCGGGGAGAGTGCTCACACTCTACTTTGTCTGCACCTGCGCTCTCGAATGCTGTCTCAGATAGGTCGATCTGCAATTCCTGCTGCCATTGATGCGCCAAGCTCTTTGCTAGACCACTGCCCCAGATATTGTTGCGATGATGACGAGCACAACAGCTGAGTTCTGCAATTTCAGAAAGTATCCTCCAACGTGCACGATTTTCGATCGTCCAGCTGGCTCGTGAGCTCAAGAAGGTAGTCTATGTTCGATGCCTCGGTGCGCACCATACAATACCGCCGTTTTTCGGGTAGGTACCAGATGCACTGACGTGTCTTATGCGTGAGGCCAGAGCGAACATCCGCAAAGGACAGAAAGTGTTGAGACTAGATAAGACGACCATCGTCTGTTTATGTTCGTGAAAGAGTATCAGAAGCACCGCGCACAATAACACTATCGATGACGAAGAGCAAGACCGTACAGTTTGTGAGCATTGTTGGGCGGAGATTGATCGAACTTCTGGGCATCCTGAGAAGTTACAGCGTCAACTCGTGCTCTTGGCAGGTGGTGGACTCTTGGCCTTAGCCAAAAGTAGGTTCGTCCAAGAGTCAAGTCACACACTGCTAATTTTAGAGTTTGAATTAACTATGTGAGCGTCCGTTCGCCGGTCAGGCTGCGCCACGATGCAGCCTAGGCAGGGTCCTTGTGGAAAAATTGGGATGCCAAGGGCTGAAAATGCTGCTGCTGGGCAAGGCAGTCTTATTAAGAAGTGGGAGGAAACTATAGGCAGAAAGAAGTAGACCTAACAGTGGAAATCAAGGCCATATTGCGTACAAACGACAAGCTGCTGAAGGGCTTGGCTAAGGGCAATGCAAGTGGTGATGTTTGTTGAGTCACCTAGCAGGCTAACAATAACCCTGTCGCCGTTACACTACCAGCCACCATTATTGGTGATACGTGTCACGGTGAGGGACAAGACGACAAGCTACGTATTTGACATACCCCCACCATGTGCCTCTCGTACTCGCGCCCTTAATGACACGGGAGTAGGCTCCCATCATGAAGACTACTAGCAGACTTCGGTCCCATCCGCACATTCGAGCTGGGCGACTACGACGTCAAGGATGAGAGCGCGCTAAAGGCGCGAGATAACTGCTTGAAATGGATGACACGGCCGTAGCCGAGACGCTCACATCTATAGCGGAAACACTCCAGACAGATAGTGTCCCTAAGGCTATCGGCCAGCCCAAGCCAAAGGTAGCACTGGACGCAATCTGCAGTTCCCGCCAAGCCGACTGCTGTGGGGATCCCTTTGAAGAGTTAGTCTAAGTTACATGAAAAACCAAAGGTTGGACTGTCCCTACGGTAGGCTGCATGTACTACTTGCCTCACCGCCTTTTTGATTGCTTCCCTATCTCGCAGCGCACGGCCGTCTTCACTAGAAAGAGAGGCGTTCACCATTCACCTCTGGCCTTCAGTCTCTCGAGTTCCCTTGTCTGAAACGTTTCGCCAACTCTTCGTCAGATAATATGGCCCCCCCGAGCCCTTTCTCGCGGCTGCAATGCGGAAATTGGTACTCCACTGATTGTGGATTTTGTGGACGGACCGTTGATCGAAATAAAGTGGACACATACCGCGCTCTTCGTGCTATTCCGAACAAAGAGAGCCTTGAGGACCAGGTCCCTATTCTTGAAGAAGGGTATATATGCGTTGGTGACTTCCGTTCGTCGTACATTTGTTTGATAGGGACTCTCCCAGGTATTTACCTTATCCACCGTCTCTGCCTCGGAATTGTTCGCCATGTAGCTCCGTCGAGTTCAGCACCTCTCCTCGCTCTTACGTCAATCATCGCGCCATGTGGCGCCTTTCAAGATGCTGATGCTCAGCCATTTTCAAAGCTGGACGGAGACATTTTCGCTACGCGGTTCAATCGACGCGGTTATGCGACTGGCCAGGATGAATACAACACCATTCTGCGTTGCTTGAGTAGGCTTCTCGACCCCTCCGATTTATCAGCTCGTCCTTTCGTTAGCCTTCCGCCTGAAGTTTTCCTGTTGATCTTGTCCTACTGTCGGGTAGATCATGCTCTTGCAATGACTGCACATTTCCCAGACTTCTTCGACGAAGTATTGAGAACGACGATTACTAGGCAACGGCTTACGGTAGCTATAGAAGCGAGTCGGCTGTTAGAAAACTGCCAAACAACGCAAGAGACGTACACCGAGGAGATTATCGATATCTGCAAAGAGATGACAGCGGAATTTATACGACTAGGCGGACAATACTATCTCCAAGCTATTCACAAGAGAAGTCAACCAAGGATCAACACCGAACACTGTTTTGACTTTGACGTAGACGAGAATCCTCAGATTCTTGCGCTTCAAGTCAACCACCTTGGCATTCAGAACATTGCCTTTAGCGTCGACCCAGATGGAAAGTTGAAATGGATTAGAGAGCACAGGACGGCTGGCAAGATATTCCTTGACCATATCAACTTCAACTCCTTGCGCGTAGTATCCGATGTAAGTTAGGTCCCTCTATAATGCTTTCAGAAGTAAATAACAAAAGCCAGCCCGTCAAGTATCGAATGATTGACGTCGCAGCACGAAACCGCAGCTTCCACCCTCGTGCCTTGCTACCTTCTTGCTTAGGGAGGTGGATCCCGTACTCTGTAGCAACGGTCCGGGAGCCTTACTTGCAAGTTGAAGGATACATGGAGCCTTCGTACTTTGATCTCAGCGTCCGCACATCCGTCTACCTCTCGTACACATATTTTGGCGGTCTTTCGGGATTATATGATGAACCGGGGGAGGGACGCGAAGAAGTACAGTTTGGCAACGTAAAGAAGGCACGAGCAGTGAGAATGTTTGGTCTCCGAAGACTCACACCGCCAGGCGGCGATGTGGCTTTCCTCCAGGTAAGGAAAACAAATAACAGCCAACTGCAGCAGGTTCTAATACACCTAGATCCAAACTGATTGCGAGGCATACTTACCCCCTCTATCGAACTTGGACGAATTTGAGATTATTGAGCAACGGGATCATGCGGGCGTAAGGGGCATCTGGTGGCATGCAACAAATCATCACTTTTCCTTCAATATAGTCTACTGATGGGAGTCATATAGTGTTCTGGAGTCTCTAAATGCCACAAGAACAACACTGCTTAGGACTTTGGGTCCCACGTTCCACTTCGGGATTGTTGTACTTGAAAAATATCTACAGTAATCCCTATACCTAGTAGATAAACAGCTTGAGCAATCACGATACTATTTTGTTGCCCTGTATGGCGAAGGCATACATTCGTTAGCTGGCATATTGGGACCGTATATGGACACCCTCGGAGCCTCCTACAATCAACGCAGTCCCTCATTTCTCTCCGCCCGCACTACCCGACAGTTATGAGCCCGGCTCTCGCTTCCTAGGCTGCGTTCTTTAGAGCCCTTTTCGTCTATTAAGTTTGCCATCTAGGCGACAGAGATGCTGTCGAAACGGTGCTGTTGCAATGACGACTACGACTACGACGAGTGATCGAGACCTTCTGATCACGGAGGCCACAGTTATCCTCGATAGACGTCTGACTGGACCGATTGGCTTTTTCTGAGGAAGGATAGTGCTGAACACAACGGCTTGTGGCAGTACATTGACCCTGCTCTGTCAAAGGATGAGATCAAGGCAAGGGAAGGAGCCTGTGGTCAAGACGCTGGCCAAGCCCTTCCCAGATGCCGACGGAGATTTGGACGCGTCAACTCTGACAGAGGTCCAACTGACCGCCTACGGCACGTATATTCGAGTCGCCGAGCAGCAGTGGAACAGGTGGACGGCCTTCCATCGACTGCTGCAGAACCTGTCAACGGATCGGCAAGACGATTGCTCGACGCCATATCCACTTAATTGCTGACGTGTCAACGCTATACGAGCGTCTGGTCTTACCAAAGACACACTTCAGCCAATCGACACCTGAGCGAGCCTATCAGCTAAGAGCTCGCCTAAGCAGTTTGATGACTCGACCGAAGCGAGGACCTGTTAAGATTTGGATCGAGCAGTGGAAGGAAGTCACACGGCTAATCAAGATTGCGAAAATGCATGAAGCTGATGGCACTTAGTTGCAAGAGGCGTTATCCTGGCTGCTAAGCCATCAGACGAAGCATGGGCAACTAAGGAGCTTACGAGTCTCATTCGAGCGGAGAAGAAGAGCCAGGAATACACGAAAATTGACGAATTGCTAGCTGGGTAACTCTTCTTGGTGCCATCGCATTAGACCTGTCCAAACGGGCTTGGAACATTTGCTGCGCTTCGAGTAGCAGGGGATAGATCGATTGCTGCAAGCGATCTAGCAGAAAATCCGCCTGCCAAGGAACGGTAAATGAAGGTAGAATACACAGGTAGGGTTAGGAAATTTCAAGGAAATCTTTTTCGAGTTTAAGGTATTCGAAGGTAGAGCTAGTTAGCGCGACTTGAATGCACTTCTCCAATTATCAACCTATGTCGTAAGTGTAGAGTTATTCTTGTTTAGAGGTAGTATTGTTGTGCTGTAAGCCCTAATCTAGCAAGGTGTGCTTAGAGATATGCTAAGCCTAATATAAATAAATTAGCAACTGCGCTAATCCTAATATAAATAAATTAGCAACGCGATCTATAAACGTAGGTATGCTGCAACACAGCATAGAAAGCGCTGCAACATCTTACTACACAGCCTACTATGCTGCAAGGTTAGCCTAGAAAGTACTAAAATAGAGATAAGGCAGTAGAAGCTGCAAGATAGCTTTGCTAAAAGCAATACTAACAGCAACGCTAGGCTTAAGCTCTTTCTAAGTTTATTGCCTACGCGCCTACACTTCTAAGCGCTCTAACTACTACTTGCCTAGACTTTAGTTTTTAAATTAGCGCTAACATTTCTATTTTTTAAGATTTTTTTATCTAGCTATACAAGTTGCTAGAAAACAAAAATGCCTACTATCTACTCTTGCCTTTTACACTACTAGTAGAAAAAGATCTAGAAACTACAGCGCTTGTCTATTAGCTCTAAAAAAGCAAGTAGAAATAGACAAGCAAGCGCAACAAGTACAAAAGGCGTATATAGAAACAAATTAACAAAATAGACGCAAAAACAGTAGAAATTCTAGTAGAAATGTAGACTAGTATTGCGCACATACGTGCAAGTGTAGATAAAATACTAGAGCACTTAGAAGAAGAAAACAAGCTAGTAAAGCTAGATAGCGTATCTATAGATAGCGTAGCAAGCTAGAAGCAAACTATAAAAAACAACAACCTACTATATTTTTCTATTGCGCCTGTTGCTAAAAAAGCAACTACTATAGAAAAAGTAACTATTGTAAACACTTGTAGTATTAGCTATATATTTATACCTACTTTAGCAAAAGCTGCTAACGCTTCTATAGAGGCTCTAAACAGCCTATAAACACTTAGCTAGCGTAGCTTTGTTTCTTCTACTTAGTCTAGTATAAAGAATAGCTAGCGCAAGGCCTTTTTAGCGCAAATAAAGGTAGAATACATAGGTAGAGTTAGAAAATTTTAAAAAAATCTTTTTTAAGTTTAAAGTATTTAAAGGTAGAGCTAGTTAGCGCAACTTAAATATACTTTTCTAATTATTAACCTATATTGTAAGTGTAGAGTTATTTTTGTTTAGAAGTAGTATTATTGTGCTGTAAGCTCTAATCTAGCAAAGTATGCTTAGAGATATACTAAGCCTAATATAAATAAATTAGCAACTATACTAATTCTAATATAAATAAATTAGCAACTACGCTAATTCTAATATAAATAAATTAGCAACGCAATCTATAAACGTAGGTATACTGCAATATAGCGTAGAAAGCGCTGCAACATTTTACTATATAGCCTACTATGCTGCAAAGTTAGCTTAGAAAGTACTAAAATAGAAATAAAGTAGTAGAAGCTGCAAAATAGCTTTGCTAAAAGTAATACTAATAGCAACGCTAAGCTTAGGCTCTTTCTAAGTTTATTACCTACGCGCCTGCACTTCTAAGCGCTTTAACTACTACCTACCTAGACTTTAGTCTTTAAATTAGCGCTAACATTTCTATTTTTTAAAATTTCTTTATTTAGCTATACAAGTTGCTAGAAAACAAGAATGCCTACTATCTACTCTTGCTTCTTGTACTACTAGTAGAAAAAAATCTAGAAACTATAGTACTTGTCTATTAGCTTTAAAAAAGCAAGTAAAAATAAACAAGCAAGCGTAATAAGTACAAAAAGCGTATATAGAAACAAATTAACAAAATAGACGCAAGAATATAAAAGTAGAATACATAGGTAAAGTTAAAAAATTTTAAAAAAATCTTTTTTAAGTTTAAAGTATTTAAAAGTAGAGCTAGTTAGCACAACTTAAATGCACTTTTTTAATTATTAACCTATATTGTAAGTATAGAGTTATTTTTATTTAAAAGTAGTGTTGTTGTACTATAAGCTCTAATCTAGCAAAGTGTGCTTAGAAATATACTAAGCCTAATATAAATAAATTAGCAACTGCGCTAATTCTAATATAAATAAATTAGCAACGCAATCTATAAACGTAGGTATACTATAACATAGCGTAGAAAGCGCTGCAATATTTTACTATACAGCCTACTATACTATAAAGTTAGCTTAGAAAGTACTAAAATAGAAATAAAGCAGTAGAAGCTGTAAAATAGCTTTGCTAAAAGCAATACTAATAGCAACGCTAGGCTTAAGCTTTTTTTAAGTTTATTGCCTACGCGCCTACACTTCTAGGCACTCTAACTACTACCTGCCTAGACTTTAGTTTTTAAATTAGCGCTAATATTTCTATTTTTTAAAATTTCTTTATCTAGCTATACAAGTTGCTAGAAAACAAAAATGCCTACTATTTACTTTTGCTTTTTGCACTACTAGTAGAAAAAAATCTAGAAACTACAGCGCTTGTCTATTAGCTCTAAAAAAGCAAGTAGAAATAAACAAGCAAGCGCAACAAGTATAAAAAGCGTATATAGAAACAAATTAACAAGATAGACGCAAAGATAGTAGAAATTCTAGTAGAAATGCAAACAAGTATTGTATATACACGTGCAAGCGTAGATAAAATACTAGAGTACTTAGAAAAGAAAAATAGGCTAGCAAAGCTAGATAGCATACCTATAGATAGCGTAGCAAGCTAGAAGTAGACTATAGAAAACAACAACTTGCTATATTTTTTTATTGCGCTTGTTGCTAAAGAAGCAACTACTATAAAAAAAGTAACTATTGCAAATACTTGTAGTATTAGCTATATACTTATACTTACTTTAGTAAAAGCTGCTAACGCTTCTATAGAAGCTTTAAATAGCTTGCAAACACCTAGCTAGTATAGCTCTATTTTCTCTACTTAGTCTAGTATAAAAGATAGCTAGCGCAAAGCTTTTCTAGCCTAAAGCAACACGCTACTATTCTAGGTTAAAGCTATACTTAGGTAACTATTTATAAGTAGCAATATACTATAGCTACTACTACTATTTTTTAGCTATAGCACGCTTCTACTACTACTTCTATTGTTTTACTATAGTACTTTTTACTTGCTATAACTATTTAATAGTAATAAAACTTTCTAGCTAGCTACGTAAAATATACTAGCAGCTACGTTACCTTTACTTATTACCTGCTCTAGTAACTTGCCTAGGCTAGGCGCTGCCTAAGCAGCGTTGCTAGCGTAATTAATAGCTAGAGTAGGTAGTTTACTTATGCTACCTACTAAGTAAACTATATACAAACTTGCTAAGTAGCTATAGAGCTTCTAAAGCTATACTTACAAAAAGTATATAGAAGCAAACAAACAATACTAGAAGTACTACTAGCGCGCTAATATATACTCTATATGTTTATTGTTAGAAAAGATTACGCGCCTAATTAATAGAGTGTATAACAAAAAAACGCTTTTTTTAGATGTTTTAAGCAATCTAAAGCTAATAAAGCTTTTTTTTCTACTTAAAAAGCTTAACCTAAAGGCTACGTTTAAAAGCACAAGCTTTTCTACTTTTTCTAAAGATGTTAGCACTTTTAACAAAAAGCTACTTTATAACCTATATTTGCAACAGCACTACTATAGTAGTAACAAAGGACGTGCTGCTAAAGTCTAGTTTAATATTAACAGCGTTTGCTGCTTTTCTAGCAGCCTAGAGTTTGCGTAGAACAGCATTAACTAGCATTCTAAAGCGTATTCTATTCTAAACCTAAATGTAGACATTTATTTTAGCCTTACTATATCTACGTATAGTAGTTGTAGCAACTTAGCAATAAAAACTCTACTACTATACAAAATTCTTTACTACTACTTTAGGTTAGTTGCAAGTAGTACTAAGTTGCTACTACTTTTTATTTTCTTTTCTAAGCTCTACTTTAAAAGCTAGTATTAGCATAGCACCTACTTAAGCAAGTAGAACTAGCAGCTTTAGCTTAATACTATACTACTTTCTACTATTAGCAAAATAGTAAATAACTCTACTTTAGCGTTGTATTTTCTAGCTTTAAAAAACAATACAAGCAAAGCTATTACATAAAAGTAGAATACGCAGGGAAGGTTAGAAAATTTCAAGGAAATCTTTTTCGAGTTTAAGGTATTCGAAGGTAGAGCTAGTTAGCGCGACTCGAATGCACTTCTCTAATTATCAACCTATGTTGTAAGTATAGAGTTATTCTTGTTTAGAGGTAGTGTTGTTGTGCTGTAAGCCCTAATCTAGCAAAGTGTGCTTAGAGATATGCTAAGCCTAATATAAATAAATTAGCAACTGCGCTAATCCTAATATAAATAAATTAGCAACGCGATCTATAAACGTAGGTATGCTGCAACACAGCGTAGAGAGCGCTGCAACATCTTACTACACAGCCTACTATGCTGCAAGGTTAGCCTAGAAAGTACTAAAATAGAGATAAGGCAGCAGAAGCTGCAAGACAGCTTTGCTAAGAGCAATACCAACAGCAACGCTAGGCTTAGGCTCCTTCTAAGTTTATTGCCTACGCGCCTGCACTTCTAGGCGCTCTAACTACTACCTGCCTAGACCTTAGTCTTTAAATTAGCGCCAACATTTCTATCCCTTAAGATCCCTTCATCTAGCTACACAAGTCGCTAGAGGACAAGGATGCCTACCGTCTACCCTCGCCTCTCGCACCGCTAGCAGAGGAAGATCTAGATGAAGGTAGAATACGCAGGGAGGGTTAGGAAATTTCAAGGAAATCTTTTTCGAGTTTAAGGTATTCGAAGGTAGAGCTAGTTAGCGCGACTCGAATGCACTTCTCCAATCATCAACCTATGTCGTGAGTGTGGAGTTATTCTTGTTCGGAGGTAGTGTTGTCGTGCCGTGAGCCCTAATCCGGCAAGGTGTGCTTAGAGATATGCTAAGCCTAATATGAATAAATCAGCAACTGCGCTAATCCTAATATGAATAAATCAGCAACGCGATCTATAAACGTAGGTATGCTGCAACACAGCGTAGAGAGCGCTGCGACATCTTACTACACAGCCTACTATGCCGCGAGGTCGGCCTAGAAAGTACCAAAATGGAGATGAGGCAGCAGAAGCTGCAAGACGGCTTCGCCGAGAGCGATACCAACGGCAACGCCAGGCTCAGGCTCCTCCTGAGTTCATTGCCTACGCGCCTGCACTCCCAGGCGCTCCAACTACCACCTGCCCAGACCTCGGTCTTCGAATCAGCGCCGACATTCCCATCCCTCGAGATCCCTTCATCCAGCCACACGAGTCGCTGGAGGACGAGGATGCCTACCGTCCACCCTCGCCTCTCGCACCGCCAGCAGAGGAAGATCCAGAGACTGCGGCGCTCGTCCATCAGCTCCAAGAAAGCGAGCAGGAACAGACAAGCGAGCGCGACGAGTACGAAAGGCGTATACAGGAACAAATCAACGAGACAGACGCAAGGACGGCAGAGATCCTAGTAGAGATGCGGACTAGTATTGCGCACACACGTGCAAGCGCGGATGAAATACCGGAGCACTCAGGGGAGGAAAACAGGCCAGCGGAGCCAGACAGCGTACCCACAGATAGCGTAGCAAGCCAGAGGCAGACTGTAGAGAACAACAACCTGCTACGTTCCTCTGTTGCGCCTGTTGCTAAGGAAGCAACTGCTGCAGAGGAAGTAACTGTTGCAAACACTCGCAGTGTTAGCTACACACTCACACCTACTCTAGCAAAAGCTGCTAACGCTTCTGCAGGGGCTCTACACAGCCCGCAAACACCTAGCCAGCGCAGCTCTGTTTCCTCCACTCGGTCAAGCACAAGGGACGGCCGGCGCAAGGCCTTTCCAGCGCAAAGCAACACGCTACTGTCCTGGGTGAAGCCTGTACCTAGGCAACCGTCTACGAGTAGCAACACACTGCAGCCACTACTACTGTCTCCTAGCCACAGCACGCCTCCGCCGCTACCCCTATCGTCTTACTGTAGTACCCCTCGCCTGCTACAACTGTCTAACAGCAACAGGACTCCTCAGCCAACCGCGCAAAAAACACCAGCAGCTGCGTCACCCTCACCCGTCACCCGCTCTGGTAACTTGCCTAGGCCAGGCGCCGCCCAAGCAGCGTCGCCGGCGCAATCGACAGCTAGAGCAGGCAGTCTACCTACCGAGCGAACTGCATACAAACTCGCCAAGCAGCTGCGGAGCTTCCAAGGCTGTACTCACGAGGAGCACGCAGAGGCGGACAGACGACACCAGGAGCACCACCAGCGCGCTGACGTACACTCTGCATGTTCGTCGTTGGAGGAGATCACGCGCCTAATCAACGGAGTGCACAACGGGGGAACGCCTCTTCCAGACGTCCTAAGCAATCCAAAGCTGATGAAGCCCTCTTCTCTGCCTGAAGGGCTCGACCTGAAGGCTGCGTTCGAGGGCACGAGCCCCTCCGCTTTCCCTGAAGATGTTGGCACCCCTAACGAGAAGCTGCCTCGCAACCTGTGTCTGCAACAGCACCACCACAGCAGTAACAAAGGACGTGCTGCTAAGGTCCGGTTTGACATCGACAGCGTCTGCTGCTTTCCCAGCAGCCTAGGGTTTGCGCGGAACGGCATCGACTGGCATCCCAGGGCGCATCCTATCCTGAACCTAGACGCGGACATCCATTTCAGCCTCACCGTGTCTGCGTACAGCCGTCGCGGCGACCTAGCGACAAGGACCCTACCACTGCACAAGATCCCTCACTACTGCTTCGGGTCGGTTGCAGGCAGCACCAAGTCGCTGCTACTCTTCATCTTCTTCCCCGAGCTCCACCTCGAAAGCCAGTATCAGCACAGCACCTACCTAAGCAAGCAGGACCAGCAGCTCTGGCTCGATGCTGTGCTGCTTCCTGCCATCGGCAAAACAGTGGATGACTCCACCCTGGCGTCGTATCTTCCAGCCTCGGAGGACAACGCGAGCAGGGCCGTCACTGCGGTGTCGGCGGAGACGTTCAAGCGGAAAGAGAGCGCACGCGAGCAGCTCTTGGAGTACAGGTTACAGCACCAATACCTGGATCCGCTGTGGACCGCCATCCTCGAACGTATTGCTGAAAACCCAGGGCTAGATCGCTTTCGCAGCCCTACCCTCTTTGTGCATGCAAAGAACACGAAGCTTGCGCACATGGCCGACGACTTGCGTGTTGCGTACCGGCGCTGGGAGGAGGCCTGGACAGAAGCTGCCGATCCGCAGTTCTACAGCAACGATCGTACCTACGTAGACATTGCTAAGACCATCACGTCCGAGGACTACGCCTACCCGTACGACTCGGTCCCGGAGCAGTTCGAGGCTGAGACCTTTCTCTGGAAGCGTTGCTGTCTGGAGTCGTACGCGCGCACGCGTGTGAAGCTGCTGGAAGATGGCAAGCGGGCTCGAGGCAGTCCTCAGGTGGCTACGTACCCCTGGGCCACTCTGAGAGACTCGATGGGTCAGACGCTGTCCACGGTGCCGCGCGGACAGGAGAACATGGACGGACTGGTGTACTCGCAGTTCTACGCCAACATCAAGACGCCGTTCGACGATTCCAAGGTGTACGTGTTTGACAACGAGGCCGTGGAGAATCTAGCCCTGGATCCTGGCTACGTCCGCTCACTCCAGCAGCAAGGCGGCAGCGCTACGTTCTCCGAGAGCGTGTGCAAGGCTTCCTATCTCCACAGCAAAAGGCGTGCGTTCTCCAACCTCCGAGACAATCCGCGGCGGTCGTACGGGATCCGGGAAGAGCATCGTGTCTCTCTCACGATGATGGAGGAGATGTGCGAGCAGTGGCACGAATGGGATCTGTACGACGACAGCATCGACTACCTTCGCCCGCCACTCCCCTACTACATCGTCCCTTCCCAGGCGCTCTTTGGGTTCCTGAGCGCACAGATCAACAAGTACTGTCTCCTGTTCGAGCACACGCTCGCGCACACGGCCAGGACGTACTCGCTGCCCGAGACCATGGTGATGGTCATCGCGCTGCGAGCGCTCCGGTTCTGCTATGGTAGTACTATGCTGGTCCGAGAGTCGCTGCTGTACAAGGATCGCTGGGAGCAGAGGCGCGGGCAGGAGGTGGTCGTGAAAGAGGGGCTTGGGATGCAGGAGACCATGGGGAGGTGCGGCCTAGGCTGGTTCCTGCCCAAGTTTCGCTGGGTGACCCGGCGGCTGGCGCAGCCCCATGGCGACAATATGCTCGTTGGGAACCTGCTGATGCATGCCGAGTACAAGCGCAGGTGGAGAGCAGTCAAGGACCTGCGGGACGTCTTTGTCCGGTTCCACCAGGCAACAGGCTGGTACCAGCAGTACAGCGTCCAGCAGCACCCTCGGCTGCTCCGAACGTGGCTGGAGTATCTTCACGCGCTCAACTTGGAGCAGTTCGATGCCGACGTGTGGGTATCGATGTTGGCGGCCCACAAGAGACGTCGAGAGCTGTCGCCAGCTGCGCTCAAGCTGGACGGCAACGTGAGGTTCTGCCACCATGGCATGAAACGCATGTTTCTTGAGGCAGGCATCGTTGCGCCGCCGCATATCGTTACGGGGAACAAGATGCGCTTCTCTACGGTGGACAAGCTGCTGGACTTTCTCTTCCTCTGGGACGACGGCCAAGAGCGCGCAGGATGGGGAGGCCGACCCTATCGTCTCATCCTGCAGAAGAGCTTCGAGTTTGTAGAGAGCCAGCTAGGCTACCAGCAGGCGAGCAGGTGGCTGGACGAGTTCTTCTACCTGGTCCGCCTGACGCATTGGATCCTGCCCTACCCGTCGAACAAGGCGTTGATTGCATCCACCAAAGAAAGCCGCACGCATGGGTTGACCAGCCGAATGATGTGGTTCTCAGCCGTCTTTGCGGACCCCGACCTAGTTGCATTGCCGTTTGAAGAACCGCCTAGGACGCTCTTCGATCTCGTCTACCAAGCGCACCGGCGCTCCGGTCGAGACGGCGCACACGATCAAGCCTGGGAGGCGCCGGCGCTCATCCGGGCCTGCAGAAAGCAGGGGCTGCTCATGCTAGGCTGGGATCAGACGGAGGAGCACTGGATTGCTGGCCGGACAAGTGCTGGCACGAAGGGGTTCGTCCCTGTATGGGAGCGAGGGATGCCTCCTACCCTATCGATGCGGGAGAGGATCCGAGGCTTAAGTCTAGACGAGCTGGATGGGCTGATGGTAGCGTTTACGCAAGAGCAAGGAGCTGAAGGAGGAGAGATGGTAGAGGCTATCCCAGCAGCAAGTGCAGCACCTTCGAGTAGGTCGGGTCGCGCCTACGTTTTCCAGCGGACAGGAGGGGGCAGCGGGAGCGGTAGTGTGTTTGTGCCAAGTAGATTGAATTTGGCATCACGTAGTAAGTCGAGGTACGGTCGGTAGGCTTGGAAATCCTCGCCAGTGGAGTCCAGTCCAGGCATGGCTGGCGCGGCAGGCACGCAATCACTCTGAGCGGTCGGACACTGGTGAGGCGGTTGTCGGGCAGGGCAGCTGCCACACTGCTCACTCACCAACGGTAAGAAGCAGCTGGTAAGGGGTAGCATTAGAGGCAGGTAAAGGAGGTAAGGGTAATCGATCGGTGTAGGCAGGGACCACCGCCCTTCCCGCGTGCCCTAGGAGTAGCGGGATCCCTTGCTATGTACGTGCCTACGTAGGGAATACAAACGCTTCACTTGACCTGCCTCCTCTCCTTCTCCTTCCTCAGTCGACTCTTACTGCAAGCCACCGTCCACGACACTGCCAGCTTGTCGCCCTCTGCTCGTTCCCCTCTCCATCCCTAACGTCTCCTCGCAGACCATCGCCCAGGTAGGTCTGCTTCCTCTCCTCTGCTTCCTCTCCATCCCCGGCTGCAGCGCCTCAAGCCGCTGAAAGCTCTCAAATCTCCGCGACCTTCCAACCTCCTGCCTGCTGTTCCAACAACTTCTAGCACGCCGCCTGTCCTCCACCTAGTAAGTAGTCTCTCTCTGTTCGCAGTACGCATCCTAGGCTGATCAAGTAAGCGAGCCAGGCCACCAAGCTCCAGTTTCCACGGCCCACTCAGCTCCTCCCGCTCTCTCTCTTCGCTGCTCCGACCGTCCTGAATCCAGCCGCTGCCCTCCTCTCCCGCTGCCCCCATGGTGCACCACGCGAACCTTGCGGAAGTCCGACGGGTTTATGAGCCGTATGTTGGCAAAGCCGACGTGCTCTCCATGTTCCAGGTGCCTGACACGGACGAGGCGCTACGGATGGCACGGCTTCGACCTGGAGAGAACGTCCTCGACCTGGGGACATGTTCAGGACGTGTCATCGCCGAGGCCAAGCGCTGTGTTGGTTCCGGGGTGTGTGTGGGCGTGGACGGCGTGGCAGGCTTCCTCGACGTGGACGTCGAGGCACGTCTCAACATCCTGGGATTGACGCGCGCGCCAGCGGGCAAGGACGACAAGAACGTGTACCTCCTCACTGCCGGCGTGACCCAGACGAACCTGCCCATCCGGATCCAAGAATGCGTGGGCAGAACCGCTGCCAACCCCATCCGGTTTGACGTGATTTTCGCTGTACACGTCTTCCCTGCCATCGATCCTCGTCATCGCCTACAAGCCCTCCAGCTATGGAAAAGCATGCTCGTCCCCAGCGGCCGCATCGTCCTCAACCTGTCACCCGTCTTCGCCCCGAGGTCGTCCACAACCCAGTTCACACTGGACGCTACCGAGGCTCCTGGCTGCGTATTTGCGGCTCGGTACGACTTAGGGATTCCAATGCCGTTGCTCGTAGGCGGGAAGATTGCAGCAAAGCCAACCGTCATTGCTGCAGCTCAGATGTCGCCAGACTGGGTCTGGACGGAGGGGCGCCAGCAAGCCGAGCATGCAGCAGGGCAGGTCAAGATGCGGGTCGTCCAGAGCGTCGACATTGGTAAGGGTAATATGTTTGGCCTCACTCACAACGGCTCATCACCGCCGGCGGCGGAGTTGGAAGGGAAGACTGGATCAGAAATCCGCAACATGATCTCAAGCTGGCGGCTACAAGGGTTCCAATGCCGTGGTCGGTTGAGCGAGGCGCTCGTGGAGGCTACGACTACGTTTCCGTCGCCGGTGGGCGTCGCCGAGCGGCGGTATCTGGTTGTTCGGGGTCTGCAAGACGTAGCAGAGCAGTACCAGAAGTCTACTCCGCTGGATACGGAGGCGTGGAAGCACCAGTGCAACTTCACACAAGCTGGTGTTTTGGTAGAGTTGCGGGCTAAGGAGTAGAAAGGGTGGGGGTTTCTTAGGTAGCTCTTTTTCTTGCGGTGGGTTCTTTCGTGTGCATCTACGTTAGGCAGTTTCCTCTTGTAGTAACAGGTTCTTCGCTATACAAAGATTCTGGCAGGTTGTAAGGACAGTCTCTAGGTCTCTCCAAGCGTCTAGATTACCGGAGCTTGCACTGCAGCTAGGCAAGGCAAAGGTAAAGTGCCTAGTACACGACGAGAACCCCGAGGTAGAGAGTAGAGGACTGCTCCTACCGAAGCTCTAGTTACTGCTAAAGCTAAGGCTGCGGCAAAACAGAAGCATAATTACGAAGAGTATTTGCGCAGAAAAAACCGTCTTTTCTAGGGCAAGACTCGCCCCAACTTTATCTACTATGGGCCTACATCCCTAACCTTGGTCTTCGAATCAGCGCCAACATTCCCGTCTCTCGAGATCCCTCTATCTAGCCGCACGAGTTACTAGAGGACTAGGATGCATACCGTCTACTATCCCCTCTCGCACGACTAGCAGAGGATAATTCCAAGACTGCAGCGCTTGTCTATTAGCTCCAAGCAAGCAATACCTAAGCATTTAGGGGACGCTAAACAGGCTAGCAGATCGAGACGGCATATGTACAGATAGCGGAGCAAGCTAGAGCCAAATCGTTTCAACAATTGTTAACATGTGTGCCATGAAGTTCTCCCGATTCTCCGCCTGAAGCATTATACCTTTTGCAGATATCTCCTAGAGTATAAATGTTTACACTACATACGACCATAGCACACGGAAAACTAGGCCTCTCGTCCGATCGACCAAATATAAGCCGTGTAGCGCCCGTTGAGTAGTAGCGTGGGTGACCAGCTGCGAATAGCGTGGTGTTGTATGTTTTTCGGTACCATTTTTTGCTCGTAGAGTAGAGGTAGGCAATTTAGGCGGTGGCTCGTGTGACGGCTCAATTTGCAGCATTGCTAAACTACGCTCCTCTTGTCACGTAGTTGCGTCGACTCTAGTTACATGCCGCCTATCATGTGTTCTTCCTTTTACCGTCTTATCCTAACTCTCTGCTCCTTCCTTCTTTGGCTGCCAAGCTCGCTTGCAAGCAAGCCGCAGCACTGTGTATTTAGAACTTAGGTAGGAGCAGTCTTCTCTCTACCTTTAGATTCTCTTCGTAAAATAGACTTCGACTTCCTAAGTTATCTGCATCTAGTAATTGCCTTGCTATAATAGAATAGACCTAGAGGGCTGCACAGATAACTATATATAGTTAACTAATTAAAGATGCTATTATAACAGAGTAGATTTGCTAGAGAGCTAAAGGGTAGCCTTAGCTTAACCCTATGTAGGCTGCTACAGAACAGAACAACAATATACTAATTAGAACTAATGTTAAGCAATATTAAGAGCTACGTAATGCTAGCTACGCTCTTAGCGTAGCGTATGTAATAGAGCCTATTACAATAGAATAGAGACCTATTATCTAAACTCTTTAGAGCCTTATTAAATCTATACTATAACTAGGCATCTACAAGCTTTGCGTAGCTATTACAATATATATATTTAGGTAGAGTATAATAAAACATAGAAGCTTAAAAGAAAGTATAAAAGTAGTAGGTTTAGTAGAGTATAGAAAAAGCAAATATAGATAAAAAAAGTAGAACTATAAGTTTAAAAATAGTAAAAGAAATATAAAAGAAGTAGAAGTAAAGAAATAGTAGGCAAGAATAAAAAGCAGAATTAGTAGATATAGCAAAGCAAAAATAAATACTAAGTAGAGTAATAAAAAAGAGTATAATAGCGTACATAAGTTGAAAAGAAATTAGAAGAAAAGAGGTAAAAGCAATTTAGAAATAAAAACAATAAAAAAAGTAGTAGAAAATAGCAATAGATAAAAATTAGAATAGAAGAGTAAAGTAAACAAAGAGAGCAGCATTAGAATAGAGAGAAAAAAAGGTAGAAAAGTAATAGAGCAAGGTAGTTTAGTAAAAGCAGAGAAAAAGAAATATAGAGAAAAGAAAGTTATAGAGCAAGTAAGGAAAATAAAGGTAGTACATAGTGGAAGTAAAAGGGAGTAGCACGGTGCCTGTATAAGGGTAAGGGTAAGGGTAAGGGTAAGGGTAAGGGTAAGGGTAAGGGTAAGGGTAAGGGTAAGGGTAAGGGTAAGGGTAAGGGTAAGGGTAAGGGTAAGGGTAAGGGTAAGGGTAAGGGTAAGGGTAAGGGTAAGGGTAAGGGTAAGGGTAAGGGTAAGGGTAAGGGTAAGGGTAAGGG